>JAGXOD010000034.1:2235000-2710000 GCA_020368025.1 Brachyhypopomus occidentalis
CAAAGACTAAACACTACAGTAACATGCTTCTGGCCAAAATGAGAAATGAATCTGGCTGCTGTACGGTTTCCCCAGTATAGATGTAAATACCTAGGATTGTAGCTCTAGATAATACTGCACCTAACACATTCTCCTCTTTCATCTAATAGTCATTGTTTCATTTCATTTCAGACTAGTTTCTAGTTTCATTGTACTAGAATAGTGTGTGTGTGTATGATTGTGTGTGTGTGTGTGTGTGTGTGTGCGCGTGTATGATTGTGTGTGTTTATGTGCATCTCACATAACACCTACAGAGATGCACATAAACACACACACACAATCATACACACACACAGACATGGAAAAACCTTCGAGAATGTGTCCGGGACTCTGACAAAGTCTCAATCTTTAAGTCTAGAATGAAAACTTACTTATTTAGTTTAGCATTTTGGTAATTGTGCCCCCTTAGATAAAAGTTACAGATCCAGGGGTTCATGGGCAAAGGGTTTAATGGTAAGCTGGGGCACTGGTGCTGTCATCCTGTCACTGCACGCGATCACTCAAGTTTGCTGACAGTGTAGTGGATGGATGCCAATGTCTCAGGATGCTCCCAAGTCTGTGTTACCTTCTGGTTCTGCCCTTTTAGCTTGGCTGTAATAATTTAATTCCAGAGTTGCTGCCACAACTCTGTCCCACATACAATCCCATACAGAACTAATTGTCCCTCTTTTCTCTCTCCAAATGGCTGCCCTCCTACCCGAGAAATACTGAGACGAGGAGAGATGAGCCTTTCCTGCTAGCCACCCGGGGCCAGCCACCTCCTGCCTAACCAGCTATGGATGAAGGATCAACCCACTGCCCTGACCCCTCTCACCACCCCGAATTACCCCCTGCTATGGTTGTATCTCCACGGCCATGGGCTACTATTACTGACAATCAAGAAGTCTAGGACTCTTAAGAATAAGAATTACATAGAGACACATAACTTCTTTGTTTATGTATCTGTCCAATTATTGTTGTCATGGTGGCCAGAGGGTTTTCCCCCTGAGTCTTGGTTGCTCTCAAGGTTTCTTCCTCATGCTCTTGGTGAGTTTTTCCTTGCCATTGTCGCCCTTGGCTTGCACACTGGGGGCTTGGACTCGGACACTTGTAAAGTTGCTTTGTGACAGCAACTGTTGTAAATTTTGATTGAGTGATTGATTGATTGATTGATTGACATACACACACACAACCAGGAGTACTTCATCATACAGTAACAGGAGAGAGGATACAGGGTACACACACAATCATATACACAAACACAATCATACACACACACAAACAGAAACACACAGCTGTAGTGCTAGTTTTACTGAAGGTGATGGCTATCTATACAGACACTGATAGTTTTAAAGTACCGTTAAACTCATGTTATAGTGGCTGAGTAGCCTAAGGCATCATCCTTACGGCACACACACACACACAAACACATACATAGACATACACATACACTTACACACTCACACAAGCATATGTGCAGACACACACACACAAACATATGTGCAGACACACAAACACACACACAAAAACATACATAGACATACACATACACTTACACACACAAACACGTTTGCACTTGTGCATGCATGGAAACATACACACACACAAACACACGTATGCAAATACACACAAACACAGACCAGGTGACAGGTGTCTGGTGTATCTTTGTCGGGTAATATCAGCTTAGGTGAACATTTGTACATATGAGCATGTCAGTGTGTGTGTGAGACGTGTGTGTCTGTTAATCTTATTTGGTTAAGTTGACCTTATCCTCAATATCCCTAAAGGGCTTGCTCTGGCCTCTGCTTCTGTTGGACCTTAAAATACCAAGCCCTGCACCTACTAAGTCTCAAAATAACCAAGCAGTAACATAAGCTACATATTCCAGAAAGCATGAAGGTCAAATGCTTCGGCTCCGATTTGACTTTTTAACTCACCTTATTCAGATTCACAACAAGAATCAATGAGCTTCATTCACTGTTCTAATGCCAGTGTTCTAAAGCCAGTCCTCTAAAGCCAGAGATCTAAACCCAGAGTTCTAAACCCAGTGTTCTAACACCAGAGTTCTAAACCCAGAGTTCTAAACCCAGTGTTCTAACACCAGAGTTCTAAACCCAGTGTTCTAACACCAGAGTTCTAAACCCAGTGTTCTAAAGCCAGTGTTCTAACGCCAGTCATTTAAAGCCAGAGTTCTAACGCCAGTGTTCTAAACCCAGTGTTCTAACACCAGAGTTCTAAAGCCAGTGTTCTAAAGCCAGTGTTCTAACGCCAGTCATTTAAAGCCAGAGTTCTAACACCAGTGTTCTAAAGCCAGTCATTTAAAGCCAGTGTTCAAAATTCAGGCACCCACATCAGATCGCCAGCTGAATCCCACAGCAAGGGTTCCCTCTGTAATGATTCAAATAGAACAGCCATGACAGGGATCATTGTATTATGTGTCACCCACCAACAATCATCTATCAGTTATCATCAATAAACATGTATCAGCCAGTCAGTTAGTAACATCCGGTGTATACAGTCCACCTGTTGTCATGCACAAGTTGGGTTATGCAAAAAACTCTAATATTCTTGCATATGCCAGGACAGTTAGGGTCTCTAACCACACCATTCCGGAAGGCACCTATAAGACAGGTGTACCTACTACAGGAGCCAGTGAGTGTCTGTCCAACACCACAGTGTTGCCTAGACATCTTCCTTCTCTGTGGACTACATAAGAAATTCAGCCATTTTAAGGGAGATAAAAGGCATCGAAAAATGTTAATATCAAAGGGAACATCAGCGAGTCTGGAGTCTCATTGGTCCATTCGGTCTGCTCTTCATCAGCGCGTGTCAAGTCTCATTGGTCCACTCAGCTTGCTCTTCATCAGCGAGTGTAGGAGCCATATTTGATGTTTTGCATGTATTTGTCTTGTTGGGTTTTGTGTGTGCCCTTTATAGGTGATGGGTGCCACCCCATAAATTTGATGGCTGAGATGCGTGATGGGAGAGGAGGCAATACCGTCATCGACCTCAGTTGGCTCAGTTGGCGTACTCCATCATGCTTGTTGTGTGGCCTGTTGCTATTGGAGCCTGTTCACTAAAACAACTCTGCCTTACTTTGAGCTTAACAGTTATTAATGCAATATCATGCAACCAATTGCATCTTTCATTTGTAATTTTATTTATTTATAATACATTTCCGGTATCATTTTGCATTTCACACTTTCTTTGGATTCTTTGGAAACTAACTGTGAGTCTGACACTGAATCTGACTTCTCCTGTGTGGTAAAGAGAATTGGAAACTGGAAACAAGGGGTTACAGGACAAACTCAAAGATGTTTTTACCATTACAGTGAGTCTCGAGCCTTTGGTCCACTCGGCCTGCTATTCATCAATGAGTCCCATGTCTCATTGGTCCACTCAGCCTGCTCTTTGCTTTCCCAGACTGTTAGCCAAGAGCCACCATTTACCAGGATTAGCAGGATCTGGCCATGAAACACAGATAGAGGTTCTGTACAGTAGCAATTCAGTCTGAGATCCACTCTTGAGATCCAAGATAGCAGTGGAGAGTGAACAGGGCTGCTTTGGTGATCCTAGCTGGCTGTGTGCTGGGGTTCTGACTCTCGCAGTTCTGTCTTCTATGGGGACCGATTCCCACTGGCTTGGGCTCTGAGTTCCATGGGTTAGGGTTCTGACTCATGTGGGCCGGCGTTCTGACTCCTGTGGATCGGGGTTCTCCCATGGCTCCTGTGTCTCAGTGATCTGGGGCGGGTGCAGGCTGAGCTGTTGCATGCCAGACCCAGGCAGCTCCCACTTAATACATGATTGAGCAGGGAACTGCAAAGGAGGAAGTTAACCACACGCATGGCTCCGCCTCTTCCTGTAATACCACTCTCAGTCTTTGTATCTTATAAACAAGGCACCTTTGGCATACACACATACATTGTTTCTTAGCAACACTACCACTCCCACACATAAAACACAAAAAAGCACACAAACCACTGGTTTCCAGTAACTACACACCCACATGTACACACATACACACACACACACATGTACACACACACACAGCACCCACACACACACACAGAGAACCCACATGTACACACACTCACACGCACACACATACACCCCACATACACACAGAGCACCCACATGCACACACACTCACACACACTGTACACATTCTCAGCCCCCACACGCATGTGCACACATATACAGATGCATGTTAACTCAAGCATACAAACACACACTATCACAGATACAGACACATTTATACATAAAGCATAAATATGCACATAAGCAACCAGTTTCAGCTAACTACACATCCACATGGACAACAAATACAACAAAATATCAAACATGAATACATAAATACACACACATATACACAAAACACATACAGAGATGCACATAAACACATACACACACAACAAATTTGTAATCACTTCACCATTGTTAAAATTTCAGCAGTTTCCAGTTAACTAACCACATACGCACACACATGCGTGCATGCGTGCGCACACACACACACACACACACAAGAAAGTAATTTCCAGTTTAAGCAGTGTTGTGGTCAGTGAGGCTGAGCACTTCTGTGGTCTGGTAGTCTGTTTGCCTTGTTGAAAAAAAATTAATCTTTCATCTGATACAGATTGAGAAGTACACATCCCCTCTCCACCCTGGACCCAACCAGTAAGACTTTCTTCCACGTCCCATGACCACACTGGGCCAAAACCAGTAACACTCTTCTGCATCCCATGATGAAGACTGGAACAAAACCAGTAAGACTTCCTTCCACATCCCCTGATTCATTACTGGGCCAGTCTCTTTCTCCATTCACAGTTTATATCACTTTCTATTTCAATCTTCACTTCCTTTGTTTTCTCTCTGATCTTCCGTTTTTTTCGCAATCCTATGTGACTGTCTTCACTCACACGCCAACACACACGCACACACACACACACCTACACATTCATACAGACACATACAAATTCATACACACACACTCCTACAGGTTCATACACACTGACACAGACACACACACACTCCTACACATTCATATGCACACAGACACATGCCTACACATTCACACACACACTCCTACAGGTTCATACACACACTGACACAGACACACACACACTCCTACACATTCATATGCACACAGACACACACTCACGCACACTCCTACACATTCTCTCTTTCACACACACACACACACACACACACACACTTCCTACATTCACACAAAGACACAGAAACACATGACTACACATTCTCACAAACACACACTTTTCCTTCCACACACATACACTCGTCTTACCTCTTGTCTTCAGTTCCGTGTTAGAGCAGGAACTGCTGAGGACAAGCACTGCAAAATCTGGAGAGTAAGAGGGAGAGAGAGAGAGAAAGGGTGAAAGAGAGGAAGAGAGGAGAGAGGGGGACAGAGAGAGAAAGGGAGAAAGAGAGAGAGAAAGGGATATAAGATAGCCTTTAATGATCCCACATGAGGAAATTTGCAGTGTTGCAGCACACAAGATATATAAAAATGTAAAAAATATACATTATAACTATATATACACATATATGAAAATTTACAATATAAATATATATACACACACACATGGAAATGTACAATATAAATATATATTGATATACAAGTATATCAAAATGTACAATATATATATACAAGTACATTACAAAGTACAATATAAATATATACATATATATATATATACATACTATATACATAAATATATAGTAGATCTCTCACACACGCACACGCACACACACACTCGCACTCGCACACACTCATACTCACATTCACCCTCACACACTCACATGCACACTCATACTCGCACACGGAAACGCACACACACCAACACGCACATACACATACATGCACACACACCAACACTCACACACTCAAATTCACACTCACATTCACACCCACATTCACATTCATGTGATGAACAAACAGCAGGTAAAAATAATATTTATAGTCAGTAAGGATATAATGGCCTGAACAGCCTGGCACAGCTGAAACACATATACACATAAATGCACAGAAACACACACATACACAGAAATGCATTCACATACACATACACACAAAACACACGTCCAGACTGATGTGAGCAAGGCAGACAGTTAGGTCTCTCATCATCATCATCATCATTATCCTCCTTTGTCTGATGGCAAAACCACCAAGGGAGGAGGAGTCCCTCCTGCTCTTCAGACAGCCCCACACCCACCAATAGCAGCGCACACCCACCAATAACAGCCCCACACCCACCAATAGCAGCGCACACCCACCAATAACAGCCCCACACCCACCAATAGCAGCGCACACCCACCAATAACAGCCCCACATCCACCAATAACAGCCCCACACCCACCAATAGCAGCGCACACCCACCAATAACAGCCCCACATCCAGCAATAACAGCACACATCCACTCATGTTCCAATCTCAAAATATAATTCAAAACAAATACCAACTATACAAGTAAAAACAGTTTGAGATGTCCAGTTTTTCTTGTAATTGTTACTGTCTGACATGCCATGACAGTCTTCCATCAAAACTGCTGTGCTGACCGCTTTGCTCTAGTCATCTAGGAGTGCCTCTAAAAGGTGAGCATTGTGGTGTATTGTGGGTATTATATGCATCGTGTGTATTATGGTGTATTGTGCATTTTGTAGTGTATTGTGTGTATTGTACTTCTAAAAGGTGTATTGTGGCCTAGAGGCACACATACACATGCACACACACATACAGTGGGGAGAACAAGTATTTGATACACTGCTGATTTTTCAGGTTTTCCCACTTGCAAAGCATGTAGAAGACTGTAATTTTTATCATAGGTACTCTTCAACTGTGAGTGATGGAATCTAAAACAAAAATCCAGAAAAATACATTGTATGATTTTTAAATAATTAATTTCCATTTTATTGTGTGAAATAAGTATTTGATACACCAGAAAAAAGAAACTTAATATTTGGTACAGAAACCTTTGTTTGCAATTACAGAGATCAGACGTTTCCTGTAGTTCTTGACCAGGTTTGCTCACACTGCAGCAGGGATTTTGGCCCACTCCTCCATACAGATCTCCTCCAGAGCCTTCAGGTTTCGGGGCTGTCGCTGGGCCACACGGACTTTAAGCTCCCTCCAAAGATTTTCTATTGATTCAGGTCTGGAGACTGGCTAGGCCACTCCAGGACCTTAAGATGTTTCCTACGGAGCCAATCTTTAGTTGCCCTGGCTGTGTGTTTTGGGTTGTTATCATGCTGGAAGACCCAGCCACGACCCATCTTCAGTGCTCTTACTGAGGGAAGGAGGTTGTTGGCCAAAATCTCACGATACATCCCCATCCATCCTTCCCACAATACGGTGCAGTCGTCCTGTCCCCTTTGCAGAAAAGCATCCCCAAAGAATGATGTTTGGGATGGTGTTCTTGGGGTTGTACTCATCATTCTTCTTCCTCCAAACATGACGAGCGGAGTTTAAACCAAAAAGTTCTATTTTTGTCTCATCAGACCACATGACCTTCTTCCATTCCTCCTCTGGATCATTCAGATGGTCATTTGCAAACTTCAGACGGGCTTTGACATGCGTTGGCTTGAGGAAGGGCACCTTGCGTGCACTGCAGGATTTTAATCCTTGACGGCGTAGAGTGTTACTGATTGTTTTCTTTGAGACTGTGGTCCCAGCTCTATTCAGGTCATTGACCAGGTCCTGCCATGTAGTTCTGGGCTCATTCCTCACCTTCCTCAAGATCATTGATGCTCCACGAGGTGAGATCTTGCATGGCGCCCCAGACCGAGGGAGATTTTCCGTTATTTTGTATTTCTTCCATTTTCTAATAATTGCACCAACAGTTGTTGCCTTCTCACCAAGCTGCTTGCCTATTGTCCTGTAGCCCATCCCAGCCTTGTGCAGGTCTACAATTTTATCCCTGATGTCCTTACACAGCTCTCTGGTCTTGGGCATTGTGGAGATGCTGAAGTCTGATTGATTGAGTGTGTGGACAGGTGTCTTTTATACAGGTAACGAGTTCAAACAGGTGCAGTTAATACAGGTAATGAGTGGAGAACAGGAGGGCTTCTTAAAAAAGAACTAACATGTCTGTGAGAGCCACAATTCTTACTGGTTGATAGATGATCAAATACTTATTTCACACAATAAAATGGAAGTTAATTATTTAAAAATCATACAATGTATTTTTCTGGATTTTTATTTTAGATTCCACAGTTGAAGAGTACCTATGATACAAATTACAGTCTTCTACGTGCTTTGCAAGTGGGAAAACCTGAAAAATCAGCAGTGTATCAAATACTTGTTCTCCCCACTGTATATACAGACATACACATATTGACCATCAGCCATAAACGCCAAGCCTAAACTTTAATCTATTAAATGTGCACACTGTAAGCACTGCAAGAAGTTAAAAAAGTCTATCACGAAGCAGCGTTATGGCACCAGAAATCTAGAAACAGTCAGCACAGTCTAGGAGGAGCAGTCAGCACACTGCTCATTACGTGTTCAAAATAGTGTGTGCATACTTGCATACTGTCTCCCTCCACTCAACTTTTTGTAAGTAACATTCACCTAACAGCTGGATGTAAATTAACTGCTGAACTATCACAACCATCATCTCTACAGTCCTTTCTGACATGCATACACAAAACACACTCACACGCAGTCGTGCGCTGTGCCAGAGCACTAGAAGCATTCTAATGAAAGTCCAAAGGGCAAATGTGTTTTGGCCCATCAGTAAGCAGGATGGCTGGCACACAAAAGACCCAGAGCAGTTATGTCAGCTGTAGACCTGCTGTAGACCTGCTGCAGACCCCATAGACCTGCTGCAGACCCATAGTAGACCTTCATTCATGGAGGAAATTCCCATCAACACTCACCTGTTTAGAAATGTTTGGTGAGAAAAGCAGGACAAACAATCAGTTATCACTTCATGACACATTCTGTTAAGAAAGATCCTCTTTGGTGAAATCCCATTTGATCAGATCCCATTTGGTGAGATCCAATCGGGTTAAAGAGATCCACTCTAATTAGAGATAATCCCTCTGGTTACAAAGATGCTCTTTGGATATAAATACCCACTTAAAGAGATCTACTGTGGTTAAAGAGATCTCTGGTTAGAGATCGCCTTGAGTCAAAATACGCTGGTTGGAGACAATGTTGTGACACAGTATGATCTCATTTGTTAAAAATACAAGTGTGTGCCTGAGTGTATGTGTGCATGTGTGTTTGATGTACTAATAAAGAACCTTTATGAAGAGAGCACTTAGCCCTGCTTTGCCCAGATACAACAACATCCCTAAATTCAGCAATAACTCACACTGCTGACACACTGACATCCTGTGTGTGTGTCTGCATGTGTGTGTTTTTATGTGTGTGCGCATGTACGTGTGTGTGTGTGTGTGTGTGTGTGTGCGTGTGTGTGTGCGAGACCAATGTGGGTCATTGGCCATTTAACAGGCGGCAGCATGTTGTATGACCAAAACAAGTACAAAACAAGAGCACATGTACACGCACATGCATACACATACACGCATTCATGTGCATACACACAGCTACAAAGACACACGCACTCACAACCATATAAAATGCTTGAATTTACAATTGACATCTGCAAACGGCAGAAGGAGTAGCCTGGTCTGAGAAGAGAGAGAGAGAGAGGGAGGAAGAGAGTTAGTGAAAGAGAGGGGGAGAGGGGGAGAGAGAGAGAGAGAGGGAGAGAGAGAGAGGGAGAGGGGGGGAGAGAGGGAGAGGGAGAGGGGGGGAGAGAGGGAGAGGGAGAGAGAGACAGAGGGAGAGAGAGGGGGGCAGACATGCTGATTAAAGGAGCAGCATGGATGACCACTCTTAGTTCAGTCAATGACATCATTCATGTGTTGCCATGGGAAACTCCATACAGGGCTGAGGTTCCAGTGAGTCCTGAACGTACCATGTGAGTGCAGAACCGTCCGCAAGCAGCACCTAACCTTCCAACTCCAATTAAACGGGTGCTGAAATCTTGATGCTTGACTGACGATCACATTTTTACAGCACTACTTCTAGAAACACCCTGAGACCAGAATGAGGTTTTCCATACAGCTGATCCACATTTGATTTTCCATTCACATTATAGCGTATATTAACCAAAGCAGATCAGACCGGTTTTTATGCCACAACTATTATTAGTGGCTTATAGATGAAGTCTATGTGGAGCTTCACCAGAGGGCGAGAGTGCCTCAGTTAGCTCGTACCTACATTTTATTTTTCCCTGAATAAACAAGTTAGTCAATAACAACGTGCTCCTGAGATTCCCCATCTGAGAGCAGCCAAGCCGCTGGGTTACAGCCCCCTTCTGCATGTCTGTCTAGTGAAAGATGTGTCCTGAAGATCTGACTCAGCTTGTAGTCTGTGTCTGCCTCCTACCCACACCCCTACAAACACATACAGAGCACACCCACACACACACATATATACACATACATACACACACTCACACACCCCCTACACACACACACACACACACCCCAACACACACACCTGCACACATACACAAACATCTGCACACACACAAAAGTAAGGTTAAGGCTGCCATTCATTATTTGAGCAGAAGATTAGGCCCATGCTGATATGTGTGATATAATAATCTGTGATATGATAATCTGTGATGTGTGATATGATTATTTGTGATTTGTGTTTCCTATGGTGAAACAGCCAATTGTCAGTGAGTCCCATCCTGGATATAACGGATCAAATCAACCAGAATTGTTCCAGCAAATCAAAACTGCCTTGGAATTGAATTGCCAAGACTTGATCTGCATCTGATGTTGAATTGAGGCAAAGATTCACAACCATAATCCTCAAACAACAGAACCACCTCACACTTAAAACAATACTTGGCCACAGGGGTTGGTGAGACAGAATCAGAAAGACAGACAGAAATTTAGAAAGAGACAGATAGGGAGAGTAAGATGAGGGAGGGTTAACTCAACGGGAAAAGTCTGCCCTCTTCTTAAGAATAGTGTAGTGGATTATGTGGTAACAGTGGAGTGGATTATGTGACATGTAGACCGTTTCTCTCAGTGCACTCATCATGAAGCCAATCACCCCTCTGTCGGATCAAAAAATATTTCTGCAAAATTGGCTTCTGAATTTGTGAAGCCTACTGTCCTAACAGGCAGTGAAGCATGAAGTCCACTTACAGATCACCAATCTGACACATGGAACAAACACACAGATGAGTGCTTGCATGCTGAGTTTTGCAAGTAAATCCTAATAGTTGACTGTGGGTCATGTATCTGTCTGTAGGTCATGTGTGTATGGGAGGGTCGTGTCTGAGGTTTATGTACGAGTGTCTGTGGGTCTTCTGTTGGTGGGAGGGTCATGTATGAGTGTCTGTGGGTCTCTGGGTCTGTGGGTCGTGTGTCGGTGGATGGAACACAGAACATCCCTGCTGATCTCATGGGTCAACAACTCCTCACCAAGCAATCCCTCAGCCTGCTATTTATGGGTTTGTTTGTGGACAAATCGGCATTGCTTCCGCAGTTTCAGGAATCCATTAGCGTTTGACAACAAGGTGAGCTCACGGTGTTGTGTGCCACTCTGGTCACAGTCCAGGAACTCCTCAGCTGTTCCTGAAGGAGATACCCTGCAAGACCTGTGTTGGATCTGACCGGAGACCTGTGCAGGGTCTGACCCGAGACCTGTGCTGGGTCTGACCTGAGACCTGTGCTGAGTCTGACCCGAGACCTGTGCTGGGTCTTAGTGGAGCATTCCTGAGGTATACAGAGAACATTTCAAACAAACAATCAACAATAAACTATTTGCATGTAAACAAATCACATGAATTGGATCTAAGGAACCCCTGGTTCTGTAATGTGGCACAATGTCAAATTACCATTAGCGTAGCAGCCGATGGATGAGATATGAGCACACACACACACACACACACACACACACACACAGTCATGGGGCCTCCCCAAGACCACCAACCACAAGAGAGTCCCTGAGCATCTAGGATTAGGGGTTAGGTGTTAGGGTTAGGTGTAAGGGTTAGAGAGGGCTGTGCTCTACTCTGATACACTGCTTCGTGAGGGTCTGACTCTTCAACTCAGTGTGACAAGGCTGTGAAAAAGCGCCTACAAACACTAAAATGGCCAGGTGGCTACAGGAATGCCGTCTTACTACGCTTAATGGATGTTTAAGGTCATAATTATGGACCAGATCACTTCAGGAGAGACGTGACCCTAACCCTAACCCAAGGCACTGGCATCTGAGCAGACACCCAGGAGAGCAGGACACACACACACACACACACAGACCAAGTACAAGGACACAAGTACAGGACTGTTGTCTTTACAGAACTGTGACATTACACTAAAGATCTTTGCTTTTGCTGTCTTTCTCCTTCCCTATTCTCTCTCTTCCTCCCTCTTTTCCTTCCTCCCTGCCACTGAGCAAACCAGTGCTGCATGTAGTCAACAGCAGCATTCTGGCACATCTGGAAGAGGACACTGCACAAAGTCCATCAAGTCCTCTATTCTGGATTACCTCAATGAAAGGTTTGATGATCCTGACACAAACAGGCTATTGGACATGGCATCCTTCATGGACCCCAGGGTCAAGGGTACTTACATTGGCCCTGACCACGTTGAAAATGTCAAGGGCCGAGTGCTTTTAGACTGACCAGGGCAGCTCACAACCTGACACAGCACTGCCTGACACAGCACTGCCTGAGGAAGCAACAGAACCATCTTGTTAATCACTGACAACAATTCTAACACCTCACAAAGAAACAGATGGACCATCAGAACCACCAGTAGTTAAGAAGAAAAACAAGACCAAACCTGGCAGTTTCTTTAAAAGTAGTATACCCTCCTCATCCTCAACATCCTCCTCACGTACTGAATTGTCATGATCCGCCCTGCTCCTCCTGTCATTTCGTGTCTGTTTGTTTTGTTAGCCATGTGCTTCTTAGTCCCGCCTTGTGTTTTGTATCCCTGCCCCTCGTTATCCTAATCAGGTGTCTCTTATTAGTTCTGTTCTATTTAAACCCTGTGTTTTGTCTGGTATGTCGCCGGTTATTTTGAATCATATTCTGGTCTCCGTTTTTTGTTCTGTGTATTCTCAGCCCCGTGTTTGTTCGTGTTCTAGTCTGTAGTTCTGTTCCTGTTATTTAGTTCTTGTTAATCATGTCTCTTCGTGTTGGTTATGTTTCTATGTCGGACTCCCTTGATGTTTTGACCCATGGATGTATTACGACTCTGATCTTGGATTGCCCTTTAATAAATCTCGCTCATGTCAGCATTTGTGTCCGTTTTTTATTCACCGCCGCTCCCGGCGTTACATAATAACCGGCCTTACAAGGACACAGTGAGAGAGCGAGACTCTGGTAAGTTCAGTCGCTGTGATGAGATGTTGGCTACTTCCGTGCAGTCCAAATCTCCGATATTGCAGCGCGAACAAACCAGAGACAGGAATTCCCCTGGCGTTGTGGGAACAAGGGGATCTCGTCGCTCAAAGAAAAAGGTACAGTTACTTTCAATTCTAACTGGCTTTCGCGACGAGACCCCAGGTAAGCGCTGTGAGTCTACCCGTCTTGATAAACACTACAGGGAGGAGCGACCTGTAGTGCAAGACGTGGCTAGATGGAATGAATGTGCAGACGAGCGTTGGCTCGGCTCTCGGTTGGCTTTCAAGAGCCACTGCGAGCCCCCGGTGCCTCAAGCGAGGCGGAGCCGTCGCAGAGAAAGCAACCGAGAAGCAGTGTCTGTATGTTCTTCCAGGCTCGTCCAGCCTCCAGTGGAGAAGGCCACGCCCCCTGGTTCGAGCCATGCGGCCGCAGCGCCCCCTATGGTCATCCGGAACTGCAACTATCCCGGAAAGGATAGACCTGCCCCCTCTGTTCCCACCGACCTTATCTCCCTAGAGACCCCAAAGAATATTTTGGGGGGGTGTAGAGGCCCAGGAGTGCCGGAGGCCCAGGAGAGGCCAGCTCGCAGCCGGAGGCCCAGGAGAGGCCAGCTCGAATGCCAGAGGCCCAGGAGAGGCCAGCTATAGCGCCGGAGGCCCGGAGGCCAGCTAGCGGAGGCCCAGGAGAGGCCAGCTATAGCGCCGGAGGCCCAGGAGAGGCCAGCCGAGGCGGAGGCCCAGGAGAGGCCAGCTATAGCGCCGGAGGCCCAGGAGAGGCCAGCTATAGCGCCCGGAGGCCCAGGAGAGGCCAGCTCTAGCGCCGGAGGCCCAGGAGAGGCCAGCTATAGTGCAGGAGGCCCAGGAGAGGCCAGCTATAGCGCCGGAGGCCCAGGAGAGGCCAGCTATAGCGCCGGAGGCCCAGGAGAGGCCAGCTATAGTGCAGGAGGCCCAGGAGGCCAGCTAGGCGCCCGGAGGCCCAGGAGGCCAGCTATGTTTGCGCAATCCAGAAGGCCCAGGAGAGGCCAGCTGTTCCCGCCGAGGTCCAGGGGTCACCACCACCTGTTTGCGCAATCCAGAAGGGGGCCGCCGCCTGTTCCCGCGACCCAGAAGGGGTTGCCCTCGCCGCCTGTTCCCGCGACCCGGATGGGGCCGCCGCCCATTCCCGCGACCCGGATGGGGCCGCCGCCCGTTCCCGTGACCCAGAAGGGGTCACCTTCGCCGCCACCTGTTCCCGCGACCCGGAAAGGGTCACCTTCGCCGCCGCCTGTCCCAGCGACCCGGAAGGGGTCACCTTCACCGCCTGTTCCCGCGACTCAGGAGGGGTCGTCGCCGCAGCTGATTGTCGCCGCCGCGCCTCCCGTGGACCTGGGACTGCCTATGCGCCCTGCTGCACCTCGGGCCCCGCCCGTCCCGCCCCTGCACTTTGCCCCCTGCTGCTCCTTGTGCCCCGCCCTCCCCGCCCTCTTTTGTGGACTCTGCTCCTTTGTTTTTGCCATCTGTTGTTCCTGGTATTGTCTTTGCCCGTGTTATGGTGTCTGTTTCGGTTCCTGTGTCTGTTCCTGTGTCTGTCCCGTTTTTGTCTATTCCTATGCCTGTTTCAGTGTCTGTCCCGGTGTCTGTTCCTGTGTTTGTGCCAGTCCCCCTGTCGGTTGCCTGGTCTGTTTTAGGTCTTAGTCTTCCTCGTCCTCCTGTTGTGCCTCCTCCTGGTCATCGTCGCCCTTTTTGTGATGTTGCTCCTCCCCCCTCGCGTCGGCCTGTTCGTCGTCCTCCGTCTTGTGTCTCTGCCTGTTCTGGTTTTGTTCCTTCGTCCATCTGTGCTCCCGTGTCTGTCTCTGGGTTTCCTTTCGTCTCTCGCCCTGCTTCTCCTGGTTCTCCTTCCCTTCCGGTGTCGTCCGTTTCTGGTTTGTGTCCGTAGTTTGTTCCTGGTGTGCCTGCTTTGTCTGTTCCTGGTTTCCCTTGTGTCTTTGGTTAATGTCCTGTTCGTGGTTTTGGTTTTGTGCACCCTGGGGTGTTGTGCGCTTAGAGGGGGGGGTACTGTCACGATCCGTCACGATCCCCCTCCTCCCCTGTCATTTCGTGTCTGTTTGTTTTGTTAGCCATGTGCTTCTTAGTCCCGCCTTGTGTTTTGTATCCCTGCCCCTCGTTATCCTAATCAGGTGTCTCTTATTAGTTCTGTTCTATTTAAACCCTGTGTTTTGTCTGGTATGTCGCCAGTTATTTTGAATCATATTCTGGTCTCCGTTTTGTACCGTGTATTCTCAGCCCCGTGTTTGTTCGTGTTCTAGTCTGTAGTTCTGTTCCTGTTAGTTAGTTCTTGTTAATCATGTCTCTTCGTGTTGGTTACGTTTCTATGTCGGACTCCCTTGATGTTTTGACCCATGCCCGGTATTACGACTCTGATCTTGGATTGCCCTTTAATAAATCTCGCTCATCTAAGCATTTGTGTCCGCCAACTTCTTCACCGCCGCTCCCGGCGTTACACATCAAGATATGAGTTTTTTGGTCATATCACCCAGCCCTACCATGAATCCACTCATAAACATGAGGAGCCATTCCTGCACAACAGTGTTTACATATCAACAGAATACTGGTCTCACCTGGAAACGCTAGACTTCCCTCCAGCATACAACACACACCACACAATAGACACACCCCCAAGATCATGACCTTTCTATTCAATTTTAGTAGACAGACACACACACATGCCCATGCGCCCACTCACACACACACACACTAAAGAAACAATACTTCACTCGCTATCAGACTGTATTAGACTGTATTAGACTGTTTAATGGGAGACTGGGAGAACAGCTCACAGAGGGAGGACAGCACTGATGAGGTAAGAGCCTGATTAAGACTAATGAGCACTGTAGCCCTGGACACCCAACAACACGCACAAACCCAAACCACACCAACAAATCCGAACCAGAAAGAAGCCAGAATAGAGAATAACCACACCAAACACAAACCACACCCACAAACCCAAACCAGAAAGAAACCAGAATAGAGAATAACCACACCAAACCCAAACCATACTCACAAACCCAAACCACACCCGAACCAGAAAGAAGCCAGAATAGAGAATAACCACACACCAAACCCTAACCACGCCCTCAAACCCAAACTAGAAAGCAGCCAGAATAGAGAATAACCCAAATGCAAACCCAAACCCAAACGCAAAAGAGGGCAGAATGGAAAAGACAAAATCACACCCCAAAGCACTCAACTACAAACCACAAACCCAAACTACTCCCACAACACAAATAACACCCCAACCCAAAGCAGAAAAGGGGAAGACTGGAGAAGACTATCCTTTAAACACAGCCAAACAAACCCATGGTGAACCCTGACCATCTGATCTCAGCCTTCAGTTTGGTCAATGTCAAAAAACCCATACAGCAGTGTCAGACACAGACGATGTAGTCATTTCAGAAGTGAGAATGATCAGACTGAATAAATCAAAATGTGTGTTTTCTAACACTGTTGTAACCAAGCTAAAACAAAGTAGCCATGCATGAGTAATCCAGGGTTAGTGATAATGAGCCATGCATGAGTAATCCAGGGTTAGTGATAATGAGCCATGCATGAGTAATCCAGGGTTAGTGAAAATGAACCCTGCATGAGTAATCTAGGGTTAGTGAAAATGAGCCCTGCATGAGTAATCTAGGGTTATTGATAATGAGCCACGCATGAGTAATCTAGGATTATTGATAATGAGCCACGCATGAGTAATCTAGGGTTATTGATAATGAGCCCTGCATGAGTAATCTAGGGTTATTGATAATGAGCCACGCATGAGTAATCTAGGGTTATTGATAATGAGACCTGCATGAGTAATCCAGGGTTAGTGATAATGAGCCAAGCATGAGTAATCCAGGGTTAGTGAAAATGAGCCCTGCATGAGTAATCTAGGGTTAGTGAAAATGAGCCCTGCATGAGTAATCTAGGGCTATTGATAATGAGCCACGCATGAGTAATCTAGGGTTAGTGAAAATGAGCCCTGCATGAGTAATGTAGGGTTATTGATAATGAGGCACGCATGAGTAATCTAGGGTTATTGATAATGAGCCATGCATGAGTAATCCAGGGTTAGTGAAAATGAGCCCTGCATGAGTAATCTAGGGTTAGTGAAAATGAGCCCTGCATGAGTAATCTAGGGTTATTGATAATGAGCCATGCATGAGAATCTAGGGTTATTGATAATGAGCCATGCATGAGAAATCTAGGGTTATTGATAATGAGCCATGCATGAGTAAATCACTTACATGCTTAAAAACATTTAGGTTTTTAACTGGTTTATTAGCAATGAGCAATACATCTTTAAAGGAGTTGGGATCAGCAAAGACTCGACAAAAGTTACACAACACTCACTATACCACCACAAGTACAGGCAGGCCAGTTGACAGACTTGCAGGGGCCCGGGGCATGAAGTCTTCACACACACCCCCCACACCCCTTCTCATTTCAATTGTCAATTGTAGGTGCAGTCCTGGGGCATGAAGGGTCTGGTGGTTAGGGAACCGGTCTTGTGACCAGATGGTCATGGGTTCAATTCCCAGACCCTAGGCCATGACTGAAATGCCCTTGAACACTTGGGGTTAACATGCTAGTGTTCACTAGTGTGTGTGCTCACTGCACAGATGGGATAATGTGGAGGGCTAATTTCAATTGGGGTGAGAGTCACGACTGACAAATACGTCTCAATTCTCTGTGGTGGTTTCAGTTAGGGATTAAGAGTTCAGTCTCTTTAGAACAGACATATTGCATCTTAAACGTTACGGTGCTACAGCGTTAGCTGTTGTTGTTTATTTACCGGGGCAACAGACAGTGCTGTTTAATGAGCACAAGCTGTGAGTGCATCCTTTGATTTTACTCTGCAGAACAGGAAAAGTGTGTCACTACACTGATGCATGTCTGGATCTTAATCACAGCACTGTTCACCAGTTACATTCAATACAAACTGTTCTGCAAAGCACCCATTCAACAAAAAGACAGGCAAGGCTATATACACTATCTGGTCTAAAAACACTGTGTGTGTGTGTGTGTGTGCGCATGTGTGATAGACAGAAATTAAAGACATCACATGATTGATCTAGTCCAGTGATCGTCTAGTCCACTGATTCATCTAGTCCATTGATTCATCTAGTCCACTGATTCTGAAACTGTGCAGTCAATGTAGAGATTAAAGACATATTCTGGTCTAAAAACACATGTGTTTGTGTGTGTGAGATTAAACACTCTGGTCTAAAAACACTGTGCGTGTGTGTGTGATTAAATACACTCTCTGGTCTAAAAATGTGTGTGTGTGTGTGTGTGTGTGTGAGATTAAAGACAGTTTCTGGTCTAAAAACACATGTGTTGTGTGTATGTGAGAGACTAAAAGCAGATTGGATAAAGACACACATGGGATAAAGACACGCGGGATAAAGACACACACATGATGAAGCAGGAGTACATGACAGATGGACTTGTGCCCGATCCCTTAAAATAGGGACTGTCCTGTATTAAAAAATAAAATGCCATGTCCCTTATCAATACGGGATGTGATTACTTCAACACTTTCACATACATCATTTCATATATGTACTCTAGGTCATCATCACAGTGGTGAGAGTAACATAACCAAACCAGAGAATGAAACCAAACCAGTTTCACAACAAACAAAAGTGTGAATGGGGAAAAGTGTGGCTGCAGTTAATCACCCTTGTTGGCATAGTTATGGAGACAGTTATAAGTGATTTGTAAAAATGGAAAAAGGGCTCTGTGAAGGTCATGGGTGAGCTCTGGATCGGACCGGACTTCAGCCTGACCATCGTCGTCCCCCCCCAGAGACACTGAAGGACAGTCCAACACATTCAGTAGAGACAAAGTGTCCTCACAGAAGAGCAGCTAGGGAAAGATAAAGATTCCTAGTCCTGTAGACAGACTGAACTGCAGACACTCCTGACTAGCTGATTGACTAAAGTGCTCTTTGAGAGAGACTGACTAAACTATTCTGGAGAAATACTCTTTTTTTCTTCTACATACTTAAAGGAGAATGATTTTAATGTCACATTGATCATTTCCATGGTTTTGGAATGTTGCACTGATGTTTACAATATTACATTATTTGAATTAAACAGTTTGGTTCAGTGAAATCAGTGATATGAAGTTTTACTCAGTAATGTTCACATAATTGGCTTACCTGAGCAGCTGTCATTTATCCATACTGAAAGGGACAACTCTCACCTCAGCATCAATCCTGTGCCATCTGCAAACAGCACAGGTTCGCCAGACGGGGGAGGGCACACACCAGAGGTGGACATTCCAGGTTCAGAAAGTCAAACTCCTTCCCAGGATTTTCCTCAGCTTGCTGGATTTTCTAAGTAGTGCCAGGTAAAATTAGTGGAATCAACACAATCCAGGAAGCCTGAGCAAAATCTTGGTGAGGACTTTTACTTTCTGAACCTGGAATGTCCACCTCTGGCGCGCACACACACATTCTCACATACTGCACAGGGACACACTGCACAGGGAATCTCCCCCTCGCCAATGCTACTTCTGCCATCTGTTCAACTAAACAGGTGCAATTTTAGCGTGATTTAGTAACATGTCTATTTTTGCACCACAGTGAAGGAACAGTGCAGTTCATCTAGTCCAGTGAATCATCTAGTCCAGTGAATCATCTAGTCCAATGATTCAGTGCAGATTCAGTGCAGTTCATCTAGTCCAGTGAATCATCTAGTCCAATGATTGATCTAGTCCAATGATTGATCTAGTCCAGTGATCGTCTAGTCCACTGATTCATCTAGTCCATTGATTCATCTAGTCCATTGATTCTGAAACGGTGCAGTCAATGTACTGTTGAGATCTTACCGCTCAGCACAGATAAGACACATGTTCTCTTGTTCTCAGATTGAGGTGACACACATTAACCTAGTATAGGGTCAGGGTCAGGGTTAACGTAAAGGTCAGGGTTACGGGAAGGGTCAGGCTGACCAATCTGGGCAATCTGAGAGCAGGCAATCACCCCTGAGCACAGACCTTATTAATGTCTTTTTCATGCAAGCTGTTTTTCTGTCTGTGGTTGACAGGCAGAGTTTGTGAGTGTGTGTGAGTGTGTGTGTGTGTAGAACCCTGTTCCCTGAAGTTTTCAACGCAATCACAGGGCTGAGAGCTGCTATGGGTTACTGTCCTCACTGGGCCCATTAGACAAATACCATATACTGGTCCACCTGTCCCCAGCAAGTGCTGGTCCACCTGTCCCCAGCATGTGCTGGTCTACCTGTGCTGCACCGTAACATATTCACCCTGTGACCTTTTCACCTGCCTCCCTTGCATCTGTAACACACACACATGACCTTCATAATCTTTATCTCTGTCTCTCTCAAACACACACACACACACAGACAAAACCCTGAAATAATTTTCTGGCAGAGGTTTGGAAAGTAATTGCACCACGTACACTCAGAAATATCCACTGGCCGATGACAGAGTAAAGCCAAAGTACCATACGGTGTATGGTGTGCGTGTCAGAACTCCACCCGGTCACAGAACTCCACCCTGTCACAGAAAGGTCATCCAGATCCTGAACTGATCACTTGTTTCAGAGTAAACATGGCCATGTGACACTAAGCATTTTCATATTATTTTAACAGTTTTATATAGCAACTAATGAAGGTCCTCATGTTCAGTAACACGGTGTCTGAGTGTGGCAGCAGGGAGCCTTCTCCCCTATTAACACGAGCTGCCAGAATGTTTACGACACCACCTTCATGGTTCTCCAACGTCTTGCTTCCTGTCTGTCTCATTTTCTCTCACTCTCATTTTCTCTCACTCATTACCTCATCCCGCTCCTTCCCCAACACACACTCGTGTACACACCTAGCCCGTCAACTATAGAGCTATGAACTTTGATCTTTTGATGGTTTGTTATGTTCCATGGGTCATGTTTCTGCTGATTCTCCATTACCCACCCGTTACTGTGTATCATCAGCTCACATATCACTCTCTCATACACACACACACAACATGCACCCACACACATCAAACTATAATCCATATGTTCCCATGCACAATTTCTTAGTCATTCTCAATGTCTTCAATAATGCTCAGACCACAGGATGGCTGATGGCTGGATATTTTTGGATATTTTTTTGCAAGGCTGTAGACCCCCACCAACCCCCACCCCTGACACCAGCACCACCCTCATGCCAGAACAGCACTTACTACCATGCCAGGGGAAGTGCTGTGCTGAGAATGGTCTATACCATGATCAGACCAGTGAGGGACAGTGTTCATGATCAGACCAGTGAGGGACAGTGTTCATGATCAGACCAGTGAGGGACAGTGTTCATGATTAGACCAGTGAGGGACAGTGTTCATGATCAGACCAGTGAGGGACAGTACAGGGACATGTGGCTGGACAGCACACCCACTCATTCAACAGTCTAAAAGCTTAAAGCATTTTCCACTGTATGAAAAGATCTTTAACCTGCTGAGTAAAGGTATCCTACTCAGTGGAGGCATATATTAACATGGATATATTAATATAATAATTGACACCTTGATGTCAATGATGCAAAGGTCCAGAGCTATTTCAGTCCTAACAGTTACAAGCCAGGTCCAAGAGACACTCCACTTCTTTACAATCTTCCACACTCACACCTGTACATACAGACACATGAGCATGATGTGTCTCAGCACCATGGACTGTCTGGTTTCTGGGTTTGATGTCTTTGTCCTGGTTTGACTGTGTACTGCTTCAGTAGAGGTCATCACCACCACTCTCTCTGTGGTTTCATTGATGATTAAAGGTTTTCATAGTTTGAATATTTTCATATTCAACATTTTCTTTTGATCGTGGATCACTAGGTGATGCCTGACAACATTTATTGTGTTGTGTTTCCTCACATGCATTAGCATATATGGGCAGGGTTTAGGTGGAGATACTGTTTCAACTACAGTCTCTAATGAGCATGTTCTACTTCCTACAGTCTCTACTGAGCATGCTCTGGTTCTACAGTCTCTACTGAGCATGCTCTACTTCCTACAGTCTCTAATGAGCATGCAGTCTCTACTGAGAATCTGGTTCCTACAGTCTCTACTGAGCATGCTGAATCCTACAGTCCTACTGAGCATGCTCTACTTCTACAGTCTCTAATGAGCATGCTCTACTTCCTACAGTCTCTAATGAGCATGCTCTGGTTCCTACAGTCTCTAATGAGCATGCTCTGGTTCCTACAGTCTCTACTGAGCATGCTCTGGTTCCTACAGTCTCTACTGAGCATGCTCTGGTTCCTACAGTCTCTACTGAGCATTGTCTGGTTCGTACAGTCTCTACTGAGCATGCTCTGGATCCTACAGTCTCTAATGAGCATGCTCTGGATCATACAGTCTCTACTGAGCATGCTCTACTTCCTACAGTCTCTAATGAGCATGCTCTACTTCCTACAGTCTCTAATGAGCATGCTCTGGTTCCTACAGTCTCTACTGAGCATGCTCTGGTTCCTACAGTCTCTAATGAGCATGCTCTGGTTCCTACAGTCTCTAATGAGCATGCTCTGGTTCCAACAGTCTCTACTGAGCATTATCTGGTTCCTACAGTCTCTACTGAGCATGCTCTGGATCCTACATTCTCTACTGAGCATGCTCTACTTCCTACAGTCTCTAATGAGCATGCTCTACTTCCTACAGTCTCTAATGAGCATGCTCTACTTCCTACAGTCTCTAATGAGCATGCTCTACTTCCTACAGTCTCTAATGAGCATGCTCTGGTTCCTACAGTCTCTAATGAGCATGCTCTGGTTCCTACAGTCTCTACTGAGCATGCTCTACTTTCTACAGTCTCTACTGAGCATGCTCTGGTTCCAATTTTCAGCTAGTGCGCAAGCGCAGCCAACCATGTCAGCCATCTTGGTGGCTTCAAAACTTCACCATAGATATCAACGGTGATGTACCATCCACTGTACATATAGTCTATGGTCCATTGTAAACACAAACCATGGTCCAGACACACAAACAATGGTCCACACACAAACCATGGTCCACACACACAAACAATGGTCCAGACACACAGACTATGGTCCACACATACAGACTATGGTTTATGGCTTTACAAGCCACATGGCATCTGTGACATCACTGAGATCTCCAGCTACAAGCATTACTAGCAGGATTTACATTCTAGGAATATATGACAAAACACTTTGGATAACATGACAAAGTCACTCTGGATAAGCAAATGCAAAAATGTGAGTGTACTACACCCTCAAAATGCACCATTCCAAAAATGGAATCTTCCTCCTCCTCACAGTCACCAAGGACTATGACCTGTCCAAAGACCTGCTGACAGACTGAACCAAGCTTGGTGGACAGAGGTGGGTTCAGCTCAGTACCAGAACCACTTGCACCACCACCATCAACACCACCACCAACACTGCTGTACAGTCTCCTGGAGACTGTAGTGCAAGGCAGGGGTTGGTTGGACATGTGTGTGAAGTATGTGTATGTATGTGAGGTATGTGTGTGTAGAGTGTATATGTGTGTGAAGTGTGTGTGTGGAGTGTGTCTATGTCTGTGAGGGGTGTGTGGAGTGTGTGTATGTCTGTGACGTGTGTGTGTGAAGTGTGTGTGGAGTGTGTGTATGTGTGTGGAGTCTGTGTGTCGCATCACTGCACCATGCAGATGGAGACTCCTCCCTTTCCTGTTCCACTGTTGTGGGATAAACACACCATGGTGCCACGTTGCCACGGTGCCTCGGGAACAGGTCAGTCGCATGATCTGTCAGGTTCACTGAGGCATACAAGATAAATGTGGGCCACCTGAAAATGGTCCTTAGGCTATGTGGAAGTACCACAGGTACATGCAAGAAAACACACACACACACACACACACACCACATACCCCCTGGCCCCTGTTCACTGACCTCATTGACTCACTAAAAGGCTACTATTGACCATGTTACCCTCTCTATTGCTCTCTCTCTCACACACACACACTGCAGGGATTCACCAGTGTGCACTGCAGAGCAGAAAAGTGCTATGTCTCTTAGCAACGAACACCACAGAATCTGACAATGATCACACAATAAACAAATCTCACCCACACTCCCAAAAACATATTCTTGATCAATAAAGGAGATATCTCAGATGAGCACGGCCGGTCTGATTGACAGAAAAGGTGAGATGTGCAATAACAATGTACACCAGGATGATGGAATGACTTAAATGAACAAATATTTAAATTTGCGTATTAGCTATATAGTTCTTATTTCCTTCTGTATTGATCAAACTGCATGTGAATAAACAATGAATTAAAAGAACATTTATTTAATTACCCAATTTAACTTTAAAGATTGAAGTTTAAATTTTAAACTCAATGTTATGGGTGTAGAATATGTAGGGGATGCAAACATGAGTCTCATGAAACGAACGAAAATGAAACTGAACATTAGAGCACTAATGAGAAGTAAACCCAACCAACGTAACAACAGGCCTGACAACAGTCCCGAAAACACAACCAACGTAACATCACGACCGACAACAGTCACGAACTCTCAACCAACGTAACATCACAACCGACGACAGGCTTATAAAGAGCAGAACATAACCCACAGGTGGGGCGGCAATCTGAGGGCAGCTAACAGCTAGTTGGGCTTAATATGATTGGCCAAATGGTGTGAATGTTTCAACGGTCAGATAAGAAAAATCACTTTGTTTACATGTACCATGCACATGAGATTCTCTTAATCAACTTTTGCACTGTTTTTGTTGAGCATGTTTGTTGATCGTGTTTGTTGAGCGTCTTTGTATCACAATGACGATAAAAGTACTATTAATCAGGATTAGTCAGGACTAGTTCATCATTTGTACAGATATTTGTTCCTTAATTCAATAATTAAGCAGCTACACAAAATACTCTGAGTAAAATAATGAATCATTTAAAACTATATGTAACAACATTAATAGCTACCATCATCTCCTTTCCATAGCATTCTAAGTCAAACAGGAATTGCCAGAGAAATAAATAAAGGGACAAAGTAAGAGAGACCAAGAGAGAGAGAGACAGCAAGAGAGAGCAAGAGAAACACAGCAAGAGAGAGATAGAAAGAGACAGAGTGCATGCATGAGAAAACATGAGAGAGAGGGAGTTGGAAAGGGTGGAGAGAACTTTGCTTAGGTGAGAAAGTAAATGCCGAAACTAACACAGGAAACACAGGCTCTAGCACAGGAAACACAGGCTCTAGCGCAGTCTCTAATGGAGGTCGACTGATATATCAGGCCAATATATGCCATTTTTAGTGTATTGGTATCGGTCGATATGTGTGTTTAGTAGCGCCAAGTTAAAGTCAAGCACGTCTGCAGGCAGTCCCTTGTTGGTGCGGTGGAAGGTGCTACTGGTGAAGGACCCCAACCCAAACTTTTTGGAAGTTCTTAAATTCTGATATTTAAAAGTGCTATATACAGTGCTACATATAGTATATTTACTATATGTTACTATGAACAGTAGACTCAAGTAAAATGTGTTGCTTCACGTAAAAACAAAGCATAGAACTGCTGGGAACTGGCATAATGCTACAGCTGGATGAAGATTCATTAGCATAATGCTACAGCTGGATGAAGGTTCACTAACTTGTAGGTAACTTTAAGAACTATGGTTAAAAATTATCAGCAGCTTGCTAGCTTAAGATGCTAGCCCTAATGTTATAGGTTAGAGATGCACCGAATATTCTGCAACCGAAATTATTATTACTGAAACTGTTATTTACACTAAAAGAGATTTTTGATGCTGCTGAAAGTTTTTAATGTGAAAGTTTTTATTCACATTTGGTTACTTGATGACTTTGTTTTATATAAAAAATTATTGATTTCTATTTATAAAGATGGTCATGTCAGTGTTCAATAAATGATAAGTTCAGAAGTGATGTTCATCCACTTATTATTAGAGTGAAACTTTAGCATGCACATAACGCAGAGAACTTCTAGATATCGGCTAATAAAATTGGTAGCACATATCGGCCATCGGCTGACCCTGACCTCTAAACATCTGCATCAGTTATAGAAAAAACCATATCGGTCAGTCACAGGCTCCAACACAAGAAACACAGGCTCTAGCACATGAAACACATGTTCTGACACAACAAACACAGGTTCTAACACAGGAAACACAGGTTCTAACACAGGAAACACAGGCTATAACACAGGAAATACAGGCTGTAACACAGGAAATACAAGCTGTAACACAGGGACTCAGCCAGACATGCCACACATGACAAAGACACTGTCATACTTTCTTTTCTCACATGACCAAACTCTCCAGCCCCTCCAGCCATGTTCACATGCTCGTAAACCACCGCCACCTCTGCCTGACTCGGTTTAAGGTCCTGACAGGCATTTTAATAGATAGTGATGTTACATGATACTATGTCTATTGCACCATGTGCACACGCGCACACACACACATGCGAGTGCGCACTCACACACACACACACACACACACACACACACACACACACACACTGTCTTTGTCTCTCTGTCACTCCCTCATTTGGATGTGTGTGGGTTTGTGTGTGCAGAGGATGTGTGTGAGTTTGTGTGAGGAGAGGATCTGTGTGAGTCAATCCAGCGCAGGAAAATGTTTCTAAATATGGGTCCACAGTAACTCAAAAGATGTGGACAGATTTAGCAATGACTCTGCCCTAAAGACCAGCTGGCCAATCCAATAGTTTCTGGAGGCATGTCTGAAAAAATGTGAGTGTGTGTCTGCTAACGGGAATCTCAACCAAACATGATAATGGTACATCTTTCCGTCTCCACAATCAGCAGAGTTCCAACAGTAGGACATGAGGACACAAGCCCTCTGAAAGTGTCCTTGTGGTTCTCCTGGGGACATGTGTTGAATCACACCTCCATAGTCAGACTGGAGCTTTACTGATCCAAGCAAAGGGCTCAGACAGCACACACACAGACTGTGCACACCAACAGTCAGACTGGAGCTTTACTGATCCAAGCAAAGGGCTCAGACAGCACACACACAGACTGTGCACACCAACACCCAGATTGCTGCGCACACACACACCCAGCAAGCTGCACACACACACCCAGCTAGCTGCACTCATACACACCCAGCTGCACACATCCAGACTTCACACACACACACACACACACACCTGCGCACACACACATACACACACACCCATCTGTGCACACACCCAGCTGCACAACACACAACACACAAACACTCCCAGACACCTGCACACACAGACTGTGCGCACACACACCCAGCTGCGCACACACACACCCAGCTGCGCGCACACACACACCCAGATGCCCGCACACACACACCCAGCTGCCCGCACACACACACCCAGCTGCCCGCACACACACCCAGCTGCACACACCCAGATGCCCACACACACACCCAGATGCCCGCACACACACCCAGCTGCACGCACACACACCCAGCTGCACGCACACACACTCCCAGGTGCACGCACACACACTCCCAGGTGCACGCACACACCCAGACACCTGCACACGTGCGCACACACAGACTGCACACACACCCAACTACACACACATACTCAGACTGCACACAAACAGACACACACACACACACACACACACACAGCTGAGTGGGCAAAGCTGTGGCGGTTCAGCTAAACTACTGACACGCTCACATCAAGCTGAGTAACGTGCAGGAAGACATGGCAGGTGGGCAGATGGGCAGACAGACAGACGGGCAGAGACAGAGTGCTCTACGACAGAGTGTATGACATATTCAGTAACATGGTGCCTGAGTGCTGCAGCAGGGAGCCTCTTCCCTGTTAACATGAGCTGCCCACACTACACCCTCTGCCTGATTATGACAGAATTCATATTTCAAACTTTCCCCTATAGCTGTGCCAGTCACGCCAAATGGCAGAGAAGGAATTAAACACTGGGAACACTGAAGGGAAGAGAGCACTGGAGATGGGAGACAAGATCAGGGGACGAGAAGAAATCTGGTCATACTCTATGTGTGTATGAATATGGGGTGGCAAGGTTGTGTGTGTGTGTGCATACATTCTTGGGGATATGTTTTTCTTTATGGATCAAGGAAATTAAAACAGCAAATCTGAACAAACACAGTTTCACTCTCCTACTCAACACTGCACCATGATTCAGTGAAGTTTCACAGTAAAATCTCTCACAGTAAAGTGAAAGTAAAACTGAAACTGACAGAGTGAGAGGGAGACAGAGATAGAGCAGGAGAGAGTGGGAGAAAGAGACAAGATCTTTTAAACTCAATGAAGACCCACACAAGACCTACACTGTATTAACGTATTTGTGTGTGAGTGAGAGAGTTAACAGTATGTGTATATACAAAGCTCTTTTATATAGATTTGATTTCTCTTTTTTGTTTTCTTTCTTAATCACTTTTTAATGTAAATAATGCTGCTCGTCGAATTTGCCTGCTGTGACCTCGAGAGGTCAGACATCACTGACCTTAACTGACCTTCCCTGACCTTCACTCTCTCACCACTGAGCAATTCAAAAATAGAGAGACAGAGAGTGAGAGGGAGAGAGAGAAGGAGTGAGAAAGACAGAGAGTGAGAGGGAGTGATATATGGGGTAGAGGAGAGGGGTATACACTGTATGTGTGAGTGGGAGTGATATATGTGGGTAATGAGTGAAGTGGAGTGATATATGGAGTAGATGAGAGGGGTATGTGTGAGGGGGAGTGATATATGGGGCAATATGTGAGGTGGAGTGATATATGGGGGTAGACGAGAGGGTTATACACTGTATGTGTGAGTGGATTTTAGTCAAGGTCACTTGCAAAAGAGTGCAACACAGAACAAACATGGCTCATCAGATAAACTGTAAACCCACCTAACCCAGAAACAAAACACACACACACACACAGTCACTGAACAAAGAGGAAGGGATCAGTGACAGGAGCTGATATACAGTCCAAAACAGAGGCAGCTTACTGCAAATGGCTGGGATATTCCCCACAAGACACAGTCGTAAAGACCTGATGGTGCTGCACCATAACCGTGTCTCACCATGTCTCACCATGGCAGATGGCACAAGCATGTATCACGTGACCAACAACAAGGTTACGAAACAAAAAGCGACATTTTGTCTCTGGAGCTGGCAGCATGTCCCTGCCCCGGGCCATCGGACCATACCACTGTCCTGTGGAGTATCCAGCACATGCAGTGTGAGTGGGCCATAAAGTGCACCCTTTTTACTGGGTTTACTGGAGTGGAGGGATTAGGGGGAGAGAGTTCAGTTGGTTTGTCCACCAACAAGTATAACACATCAGATTATCTCAGACATGAACCTCGGCTGTGTCTGCTACATTCCACCATCAGATAACCACCATTAGGGTCAGGGTTAGGTTAGGTTGAGGGTTAGGGTGAGGATGAGGAGTCAGAGACAGGCTGGGTGGAAAAGCACGAAACAGCAGCAGCTGCTGGTCACCCGCTGCTACACACTCCTAACACTCTCCTCATACTCTCCTCATACTCCTCGTAGATAGAGATGCATATTCTGACTGAACACATAGTACTTTTGTAAGTCGCTCTGGATAAGAGCGTCTGCTAAATGCCGTAAATGTAAATGTAAACACTCCAACTGTCCTGCAGTAACACATGATTGTCCGTAAAAAGTCAGCACCTGAGTCTGGAGGTGTGTGAGTAAGCAGAGCCTGCAGGGGCAGAGGAGCGCGTGCTGGAGGAGCGCGTGCTGGAGGAGCGCGTGCTGGAGGAGCGCGTGCTGGAGGATGGCGTGCTGGAGGAGCGCTTGCTGGAGGAGGCGCATGCTGGAGGAGCGCATGCTGGAGGAGCGTGCTGGAGGAGCGCATGCTGGAGGAGCGCTTGCTAGAGGAGCGCGTGCTGGAGCGCGTGCTGGAGGAGCGCATGCTAGAGGAGCGCGTGCTGGAGGAGCGCGTGCTGGAGGAGCGCTTGCTGGAGGAGCGCTTGCTGGAGGAGCGCGTGCTGGAGGAGCGCGTGCTGGAGGAGCGCGTGCTGGAGGAGCGCGTGCTGGAGGAGCGCGTGCTGGAGGAGCGCGTGCTGGAGGAGCGTGCTGTGCTGGAGCTGGAGGAGCGCGTGCTGGAGGAGCGCGTGCTGGAGGAGCGCTTGCTGGAGGAGCGCGTGCTGGAGGAGCGCGTGCTGGAGGAGCGCGTGCTGGAGGAGCGCGTGCTGGAGGAGCGCGTGCTGGAGGAGCGCGTGCTGGAGGCGTGCTGGAGGAGCGCGTGCTGGAGGAGCGCTTCCTAGAGGAGCGCTTCCTAGAGGAGCGCTTCCTAGAGGAGCGCTTGCTAGAGGAGCGCGTGCTGGAGGAGCGCGTGCTGGAGGAGCGCGTGCTGGAGGAGCGCTTGCTAGAGGAGCGCTTCCTAGAGGAGCGCTTGCTAGAGGAGCGCTTGCTAGAGGAGCGCGTGCTGGAGGAGCGCGTGCTGGAGGAGCGCGTGCTGGAGGAGCGCGTGCTGGAGGAGCGCTTCCTAGAGGAGCGCTTGCTAGAGGAGCGCGTGCTGGAGGAGCGCTTCCTAGAGGAGCGCTTGCTGGAGGAGCGCGTGCTGGAGGAGCACATGCCTCTGCATGAAATGTGATATGCAGTATTTACGGTTATGGTTTTCATTAAGGTATGACCCTTGACCTCTCCCCGTACAGATCGCCTGCCAAAGTCCACACATTCCTGATTTCTCGTAGGATGTGCTGGACAGCGACTGAGTGCCAGCTCTGTGTTCTTACTGCCCACAGTGGCCAGAGGTCAAAAAAGTCCACAAAGATAGATGAGTGGGAGAGACTGGGAGTGACTGGGAGACAGACAGCAAGTATTTATTTAACATTCTATTCCGTAAAGAGAAAAAAAAGAGAGAGAGAAAGGAGGACAGAGATAGAGAGAGAGTAAAAACAGTGATTGTCAGATAATAAATATGAACCACACTGCAGTAACTGGGTTAGTGAGTGTTAGTGCGATTGTGTGCTGCTGCATAGAGGCCAGTGTCTTTCTCCTCAGCAGGAAGAGCAACAACAGGTGCTTGACTAACGTCTGCAGGAGAAGTAGAGGCTCTCAGGGTACAACTTAACCCTCAGGGTAAACCCTAACCCTCAGGGTAAACCCCAACCCTCAGGGTAAACCCTAACCCTCAGGGTAAACCCTAACCCTCAGGGTAAACCCTAATCCTCAGGGTAAACCCCAACCCTCAGGGTAAACCCTAACCCTCAGGGTAAACCCTAAGCCTCAGGGTAAACCCTAAGCCTCAGGGTAAACCCTAACCCTCAGGGTGTGCTACAGAGAAACAGTGAGCACCCTCACCACCTGCCGGGTGAGACACTCCTCAGTGTGCACGAGCGGATGCTATTCACACCTCTGATGTATACAAAAGGCTCATGAAAAAGTCTTCAAAATCGGCAAAACAAACAAAAAATAATTCCAACTCCTAACTCTAATGCCTAACTCTAACCCTGACCCCTAACCCTAACCCCTGACCCCTAACTCTAACCTGTGACCCCTAACCCTAACCTAAAACATGATGTGGTTCATATGCAGGACTAAACACAGCAGGCCAAAAGTAATGACATGGAACTGTGTGCACACATTCCTCTGGGAGATGCTGGGAGAAATAGCTCTGTGTTCATCTCAGACGACTGAAAGTGAAGAATCTCCCTCCATAACCTCCAGGTCATCAGTAATTAAAAACTTACACCAAGAGTCCAGCTGTGAACAGGAGTGACAGGAGTTGCCAAACCACGAACAAGCCCTGGCCAGTTCTCATCTGTCCACACGCAGAGACTAAGACAGTGTGTCTCTACACACACGCAGAGACTAAGACAATGTGTCTCTACACACACACATTCTGTTCTTCACTCTTGTTAGTTTTCCAATGCCTATCAGACTGAATGTGTCAAATCTTGTGTGGGCTTAAATGTACACCTACATCAGCTAATGTGAGGGTGGAGGGTGAAGAGTGGATGGTGAGGGTGGAGGTGAAGGGTGGAGGATGAGGGCGGAGGGTGGAGGTGAAGGGTGGAGAGAGGAGGGTGAGGGCTGTGATCCACATGTCTGCCGAGTCCAGTATTACAGCTGTCCAGCTGAACAGAACCACCGCTGCCTGTGCACGTAGAAACCTCACTACAGTAATGAGGGTTGAGCTCATCTCTCATCCCCACACAACAAACTCAGGGGTACCATTACACTCACACACACAGACACACACACATTTGCATGCGCACGTGCATATGCATACACACGCATATACATACACAGGCACACACACACTCACAAATGCACACACAGACACTCATAAATGCACACACAGACCCACAAGCATGCACTCACACACACACACCCACAAGCATGCACACATTCACACCCACAAACATGCACACACTCACACACACACATCCACAAACATGCACAATCCACACACACTAAGTGAAACAACAACAACAACAACAACAACAGCAGTCCTAAGGCGGAAGCAGACAGTATGAGCAGATAGGAAGCCCTGCTAGGGTCTCCTAGATAAAATCAAAATAGAAACTCAAACTTCACTCTGCCTACAACTTTCACACAAGAGTCGTTCAGAAATGAAAGTAAATAATTCAACTGTCAGCAATTTCCTAAACGTTTCCACACCCAAATACAGAAAGGATCTTATGAAATAGGCTACTGTTATAAAGCAACCATAATTCCTGCACTGTAACCCCCTAGACCGAGTCTACATGGCTGATATGGCTATTATATATATACAGAGAGAGAGAGAGAGAGAGAGATCTTTACTTTTTATATAAAGTAAAGGACTTTCATCAGCGATGCAAGCAAAGTCTTAGTCTCGTGTTTTCAATTATTTCTTAATAAATGATGACACGAACTGACGTAGTTAGTTCAAATATTATAAACCTTACCCTAGAAACGTTTCCCTGTTTAAACCTTAAAGCATTACGGAGGTGAGAAACGTAATTCAGCTCCACACGAACGCTGTCGCTTAACGATGACCGGCCTGTTCCAAACTTCAGTGCGTTGCACGGCTTGGTATAATAATCACACCAACCCTCTCAATGTCACGTTCCGAAGCAAACTATTCTAGAGTAAACTATAAATATATGGGCTAAATTGCTTGTTCTATTCTTGACCGAGAAAGGTCGCAAAGTATAAAGGCATGCAGTTCGCAGAGAGCGCCGGACTCCGCTGGAGCCGCGTCCTCTCCGCTTGACAGGCGCGTGGACGGGGGTTGGACTCTTCGCCTGTTGATCCGATAAATAGTGGGGGCGAGCTTGGGGCTTGCGAAACACCGGCGCCAAAGAAACGGAGGCGAAATAAAAGCTGAGCTCCTAACGTGATTACGCCAAAACAGCCCCAGTAAGACTCTAAAGTTCGCAGTCAGCGCATGCGATAATACACAGATATTAGTGTAAGGAAGCCAGCCCGCTGGATCCCTCATCGTCCAACGACTCAACCGTGGACGTTAGTTTGTTTACGGAGTCACACACCATATTATTGAAATAAAAGTACTTGGGACCAACGGCAAATATTCATGACAAAACAGACGCTCATAGATGCACGAGACCTACCTTGATAGGGGGTTTAAATCTGATGTCGTGTCGCTTAAAAGTACAGCAACGCTCCGGATATCGCCCACGACCCAGAAAGGCGACCTCTCTGCCTGTCTGTCTTCACCAGTGCGTTAGGCAGCTTTCCATTCGTCTCTCTCGCGCGCGCTCTCTCTGTCCCCCACTAACCGCCCACTTCCGGTGTTGTTTCTTGCAGTTAGTTCGAGTTCATAATTTATGTACGCGTAAATGTAATTTCTTATCGCTTTCTCGCAGATGTACTTCTGGTGGCATATATGTTTTTGATTAATGTGACTTTTTAAAGCTCAAATGTTGCGATTAAAGCGAACCTGTATTAAACGCACAACCAGGCAGTTAGAAGATCGCGAGGCAGCATGAGTGCTCGCGCAGTACTAGGACCGAGCTCCCCAGGGCTCGTGGACGTGCAGAACACGACTTGGTCCAAAACGAGCCGCAAACACACGTGCAGTACATTGGAATATTGTACTCATCTGAACTCGTGTTTTAAGCATCACCACGACAAAACAGTTTATCCACTATTTCAGACTCATAATACATTAGTGACAAATCCTGCCATATCCTACTTAAAAGCACGGTCATTCAAAATGTAGGCCTAATGTAAATGTTATTTCTATAACATTAAATGCCGAATTATATTTCTTGAATAACATAAAGTATATGTTCTCTAACCCTGCGGATCATTGCAATTAATCTATAAATTTAGACCAGAATTTATTCTTCTATTGCTGATCATCATTTCACAAATCTTGTTTGTGTTTCTTATATTGACTGTTTGTGATATTCTCTGTAAACATATGGTTTCCTAACATACCATTTTCACATAATTTTTGTCTTCAACCTAAATATGCCCAGACAGCTTTCCTCAAACTGAAACGCTGGAATATTTCTCTCTTTTTTACGTTCCAGAAGGCAGGTTGGCGGGAAGCTTACTTCTGGTATTTTTACTTCTATTTTTAACGGTTCGTTGGATTAACTTTGTGACAAAAACACAAAAACAAACATCGTATCAATATTATTGCACCTGATAAATCAACAGCTGGCGCTCATTGACTTAGGATATTAAAATCTTTGCGTTTCAGAAACCTTCCTCATGACCAGTAGGAGCGCGTGTTCTACAAGTTGTTTATTTTTGCGAATTTTCTTAACCGCTCATTCAACTTTACACAAAAACACAGATCTGGGTGAAAAGCCCAGAGGCGATATTATTACAACACACAATGATGGCGTGAGGGGTTTTCTGTACTGTCGTTTACAAACGTTTTGTATCTGAATGGCCACGACTTGCCATATAAAATACTATCTGTAATGCATCCCCATGAAACTGCATTATAAATAAACAAAAATGTGCTAGTTTTAACGGCGAACTGTTCTTACTTACAATACGTAACCTGGGGTACCTATTGGATTTGTAGATTATAACTTTTGAATAGGGTCTGTAACTAGCTCATGGTGTTGATTATGATAGTTGAGCAGGCGGGAAGCGCCTAGGGCGATCCTAGGGTAGCAGGGTGACGCCGCTGGAGGTCAAACAGGCCCTGGAGGATGTCAAATATCGATCTGGTCAAACAGAAATGAAAAATGCTTTCTTGCGCGACAAAGGAGGGAACATGTTAGAAGATGGAGAATCGAGGGATGTGATTTTTATTAATAATGCATCCCTACAGGACTATGTGGTGAAGATAACGGTATATCGCAAAATATGGAAATTATTTGGTACTAATGACACAAGGCACGTTTATATCCACAGACAGACAGGTGCCCAGACAAAGAAGGTGAAAGAAAGAAAACAAGACTGGCTCTGCCAGGCTACTGTTGTTTTTACACAAAGCACATTTTGGAGCGCCTTAAAGACTGGAGCTTTATAACGCGCATGAATTCTGTGTTGATCAAACATTGATCTATGAAACTGCAGATTTTCTGTTTTGAAATCTCCTCATTCTGTTTCTCTCTCTCTCACACGCACAATCAGCCCCAAGTACATGTCTGTCTCTCTAGATAGATAGATAGATAGATGATAGATAGATAGATAGATAGATAGATAGATAGATAGATAGATAGATAGATAGATAGATAGATAGATAGATAGATAGATAGATAGATAGATAGATAGATAGATAGATGTTTTATTAAATGTGTTGTATCAACGTTTGTGACGTTTTTAATTAACAGTCACACTAGCCAACACTGATTTGATTTGACGGGCAGTGGCACGAACCACAAAGCATGAAAAGATCAATCCTGACACCTGCTGGCCCAGCTGTGTACACAAACGTGACTGTGTGTGTGTGTGAGGAGGGGTGTATTCGAAGTGTTATTACGCAATACGAACATCTGGTCAAGTGCTCCCTAGACGCCAGGCCAGTAACGCGACGTGGTGCCATTCTGATTATGTTTTCCTCTTTGTTTTCTTGTTCCTGGTAGTAGGCGTTATTTCCATCCCCCCTCAGCAAGTGCTAATAAACTGCTCGTGCTAACAGGACTCCAGGCTCGTGACACGGCCAAATGCGCGCAGTGGTGTGTCCAGCATTCCATACATGGGGTGCTAAGAGGGATGGCGTCATCTAGTTATTAGGGCAAAGCTGCATTTGCAGAATATATGATTTGTACCAGTAAAATGAATATGCATATCTTGACATTACAGTACTGTCCTGTATGCTCTGTAGTTAATTCTATTCAAAGGGAAAACTGGACTATAGCATGAAATAAATTTACTTACCTAACTGGATGTTGCATGCAGCTAAGTGTGACAGAGCTAAAGTTGACTATACTTACATAATGGTCTGATTTAATTAATGCGCTGAACAATTAGCGGATGAGGCTAATTTTCGCTAGCATCAACACGGATGAGGAATGGATCTGTACTCAGATCTGTGCAGAACACTATATTGGGAATATCTTTTAAAGTAGAAATGGAAAACATATTACTCACCTGCGTCCAAGCATAACACTTACACATGAGGTCGTGATCTAACAAGCACGTTCACACAGATAGATGGCGTGCTGGAGTAGACTACATATACTTTAAAAATGCGATCAGAGTGCCTTTCAGATAACGTTTCTCAATAACATTGCGAAATCGGAACTGACTGGTCTAGTTCTCGCTGAGGCAGTCAGGGGAGCAATGCAGTCTGGACGCACGGGAGTGTAACACACGCACACATATTTTTTGTTGTTATTGGTCGATCCCGTTTCGTTTCTGCGTGTTTATACTGTACAGAAATTGTTTGCAGTGGTAACGGAAGGCGATAGAAACATCTTGAAGAGCTGTGTGAAATAAATCCAGGAAATGACTAAGGGGTTTCAGGGACCATGCAGAACAACCAGTCCGTCACACCGTCTAAAACCATACAGTTAACAACATACAGGTAACAGGTAACCTAACACTAATACAAAACTGTATTCAGTCACAGCATTAAAACATATGATTGCTAGTACGACGATTCAATTTGACTGCCTATCACTTTGCTGATTCTAAGCATGAAATTAGATTATCGTGAACAGAGAATATTTTTCAGTATTAGAGATATTGAGATAGATTATAGATCGAGATTATTTGTGCTTGAATTCGGCATTTGTTTCGGTATTGACTATATGTTAGGATGTGATGAAATCATTTCCTTGTGTGTTTAGTTGAAATCACGGATATTGTGGTTGAAAACGCAGTGTTGATGTCGAATTGTTCTGTTATTTCTGTCCCGAAGTCAGTTTGTCACTCCTGCCTAACGCTGAAGTTACAGCTCGATGGGAGCGAAAACCACAGATGACGGTCAGCAGTTCGCGCTCCCGCACAACCTACACAGGCCTTCACAGGACTATCTTTACCAACACTTTAAAACTAACCCTAGTCATTAAATCTCTTGTCGAGCGTCCCTCGCTACACTATTACACATCTGCTGAACATTTTATGATTCTGCAGAGAAAATACAGGAGTTTCACCATACGATCTGGTACTGTAGAGGACCAGTGAAACTCTTGAAGGGGTTAAAATAAATTCTAAATGAATGTAATGAAATCCTATATGAATGTAATTAGATCGTGCTGTTTTAATGCAGCAATCACTTGAATTGCAGTCATATTGAATAGGTGATTAGTAATCTGTAAAAGAATACATAAAGTAACTCCCTCAATCCTATCACATTGCCCAAAAGACCGTCACCTGCACTCGCACGCGCGTGCACATACACAGAGCCCGTGCTAGCTGCTGACAGCGCAGACAGCACCCCATGCGTCCCCTCTCGCGTGCGATTTAATCCTGCACACGCTGCAGATTCGGCTTTATGATGATACGATGATATGAAGATATGATTATGCATTTACTGAAATGAGCACACGAGGTAACGTAGCGTGTTCTTTTTTAATTAAAAGTAATGTTGGACGCAACTACTGTACAGAGAGCTTTGAAGAGGGAGTTGCTCGCGCAGGCAAACACAACTCGCATTTTGTCATCCAGTTGAAACCATTTTGAAATTGAAAATTTAGTTTTCTTTTATTTCATTCTGTCATCTCACTGGATCCTTTGGGTAACCTTTACTACAGAACATTAAAGGCAGACAGACATGGACAGTTAATTAGCAGCACCATTAAAGCACATAAAAGGATGATAAAATGTATCTGGATTAAATGACATTTATCAGTGAGTGAGAAATAGTGACAAAGGCGTGCACCCATCACACTACGTGTGGTCTACCAGAGGCACAGAAACAGAGAGAAAAGCATACACAGAGCTAAACACAGAGAGACAGACCAAGAGAAAGAGAGAAACAGAGAGAGAGAGAGAGAGACAGAGAGTTAGACAGAGAGGAGGAGCAGAGGCAGGCTGGTGGACACAAAGGCAGATAATCCGGGAGAGACCGAGGCAGTCTGGGGAGGTGAGTCTTGGGGGGGATGTCAGGGGGAGGGGGGTGTCTGAGAGAGTCTGAGGGAATCCGTGAGAGTCTGGGGGGGGTGCTCTTCCTCCAGTCCAGTACAGACACAATGCAACTCACACTGGAGAACAGAAGCAGCTCACAAAGCCACATGTGACTTAGATTGTCATACAGTCTCATAGTCATACAGTCTCACAATCTTTCATTGTTATACAGTCTCACAACATCATACAGTCATACAATCTTTCAATGTCATACAGTCTTACAATGTCCTGCAGCTGCATAATGTCATACTGTCTTACAAATTAAATCATGGCTTATATTTCATGTCCACAAAACAACTGCACAAAAGAATAAAAGAATAAACATAATAAATGGTTCTTGTTACAGACTATCTTCATTTTGGTTGATAGGTTACAGGAGACCAAAGCATGTGGAGATTTTAGTAGGCGAGCCGACTTCAGTCCTGACCGCCAGGATCAGAGACCTTCATCAAACACAGGTCTGTTCTGGCAAACAGGCACATCTTCAACTCAACACACTTCACACTTACAACTGCAACAACTCAGAATCAATTCTCTAGGCTAACGTTTCTGCAGGTGGTAACTTGGCAAACAACTGGGCAATATTACAGGATTATTTAATATAGTCAATCTTCTAAACATTTTCCAATGTTAGTAGACAATCACATAAATAGTAACAAAGTCGTTACTGTTAGCAAAAGAAAGTTCACTCTAACATCTTGAAGGAGAATAGCTTTATGCTAGTACATTATCAGCTATGGCAAACAGGATCTCAGGAAAAGGAGTAGCACCTTTTATAAGTGCAATATGTACATGAAGGAGGAGGATAACAAATCGGTCTCCAGGAGACAGAAAGTTCCAGAAGGGAAGGCTGAGTGGGCGGAGCTGAGTGGGCAGAGCTGAGCGCAAGGTCACATGGGGGAAGCCACGTCTGAACTCAGCTCCATGTCCAGAGTGAGAGACTCTACGAGAACAAGAAAACCACAACACACACGTAAGGAGTGTGTAGAGACACTGACAGACAGAACAACACACATTTAAGGAGTGTGTAGATAGACAGACAGAACAACAACACACATAAGGAGTGTGTAGACACACAGACAGACCAACAACACACATGTAAGGATTGTGTAGACAGACAGACAGACAGACAGATAAGAAAATTGCAGTGTTACAGTAGCAACAGTGTGTATTATTTGTGTGTACTGTGTTTGTGTATTGTGTGTGTAGTTTGTGTATATTATGTGAGTACTTGTGTGTGTGTAGTGTATGCATTGCGTGTATTGTGTTTTTTGTGTGAGTGTTTTTTGTGTGTCTATTGTGTCTGTGGTCTGTCTATCATGTGCATGTTGTATGTGTAGTGCGTGTGTTGTATATATTCTGTGTATGTGTGTACTGTGCATGTATATTGTTTGGGTTTGTGTTGTGTCTATTGTGTGTGTAGTGTGTAGCATGTATGTATTGTGTGTGTGTTACCGAGAGGTCCAGGGTTCGCCTCGTGTGTCTCATTTTGCATAAGAGAGTCGAGAGTTCGGGGAGACATGGGGAACAGGTCACTGGTGTTACCTGAGTTCGTTCTGCAACACACACATCCACAAACACACCCACATACAGACTTAGATGAGCAAGTTACCCCCCATTCCCTCCAGTAACACACACAACCACACATGCATAGATGGCACACTGTGATTAGACTGGTGAGTATGTCTGACTGTGAGATAAGCATCATAGCACTACGCATGCATCATAAACACTCTACCCCTAACACACACACACAATTACTAACATACAATTATTCACGTACACACAACACACAGTACAGATGTACATAAAGATTTAACACACATCTCAAACATTTGGAAAAGAACAGCAGTTTGATGGTGTGGGACAGACTGCTGTCAGGACGTGAGGTGTTTGTGCAGGTGTTCGTGAGGTTAAACCCCTAGAGGAAGAGCCTGAACTTGTTGGAATATAAGATTGAAAATTCGAATGTCAATTTCATATGTTCATATGAGCAGCTATGCATGCGAGTACACAGCATGTAAGAAACAAATATGTTAGGTTAGGTTATGTGGCATTGAGGCAATCAGCCTGTGGCATTGCCTGAGAGTTATGGAAGCCCAGATTTCCTTGATGTTTGCTGTCTGCTCTTCTTTGTTGTTGGGTCTGGTGGCCCTCGATTTCCTCTTGAGAATACCCCATAGATTCTTAATGGGGGTCTCCCCTTTCAATCGGGAATCAAGGTCCAAACGTTTGGAGGAAGACGGGTGAGGAACAGAACCCAAACTCCGTGAGGTCCAGTGTGAAATATCCAGTCAGTCATGATTTGGGGTGTAATGTCTGGTGTTGGTAAACTCTGCTTTCTTAAATCCAAGGTCACCGCAACAGTCTGCCAGAATGTTTTAGAGGACTTGATTTCTTCTGCTGAGAATCTGTATGGAGATGCTTGACTGGCCAGCAAACTCGCCAGACCTAAACCCCATTGAGAATCTATGGGGTATTCTCAAGATGAAATGAGGAACAACAAAGAAGAGCTGACAGCAAACATCAAGGAAATCTGGGCTTCCATAACACCCAGGCAATGCCACAGGCTGATTTCTCCACAGTATTCCAATTTATTGAATTCCTGTTTTTGTAAAAATAAACAAATAAATAAAATCGTTTAAATTGTGAGCCCTGAATATATAATCTATGAAAGTTTAACTTTTTGAATGGAATTCTGGAAATTAATCAACTTTTCTATGATATTCAAATTTTCAATTCAATTTTTTGGAACGGATCTGTATGTGTGTGAGTCTACAGTAGGTGTATACATGTGTGTGAATGAGTCTACAGTAGGTAACAAAAACGTTAATCACTATAGCAACAGCTGTTAATTACAATTAAGGGCAATATATTAATGTTATTTTGAGACATATGGGAATAGGGGAGGGAGAGAGAGAGAGAGAGTGAGCGAGAGTGTCATCACAGACCGCAGAGACAGAGTGTTACTAGCAGTGATAATATAGTAAGAGCTTAAAGAGAATGTGAACATGGGTCACGAGAGGCCATGGAGCTCTGCTGAGGAAACAGACAAAAGCAGTGATGTCTTTTCCTAAGGAGCACAGTGGGCCAAACTCCAAACCAAATGGAGGACCCCTCCCAGGGTGCAGAGGACCCCTCCCCTCCTTAGAAAACTCTATAAAAAACATTCATTATCCGTACCGCTTATTCCCGCTAGTCGGGGTCACGGGGGGGCTGGAGCCAATCCCAGCATCTCCGGGCGAAGGCAGGGTACACCATGGGCAGTTCGCCAGTCCACCACATGGCCAACACGCACACACACACTCACACCTACGGGCAATCTAGAGTGACCAATCAACCTAGGATGCATGTCTTTGGACTGTGGGAGGAAACCGGAGTACCCGGAGAAAACCCACACAGACACAGGGAGAACATGCAAACTCCACACAGAGCAGCCCAGACCGAGACTCGAACCCAGGCCGCCTTGCTGTGAGGCGACAGTGCTAACCACAACACCACCATGCCGCCCCTCTATAAAACATTTCCTGCATATATCTGTGTCAATTAAAGTACACGTCAAAGCAGAACCAATGTAGGATTGAGAGGAAAGCCAAATCAACATAAATACAGAAGATGACGGGACATATCCTGTATGACCTGAAGACAGCGTGTGGCCCTTGACCTAGTGCTCCAGTGAGCCCACCTGGGGCTCCCATGGCACACGACCCAATTCACTGCAGCAGCAGAAGCCCATGGCCCAGGAGCTGCTTCCTCCACCATGGAGACTGAACACTGGAGCCTGACACCTGAAACCTGAACACTGGAGCCTGAACTCTGAACACTGAACCCTGGAGCCTGGAGCCTGAACCCTGCCCGTAAAGTCCTGTATTGCTGGTTCTGACAGTAACACTCTGCTGATGTTATGTAGTCACGCCATGTGTAGCTACTGCATGGCAGAGCAGCTACAGTATCATAACTGAAGAGGTGTAGATGTTGGATACATCTCCTGTTCCACACACGTGATGAAGGCCCCGCCAGACGCTGCTATGTTAAAACACACACATACTGTGTTACTACATGTGGGAGTGTTTCTCACACACACACACACACACACACACACACACACACACACATCTACATACACAGACGCACACGCACGCACACACAAATACACACAAACACACACACGCACACACACACACACCTCGTGCCTACCCAGGGAAGCTGTTCCCCAGAAGTTCACTGTCCGGGAAGTCCATGAAGACAGAGGGACACCTATGGAAAGAGGTCAGTTTACAGCGCTGACTCACACACACGCTCTCTCTCTCTCTCTCTCTGTCTCACACACACACAGATGTAGATGTGTGTGTGTAGATGTGCGTGCTTAGATGTGAATGCGTAGATGTGCATGCGTAGATGTGCATGCGTAGATATGTGTGTGGTGATGTGCATGTGTAGATGTGTGCGTGTGTGTGTAGATGTGTACATCGGTGTGTGTGTGTGTAGATGTGTGTGTGTACATGTGTGTGTAGATGGGCATGTGTAGATGTGCGTGTGTTTCATGGCATTGTGTCTTCAATAAGGGGAAACAGGGTTGAAGTTGAACGACCAGTTTAACAGAGTGCACACACAGATCTGAGCAGACACTGCACACAGTAGTAACTACAAACCCGCCATGTGGAACTGCACTGTTCTGTGTGAACCCTTAAAAACAATAATAAAATTACATCACACACCAACAAGCAAGTCTACTGCTCCAGTGTGTGAATGACAAGGCTGCCAACCTATAGCATTTCTCTACTGCGATGGAAGCTCTGCCTGCTTTACCGACCAACGTTATTCTGCATTGTTTGGTATGGAAGTAGCTCCTTGTTTCTGTCGCTATGGCTACCAGGCTGAGAGGAGGAGGCATTGAGAGCACAGAAGGTTCTGGAATACGGAAAAGTGGGAGAGCAAAGCAAAGTAGTGAAGAACCTCCAATCACACAGCCCCACACTGAACCTCCAATCACAGTCCCACACTAAACCTCCAATCACACAGCCCCACACTGAACCTCCAATCACACAGTCCCACATTGAACCTCCCACATACTGAACCTCCAAACACACAGTCCCACACTGAACCTCCAATCACACAGCCCCACACTGAACCTGTCCTGTTCTGCCCTCCAACCTCACAGCTCCAAACACACTGACCGGCTTCATGTGTTGGCCCTTATTCTGGTACCACCTCCATGTTTACAGAACGACAGAAGAAGGAAATGAGAGACGCCACACGCACACAAAAACACACACACACACACACACATATACACAAACACACACATACATACACAGTAATAATGGAGTAATAATGAGTACTTACGGAGTAACACAGATGAATTTGGTCTTCAGATACGGCTGAATGGCTGAAGAACAAAAAATAGAAAGTGTGAACGTGGTCCACAAGTGTGAACATGGCCCATGAGTGCCTGTAGGACAGATAGAACATTCTCCACCAATGTGGAACATTTCTGTGACATGAAGAGTAGAGTTGTGATGAAGCCCTCTACAGCTTGAGCAGGGCTACAATCACACATGTGAAGGAGCCAGTAGGGCTACAATCACACATGTGAAGCACCCAGCAGGGCTACAATCACACATGTGAAGGAGCCAGTAGGGCTACAATCACACATGTGAAGGACCCAGCAGGGCTACAATCACACATGTGAAGGACCCAGCAGGGCTACAATCACATGTGTAAAGAACGCAGCAGGGCTACAATCACACATGTGAAGGACCCAGCAGGGCTACAATCACACATGTGAAGAACCCAGCAGGGCTACAATCAAGGTGGGAAATTAGCACCTGCCACTGGCCAAATGTGGGTAAATTTATGAAGTGGTGACTAAATTTGATCAAATCACTATCCAATGTGGACAGGAGAGGAGTGGACAGGAGTGTTCAATGTCGAGGATTTCCAGGCAATGACAGAGACGACAAATTTATGTTCAGTTCTTCTACTGTTACAGCTGGCCTGTCGGGGGCAGCAATGAGCTTGTGCCGCAAATGCCATTAACCTGATTTAGACTACGCATGCACGATGAGTCTTACGACATATGCTGCACGATTATGGCTGAAGATCATACGCATTCGTGAGACATGTTGGTTATCCCAGCCCACTGTGTTTATTAAAGAAACGTTGAATGTTTGCGTCAAACTACGATCAACATTCCAAATATCAACTTCATTGCAAATCTGAAGTTACAGATAGTTAGTTAGCTGATGTAGCTTAAATACTACTGTCCAAACAAACAATACTTGAAATTTAATTGTGTGTGGAATTATAGTATTTCAGACGTAGCTATATAGATGAATGAAAACACTGCATATATCTAGGTAGTTACCCATCTAGGTAGTTACCCATGTAGCAATAGCTATGTTGAAGCCGCACCATAAACCTTTTGTGGATGTTTTACTAATTTTGGATATATTTTACTAATTTCAGATAGGTTTTACAGCTGCCCCATTTACCTAGGATTGTTAAGTAGCTCGCTGTCTAATTTACCTTAACTAGCTAACAAATGTTATAGCAAGTGGGCTCCACTTTGTCAAAATGAAATTATGCTGATATGTCTGTTACAGTAATACAGTATTGCAGTAATACAGTAGCACAGTAGTACAGTTTTACAGTAATACAGTAGTACAGTATTATAGTAAAACAGAAGTACTTTATTATAGTACTATAGTATTACGGTAGTACAGTATTTACAGTAGTACTCATAGTTTAGTAGTTTAGGATGCAGCTTCACCTTTGCTTTGGCTACGTAGGTAACTAGCTGGTATAGATTTATGGAGTAGATGTATGCAGTGTTTTGAATGCTGATTCTGATTCAGATGCTGAAGGGGGAGATTGAAACCAGAGTGACAAAGAGACCAGCCATAGTGGCAGTTGGAATAAAAATGTAATTTCCAACACTGGCTAGAATCACACATGTAAAGGACCCAGCAGGGCCAGGCCAGAGAACACATCTATCCAAATGTCTCATGCCTCATGAGGACACCTCTGGGCCCTGGTCCCTCCTCCCCTAGCCCTGGTCCCTCCTCCCCTAGCCCTGGTCCCTCCTCCCCTGGCCCTGGTCTCTCTCCTCCCCCGTTCTCCCACTTCGGTCTCCTGCATTGTGCCATTTCTCTACAGTTAAACCTTTCACCTCAAACTCTCCCAAAACTGCTGGCTTCAGACTTACTCCAGTCTGCAGTGCCATCTGGCTGAGGGATAGGAAGGCTCGGCTGTATGTGTGTGTGTGTGCACTCTTACCACATCCCGGCTCGGGGAAATCTGCGTCAGGCTGTGCTTCAGGCCGGCAGTATTTCCCGAATGCCTCCTCCTTGGGGATGTCGGGGAAGAGATAGACCAGCGGAGAGACCAAGATGTTGGTGGCATCCATGATCTTGTAGCCCATGATGATCTCAGCAAAGGACATACTGTTGAGCTGCTGCTTAGTGTAGGGCTCCACAGACTGGATCTGTGTCTTACCTACACACGCACACACACGTACATACAAGTACATGTACACACACACACACACCAGATTTAGGATTACATTGACAAGCACACATGTATACTAAAACAAATACACAATAATAAATGGAAAAGTGTCAATTCTCTCTCTTTCTTGTCCCAAACCCACCAAAACACATTGTTACACACACAATCACAAACACACACACAATCACACACCATTGATGTCTTTCTCCACCCAGGTGAAGGTGATGCCTCCCTCTTTGCTGCTCTCACTGAAACGAAGTAGAAAAGTCCCAGGAGGCTTTGGGCTCAGGATGGCTCTCTCTCTCTCCTTACTGATGAAACCCATGATATACCTAACACACACACAGCACAAGTTAGCTACATTTTAGGCAGGCTAAATGGATAGTGTGTGTGTGTGCGCGCATGTATGTGTGTCTATGCATGCGTGCATGTATTGTGTGCATGTGTGTGTGTGTGTGTGTGTGCCTCACCCCTCATTCCACAGAGCCAGGATGTACTTCTTCACCAGGTCAATGATGTTGTCCAACCACACCCAGAACGAGAAACCCTTTCCCGCCATGTTTTCCTACAGAACACACCCGCAGGCACACACACACACACAGTTGCAGTAGACAGCAGACCTAGCAGTGGGCTGAGAAAAGGAACAGAAAACAGAAACATACTTTACAGAACTTGGCCCAGGTGATCTGGCAGCCGGAGTAGTTCACACACGGACCTGACACACAAGGAAGAATGAAACACACACTTTACACACAGTTTACACACACACACACACACACACACATGCGCACATACACATGCGCACACACACACCGAGCAGTTTCTCGGCGAGGGTGGTGAGCTGTTCGATGGTCAGGCCCCGCTTGGTTGTGGAGGAAAACTGCCAGCTTAGCACTTCAGCCACCTGATCCCACGTGCCCACAGGAGGTTTGGTGAAGAAGTTCACATTCTGACAGGGAGACAGAACCAGTCAGACAATTCTAACAGGGAGAAAGAACCAATCAGACAATTCTAACAGGGAGACAGAACCAGTCAGACAATTCTAACTGGGAGACAGAACCAGTCTGACACTAAACTCAGGTGTCCACAGGAGGTTTGGTGAAGAACACATTCTGACAGGGAGACAGACACTAAACCTGGCCCTGGTCAGACACTAAACCTTGCCCTGCAGACACACCTGAACACAGCTGCTCACGTTTTGTCTGCCCTCAAGGAAAGGCACGACCACTGTGGGGCGATTGGGTAGGGTGTATAGTCACCTTTGGATGGTTGGTCAGCATATTGTACCACAGAATGGATGCCCACGCGTTTGGCATCTGACAGATGTTAGAAATGACGACAACAGGGAGAGAGTGAGTCTGTAAGGAGAGAAAGAGAAGCATTCCTGATGTTGAAATAGTCAAATGTTCCTGAAATCAAACTTAATCCACAACTGTATACAAAAACACACAATGTTAGTGGTGTTAAATGAACTAAAAACCTGTTTCAAGAAACTCCTGTTAACCTGTTAATTGCAGTGGAACATGGATCAAACCACAAGTTGCTTTAGCAGGTCTAACAGGACAGGGCTTCTGTCTAAGTGAAGGCTCAAGGGTGTGCTAACAGCCTGCAAGTCACCAGTGAACCAGCAGAAAAAACTGAACTGAAAGCAAAATGGATATTTTTAGAGACTGAAAACCCTTCACGGACTAAATCTTTCTAAAGTCACTCGATCCAAGAAGACTCTCACTTTAACAGCTCAACAGGTGGCAAATGAAAACTCCCAAGAATAGGAAGTGCTTTCTGTAATGTGATGTGTGGCCACAGTGTTGGTATATCCCATGTCAGACCACAGTGTGCATTCATCTGTGTAAACGTCTGTGTACGTGAGTCAGGGTGCACAGCAATGTAAACACATTCAACCTAACCTGTTTACTGTGTTTATGTTAAATCTGTTAGCAAGCATTATGGCACAAGACGTCACCATTTAGCTAGGTAGCTAATGTTAGCATTAGCATTAGTGTTACAATGGTGAAGTGAACATCTCCATTTTTGTGAAAGCATGTACATTTTTGGAATGTCAACTGCATCGTGGTTATTCTTGCAGAATGACACATTTAAACACATTCAGCGGTCTGTCAATCACACACCTGGATTAACCAGTCAGAGCACAGGGACGTGGACTCTTTAGTGCTGCTGCCATCACCTTACAGTGTGTGCCATGGCAACAGCTCTCCACAAAATTTCATTATAATTCTGGTGAGTGAACCAACTCCCAGGTATGTAATAAAATTAATGACCCATCATTTAAATATCTGCAGTCTTCACTGCAACAACCCAACTGAACCCAGCTGAACCCAACTGTCTTTGATTCTGTACCCAGCTGTTCTGATCAACAGATCTGCTACACCACGGGGAGAAATGACACCTCCCACTTTAACAAGCACGTAGGCGTGAGACTCTTAAATTATCCAGTTAATGGAAAAGCACCCCGAAGCCTCGACTTATATAGAATCTGTGTGTGTGTGTGTGTGTCTGTGTGTGCTTGCGCTGTCCCACCTCAAGGTCAATCTTGAGGCCCTGGTGATACACCTCCGTCTCAAAGGTGATGAGGTGAAGTTCCTCAGTCACTATCAGGGAAGCCTACAGGTCAGAGGTCAAACCCATCAGCTCTTTCTATAGCCAATCATCAGTACTCATATACCACATCACTAAACAACACCACAATAACCGAGTCACTGCTGCATGGTGAGGAGATGGTGAGATGGCAAGACAGTGAGGAGATGGTGAGATGGTAAGATGGTGAGGAGATTCTGAGGAGATGGTGAGATGGTAAGACAGTGAGGAGAAGGTGAGATGGTAAGACAGTGAGGAGATGGTGAGGAGATGGTGAGATGGTAAGACAGTGAGGAGATGGTGAAATGGTAGGATGGTGAGGAGATACTCACATCAGTGTTGGTGCGGCCACCGTTCCCACATCTCTGCTCTCGTAGAGTCTACAAGACACAACCAAGATTATCTGGATTACACTGACACGCCCATTCATGAGAGGGAGTGGGTGTGCCAGGATTAAACTGTTCGTCGGGAGGATCAGATGTAAAGGGCTGGTTAAGGCTAAAAACCTACACTAACCACTAATCTACTATGTTTAGTAAATTAAATAAATAGATCCATTTTAAAAAACCTCATTAGGCCTAAGTGAAAGATCTCTATTAAACTCCCATGCTGCACTGCACTTACCAAATGTTTGAATTCGGCCGACAAACTGCCATTATTAGACTCCTCCATGTTCATCACCTTGGTGTTCGTGCCCAAGATGTTGAACTTACGTGATCTGCATGAAGAATAAAAGACATTTTATCTGTATATCTTCCCCCAAACATTTTCTCACACACCATGAAATGTCAGAACCAGAATATAAAATCCTAACAGTTCAGAGGAACGCTGAGACTCACCCCCTGATGGCCGCAACCTCACTCGACTCTCTGAAAGAAAGAAAACGGACAAAAGGAAAAGTCCATCAGTGTGTGTGTGCATCAGTGTGTGTGTGTGTGCATCGGTGTGTGTGTGTGTGCATCGGTGTGTGTGTGTGTGCATCGGTGTTTGTGTGCGCATCGGTGTTTGTGTGCGCATCGGTGTGTGTGTGTGTGTGCATCGGTGTGTGTGTGTGTGTGTGCATCGGTGTGTGTGTGCATCGGTGTGGGTGTACATCGGTGTGTGTGTGTGTGTGTGTGTGTGTGTGCATCGATGTGTGTGTGCATCGGTGTGTGTGTGCATGTAGACTCTCATTTTATCAGGATGAGAGCTCAACTCACTTGTCAATGCACACTTTGATTTTGAGCTGGTAGTTCAATTCTGGGAACTTTACAAGTAACCTGAAACAGAAACCAATAACCATTATGCATAACTGTGCTGTGAATGGTCTTTGTGGCCACTGCCTGATGTGTGTATTGGGTGGTCTGATGTGTGTATTGGGGGGTCTGATGTGTGTACTAGGTGGTCTGATGTGTGTAGTGGGTGGTCTGATGTGTGTAGTGGGTGGTCTGATGTGTGTAGTAGGGGGTCTGATGTGTGTAGTAGGGGGTCTGATGTGTGTAGTGGGGGGGTCTGATGTGTGTAGTGAGGGTCTCACCGGACTTTGTTGGTGAACTGCACCCCCGTCTTGATGACCAGAGGCCTGTCCGGGTGCATCGGCATGCAAGGTTGCCTCTCCACTACAAAAGCACTGCAATGACACAAATGCGCCACAAGGGGCCTCTTGTCATATAATGCACTGGTGTGATTATCTCAAATTTCTTCCTTGATTCTGTGTGTGCATGCGGGCCACACCTTTTCATGAGGTTGCGGAACAGGTCTACGATCTTCTCCTCGAGAGCGGGGCGGTGTTGCACTATGGGGTCTCCTTTATAGGACACCTTCTGCTGCAGCTCCTCCAGCTTCTTTATCTGCTGCCTGATCTGTAGCTGAGACTCAGCGAGTGATGTGATCCTGACAGAGACAGAGCGCACCAGAGACATACAGAGAAAAGGTGAGAATGTGGACACATGGAGTGTGTGTCCCATAACAATGCAGATGTATGTGTGTTTGTGTGTACCAGAAATGTCCAAAAGTCGCAAAATACAAGCCCTGGTAGCTCCTATTGTCGGCTTCCCCCATTATCAGTCACTTCCACGTACTGTATTGCATTTTTTCTGTGTCTCTTATCACCAATACCATTGAGAAAAAATGTAAGCTCCCATCTTAGAATGACATTTAAACGTTATTTTACCAAAACTCACACCTGAAAATAATATAAATATCATCAACAATGGTGTAATTCTGCATGCTCAAAACCATATAGAAAGCATCACTCATTTACCTTCCATGGCATGGTTATTTATCTCGGTGTAAAATGATCTTAACATGGTGGAGATATTGGGGGACGAACATCTGTTACAGAGATACTAGCGTCAAAGTAAACAAAAATATCATTACGGAAAAAAAAGTTCTCATCAAGTCAAACGAGTCTTGGACATTAATTTATACACGCATAACTCCTGTAAAACAATAATTGTGGCAAATAAAAATGTAAATAAATGTATTTACAGTTAAAATGTCGATGGCTGTTTGTTTCCAAATGGCCACTACGCTAATTGGGGCTACTACGTTAGCTGTAATGACTAAGTGTCTAACGTAAACTCAACAAACCTTTAGTTGTGTTCAAGGATTTTAAACTGTTTAGCCAAAGGCTCCACTTGGGGTACTCCGGCCGTAGCCATGGCAACCATGTTTTTTTACATTTGACACTTCTGAGTCGCGTCGAGAGTCATTAGGGACGAGTTTCAAGTCAAGTCTGAAGTCTTCTTGTAGGCGACTTAAGTGCAACTTCGACTCAAGTTGCTCACTCGAGTGCCCATCTCTGACACCCTCACACTCTCTCACACACACACACACACACTTGAGTGCCCATCTCTGGTGTGTACCATGTCTCCAGCCGATCCAGGCAGATGTTGGGAGGTCCTCCAATGCAGGCGATCTGCTGTCTCCTCTTCCAGTCAGCCAGCTCCTCATCTGTCAGGTTCTTCTGCACAAAGTCCATGGCCTGCAGCAGCCCGGCCATCTCCGTCACAATTTGCTGTAAGAAGGACAGAGGGTGACAGCTCCATGTCAGTCAGCAGCAGTTTCTGCTGTCATAAGGCCTGCGCACAACTTACTCATCCACACTGTGCTACGCGATGCCCTGCGTTGGGAGCAGAGCTGTTCAGACCATAGCTGTTCGGAGCAGAGCACTGTATTCCAGTTACATACTCAACTGATAATCAGAAGGCTGCCGAGATGCCACTCCTGGGCCCCTGATCAAGGGCCTTAACCCTCAATCACTCAAGTTGTATTCAGTCATAACTGTAAATCACTTTGGATTAAAAGCCATACATATAATGTCATCAATGTTCACTGTCTGATGAACTAGCAGTAATTACAAAGGACTCACAATTGCGACGTGAACTCCTTTATGCCAGAGTAATGACTTCTGTTTGTTTACCTCTGTGCTGACCCCCATGTGTGAGGCACAGTACTGACTCTGTGTGTGAGCTCGTGTGTGGACTCACCCTCCGGAGCTGATCCAGGGCACTCAGCATTTGCTCCAGCTGTGCCATCTTCTGCCTGGTGGCTGCAGCCTGGCTGTTCCCATTCAGGTCCTGAGAGAGCTCTGAAAAATGCCGTTCAGGATTAGACCACAGGAAGGGCCATGAGAAGAGCATTGGAAAATCCAGGAATGAGATTACAGATCACTGGAAAATCCAGGAATGAGATTACAGGACACTGGAAAATCCAGGAATTAGATTACAGGCCACTGGAGAGTTCAGGAATGAGACTCCAGATGCTGTCACACAATGTAAACAAGTGAAGCAGCAGTCATCTCATTTCTTACCTCCAGCACTCTTCAGAGTCTTGTAGTTGAAGTCAAAGTCATCCTGCAGGTTCTCCAACATTTTCATCTTCTGCTCCATGTCCTGAAGGCAATCAAGAGGAACTGAGTCAGACACTGGAGCTCATCAACCAGACCTTCTGCTACATGCTGCTCATGAGGACACGCTCCTTCCCCAACACATGGAGAAGTCCAACGTTGAGCTGTTATCAACGTTTGAGCACACTCGACACATTAGCTAATTATAAACAGTAATGGTAGTGACCAAGTTGTATAATGCAGAACTCTCCAAATAGCAATAAAACCCAACTAGCTGTTCATGCTAGTTGCGTGAGGTTGTTGCAGCATCTTGTTCATGTGCTGGGCTGGGTCAGGGTTAGCATTAGGTTAGGGTTAGGGTCAGGGTTAACTTAGGGTCAGATGAACACACCTGCTAGAGTCTAGAGTCAGGGTCAGGTTAGGGTTAGGGTCAAGCGAACACACCTGCACTCTCTTCCTGATGTCCTGCAGGTTGTGCTCCAGGATCTGCTGTTTCTCTGTCACCACGGTACCACTGGGATGGGCAGCCTGTCCCTCCTGCACAGAGAAGAGTGGACAATGGAAACCTCAGAAAGACATGTCGGCACTTTTTTAAAAGCATTCACAAGTGTGTGTATGCATGACTGTGTGCACACGTATCTATGCAAGTGTGTGTGTGTGTGTGTGTGTGTGTGTGTGTACAGACCTGCTGTGCAGTGGAGGCTGTGTGTGTGTGTGTGGGTGCAGACCTGCTGTGCTGTGGTGGCTGTGTGTTTGTGTGTGTACAAACCTGCTGTGCAGTGGTGGTTGTGTGTGTGTGTGTGTATACATACCTGCTGTGCAGTGGTGGCTGTGTGTGTGTGTGTGTGTGTGTGTGTGTGTGTGTGTGTACAGACCTGCTGTGCAGTGGTGGCTGTCTGCAGGAGCCTCTGCTCCTCCCACAGGCAGCGTGCGACGATGCGGGCGATATCCATGGGCTTCTCCAGGTATTTGCTCTGCAGGTGCTGTTTGATGCGCCGCAGGTTGTGCTGGTACAGGACGTTGTTCTCCTGTAGGAAACGGCTGTACTGCTGGTCGATCTCCCCCAGCAGGTTATGAAACACCAGAGTGGCGTGCGACTCCTTGTTTGCTGCATAAGCCCTGTCAGAGCACAGTGATATGAGTGAAGAACTTTCACTCTGTTCAGTTCATCATGGGACTCAAACTGAACAGTTTCTGCATCTACATACATGGCTCCATCACCAAACATGCAACACACAGAAAAGCACCAAAACTCCACAGACGTGCGGATGAAAACATCGATGCCTGCTTATCCAGCAGCTAGAGATGGTCTGGGTTAGGGTTAGTGTTACCCTGTGTTTCCAAACTCAGTGGTTCCTCTACAGGTTCAGACTGCAGTTACGCACACAGTTTTGCCACTAGAGCATGTGTGCATAACCTTTCTTACTTCTGTACACAACATTCACAATTAAGACTACAAATAATACACGTTGCCATGCAAACAGTGCACGTAACACATTACTATGGAACACCTTGACAATGTCCGTTATACACAACGTTGCCCAGGCTACGTTACCCACAATTTTTTATGGCCCTTCAAAAATAAGATCTCAGTTCCACAGGACATTTTTTTGTAATTCTAAAGGCATGGAAGCAGTTCATGTATGGGCATTTCCTACAAACATTTCTGACTGAAAAATGTCTTCCTACTTAGACGGGTCATGAGTTCATCTACTGGTGCCCATTTAAAGCACAGGGAAACAGCTGAATTATGGGCTCTGGGGATTTGCTCGCCATGTTTATGCAGAGGTGGAGAGGCACAAGAAAGCATTGTAGTGAACAGGCCAACAAATCATTACTGGTTCCTGTAAATCTGGTTAGGATTCAAAGGTATGGAGATGATCGCAGACAAGAAAAAGAAAAAATCTTAGAACCTAGAATCTTTCATCACAGCCATGTCATTTAGTTGTTTTATTTACCCACCACCACCTCAGTCTAGGGTTAGCGCTAGGCTACGCACCAGTCCCAGCTCTCGATCTAGGGGTAGTCTTAGGCTACACAACAGTCCTAGCTCTCAATCTAGGGTTAGTCTTAGGCTACACACCAGTCCTGACTCTCGATCCAGGGCGCCAGAAACTGCCGGAGCTCCATGGGGAAGCTGTCACTGTACAGGTGGTACAACTGCTCCACATAGCGCGTCTCCAGCTGCTGTAGCTGGTTCCACTGGGCCATTCTGACCTGAGAGAAAGAGAGAGAGTAACAGAAAGAGAGAGACTATATTCTTTCATGTCCAAAACACGAAACTAGCACAGAATCGTTTCTGACATGACTACTCACATTGTCTGATACAAAATAACTATAAATATTAGTCAAGGGAAACACACATACAAATATTCACACACACACACACACACACACACACACACACAGTCTGTCTGGAGAGTCCACCCTCGCCCCCAAACACACAGTGCTGAGGCAGCATTACCCCTCCAGTCAGTGTCAGTTGATGACAGTGGAGAGAAGCATCCGGAAAAGGAAAACCTCCCCACAGCAGAGACACTCCCCTCCCCCACTACACATCACCACAGCAGAGACACTCCCCTCCCCCACTACACCTCACCACAGCAGATACTCCCCCTCCCCCACTACACATCACCACAGCAGATACTCCCCCTCCCCCACTACATATCACCACAGCAGAGACACTCCCCTCCCCCACTACACCTCACCACAGCAGAGACACTCCCCCTCCCCCACTACACCTCACCACTGCAGAGACACTCCCCTCCCCCACTACACCTCACCACATCTGCACATCCTGTCCAACACATAAGCCAACAGTCACACACGCACATACTCATGCAGACACACACACATAAACACACCCACTCACACAAGGGAGCCCTGGACATTTACACATTCACATCTCTCCTTCATGCTAACACTGCTAGTCTCTGGGATCGCACACCTGCACCTGATGATGGTGTGAGACAACGCAACACACACTGACTTCGGAGTGACATCACTAATGAACCTACAGGAGCATTGTCCCAGCTCCAGGGGGTCCTTTATTGGACAACTGTACAGGTCACAGTTCACAGGTCACAGTCCTGTTTGGTGGAAGATAGCTGTTTTTATGGATAGATGAACAGGCTTGTATTGCAACAGTACTGGCTAAGAACAATAGCAAAATCACTTGTGGGACTGGTAAAATCTCCCTTGGGTCAAGAGGAGCTCTGGCATCATCTGGCAACCCATCATTGTACAGTGTCAGATTACTTCCAGGGCAGGCCAAGGCAGAACCAGCCTGAAACGTCTGGCCAGCTTCAGCTTTTAGACAACAGCCTGAAGGTCTCCCAACAGACACTGAAATGAAGATGAAATCAATATATTGTTAGTCCAAAGGCCCCTTCTCAAAAAGAGAAAAAGAGTTCCCAGTGAGTCGCAGTGAGAAAACTTCCTTTCTTCTCGCAGCTTGTGCCTGAGGCTGAAGAGATGGGTGAGAGAACAGATGAGGGAGGGGTTTCAGATGTAAACCATTCTGACAGGAGCATAGGTCAGAGGGGCTGAGACGGATGGTCTGCAGGTAGAAAGGGCTACCAGAACAGAGAGAGGAGCTCCACATGTGGGAGGGGCTACCAGCAGGGTCAGATGTTGCCCTGCATACTCAGCTGTTGCACTGGGAACCTGGTTTAGCGCTTTGTGTGCAGCAATGACAAAGGCTTTAGTTCCCAACCACTGTCCAACCCTACAATGTTAACAACACCGTTACAGCTACAATGTTAACAACACAGTTATCACCCATTAACAGTGTTTGAGAATATAGTTCAAAGCGGGATAAAAATGAAAGCACAAAATAGTATTTAAACTACTTCAATGCCTCACATGAGGGAGACTTCTGTTTCTGAACAGATTACCACACAGAATTAATACACATTATTGCATTAATGGAATTTGACGCTTACATTAATGTTAATAGAAAGACAGTGAAAGTCTTTCTATCCCTGGCTTGTTTGGCTTTTGCGTTACTCTGAACTTTTTGAACTGTAACTGATGAGGCCTGTAATCAAGATAGATGATCTAAAGTCTTGAACTCCTAGATGAACTACTGTAATACTACAAAAAAACTCATTCTGCAACCAGATATCATATCTAAATGGTGTTTACAGGACCTCCGGTTTAGCGATGTTGAAGGTGGACGTGCAAAATATTCACCTGTTGAAGTGAATATTTACAACATTTATCTGAATATTTACAATCTTGATTTGAATACTTATTCTTCATTTGAATATTTGCAAATATTTTACGTTAGATTCTGCACCATAAATGCATTTTATGGACTTAACAACATTTTCCACACTTCTGGGTTGCAAAATGAGCAGTTTGACACACAAGCAGGATGTTGCTTAGCCTCCAGCCACACAGGCTAATGCCTCACTACCACGCTAATCCCTGAGTTTAGAGTTTAGCTAATCCCTCACTACCGGGCAAATTAACCATCATGGCAGCTTTCTCTTCAGCAAAACATGTTTTCAAACAATGTCAACAACAGATCTCTTACCAGTTAATCACAGAGCTGGCAAAACAACAAACAGGCACCTTGGAGGACATTGGTGTCATGATTTCAAGCTCCGTGGAACCCTCAAAATGAGCATGGATGCACAAGTTCCAAGTTCGGGTTTTCCTATGGGCCTACCCAGGTTTGATTCCTGGTCCCCACATTTTTACCCCTCCCTATTGCTTTCACTCACTCCCAGTTATAAGCCAACTCAGCAATTGGGTCCTACAGTACCTACCAAATCTCCGTGGTGGCTCACCTGGTTAACCTCTGGCTAGCCATCACGTTACAACCTTTTTTATGGCATAGATCAGGTGTTACAAAGTAACTCTACTGGCTCCTGGCAGTGACCATGATGGATTTTCCGGTTCCGGTTGAGAGTTACGCTGTGCGCTTTGTTTGCTGCCACTTCTCGCTGGATCTTCTATTTCACTTTTCTGGCTGCTTTACTACGCTGGACTTTACCTCGACTGCTCTGGATTTGGTTTATTCTGGACATGTTTTCAACTATTGCCGTAGTTTTGCTTGCTCTATGGTGCCATTTCTAACTTTTTGGTAACATCGGCAAATCACCGGCTAATGTTGCTTGCTGCGAGCCTGCCTGCACAAACCGCCCCTGTGGCTCTGGTAAGATGAGTGAATATTTTTCATTCTTGTTGCCTTCGTCTATCAGCTTCCATCAGTAGCGTAGATTGCTGTTTGGGTGTTTGGTTGGTTTTTGGTTCTGCTTTGGCTAACGTAGTGTTTGCGACTTGCTTGGTGTTAAAATGTCGAGCTGGCGGCTAAGTGGGCTCATGGTGTGTCTACTTTTGTCATCTCTTGGATTACTATTTTTTGACCGGGTGATGGAGGAGTTAACTGGCACTCCGAGCCTTTATCCTATATATTCATACTCCAGTGAGGACTTACGAAGGCTATCTTCTTTCCGCCAGCTTGATGCTCATACTTACAATCTCTGCTGCTCTATCGGCATCTCTAGACGACCCCGATATATACATCGTGGCCATAAATGTCAGACTTATCCAGCACCTCAGACTTTGTGTATCAATCATCCTGCCGTACGGATTACTGATCGTGGCTTTAGGAGACGCCCTGGAAGAGCGCATCATGGAGTGAACCATAGGTTTCTACTCGAGGTTCCTCTTTCTACATCGCTGCACCAGTCTGCTACATCGACTTCATCACATCGTTTATCTAACCTGCCGCTATTGAACTGTCGCTCACTCACAGATAAGGCTGCATTAGTCAACGACCTTTTCGACCAGCATCAGTTGGATCTATTCTTTTTAACTGAAACGTGGCAGGTGCCGGGTGATTTTACTTACCTGAATGCTGTTTCTCCCTCTAATTTTAACTATCTGGCCTCACCTAGAAAAACATGTAGAGGTGGGGGTCTGGCGGTTTTATTCAGAGACAATTTTGAATTGACTTTGTGCAACCCACAAGATGTTTCCTCCTTTGAAGTTATGGCTCTCAAGGCTCCTGGGTGTATCTTCATGATGGTTTATCGGCCCCCGAAGAGTTCTCTGAAATTCTACGGTGACAAGGTGTCAACTATCTATCAAGAACTGTCGAATACCCCTGCTGACTGCCATGGGCCTATCGTTTTATCTCCATCTTTGTCACTTTCTTTCTCAAATTTCTCTCTGACTGACTCAACTTCTATTGTCAATATTATAGCTAACTCTAAGACTTAATCATCTCGACTGGACCCTGTTCCTACCCATCTTCTTCAACGCTCTGCTTCTATCCTTTCTGAACCAATATGCCATCTGGTTAATCTTTCACTCACTTCTGGCTATGTTCCTGTGTCTTTAAAAACAGCAGCTGTCACACCTATTATTAAGAAACCTGACTTAGATAAAACTATTTTGAGCAATTACAGGCATATTTCAAATCTCCCATTCATTTCAAAAGTTCTAGAAAAGGTCGTGGCTTCCCAGCTGCTTGAGTTTTTGAAGTCAAATGAATTATTTGAAAAATTTCAATCTGGTTTTCATTTGCATCACAGCACCGAGACTGCTCTTCTCTGTGTCCTAAATGACCTTCTCCTTTCCGCTGATATAGGTTGTGCCTCTGTTCTTTTGCTTCTTGTTTTTACTGCTGCTGTTGACACAAAAAAAATGTTCTTTTGACTAGGCTCACTGAGATTGGTCTCTCTAGAAACATACTATCTTGGTTCTATTCGTATTTGACTGGCAGGCTTCAGTTTATTTCAATTGGGAACCATACGTCTGATACAGTCCCCATTAAGTATGGTGTACCTCAGGGTTCCGTCCTTGGTCCCCTCCTTTTTATAATCTATATTCTCCCCCTCGGTTATATTTTTCGCAGTCATAAGTTACATTTTCATTGCTATGCTGAGGACACTCAGATCCATCTCAGCTTTAAACCTACAGCACTTTTTCCTCCACCCCAGTTAAATAGATGTCTTATTGACCTGAACTCCTGGCTTAGGGCAAATTTTCTTTCTTTAAATGCACACAACACTGAGTTTATAATTATTCGCTCCAAGTCCACTGTTAAGTCTTTCAAAAATCCTGCTCTCACTGTAAATGGTATTACAATTACTCCATCAGTCACTGTCCGAAACCTAGGTGTTCTTTTTGACCCTTTTTTGTCTTTTGAATCGCACATCAAGTCTCTGTCTAGGTCAGCATTTTTCCACCTTCATAATATTTCACATATTCGTCCTTTAGCCCTGCTGCAGCTGAGTCTCTGGTCCATGCTTTTGTCACTTCTCATCTGGACTACTGCAATTCATTGCTCTATGGACTTCCCGCTAAGTCACTTAGGTCATTACAAATAGTGCAGAATTCTGCAGCACGGATTCTCACTTACACTAAAAAATCTGAGCACATTACTCCTGTCCTTCATTGGCTGCCCATTACCTTACGTATGCACTACAAAGTTCTACTCCTCACATTCAAGGCACTTCATGGCCTGGCTCCAAAATACTTACTCGACCTCCTAAAACGCTACAAGCCCTCTTGTAACCTCAGGTCTTCGTAAGCAGGCCTTTTAGTGTTCATTTTAAAACTTTATTGAAAACTCATCTTTTTACCCTTTGTTTTTCCCCTGCATCCTCCTCGGGCCCTGTGTAATTTGTTATGTATTTGTAAAGCGACCTTGGGTTTTGTAAAGGCACTATATAAGTTAAACTTATTATTATTATTTGAGTAACAGCTGAGTACCCTAGTTTGTTTTGCATTACATTTTTGCTGGAGTCTCCCCGGGATTAAGGGGAATTTAAATTTGTGATTTTGGAAGCTCAGTGAAGTAGGTGTGGGTCCTTTGCTAGCCTGGGGAAGGAAGTGGAATAGTATTTTTGATTGTTGTATTTTGTGTTCAGTGTCTTGGGGAAGTCCAGTGTAGAGGGAAGTTTAATAATTTTATTTAGTTTTGCATTAAAAAGAAATTACAGCGACGTATCTTAAACTTTAAAAAACTGTGGGTAGGGCAGAACTTTTAATCAAACTTTAACTCTAAGGCAAGAGGCACAGCATTATTAATTGATTAATTGAACTCAATTCTCACATACTGAACTAACTTCAGACAATTTCTTTAAATTGGAAATTTCCTGTATTTGCTTATGTGTATCAGACGTCTCTCTCGTGATGATCTCTTGCTATGTGTTTCAGACGACTCTCTCTGAACGTGAACATTTGGATTCTCCATAAGCAAAATCCAGATTTATGCAGATTCACGCAGGCGTGTGTTAATGCTCAGGGGTTGTCATTATGCATAGTTCACCATATTTAAAGAAAACATCGTTCTGCTTAACAAGTTTAAGCTTGATTTCTGGAAATGGAACACTTGCCATCATTGTGTGAAAATGAATATACTACAGATATGTTTGTAACTGTTTAAATGAATATACTGCAGATGTGTTTGTACCTATTTAAATTAATATACTCCAGATGTGTATGTGTCTATTTAAATGTCTTCTGATCTCTCACTCTAAATACCCTTTTTAGAAAGAAGACAAATTAATTAATCATCAATTAATTAATAATTATCATAATCATCATTTCTGTGGAATGACTAGATTCATAGGACTCTTCAGAGAATTTCTACAGAGGAAGAAATCTCAAGGAGGACTAGCACTGCCTAATCTTTGGTATTATTACTGGCTAACATACAAAAAGTTACATACTTTTTAAAAGTATGTATAAAATCCAGTATTTCACAATGCATTACATGCCCCATTGTTTTTTCATGCTTAAGATCTGTATGCAATTCAGGCAAAACTTTCAATTGATGGATTTTACTATTAAAGGGACTAGCTGTAATCATCACATCTACTCCCATTTCCCTGACTCTTTATGAATTGGCATTTACAGATTCAAAAACCTTTACAGAGACTCATGTCAGTTTCGATTTTCTGTCTACTCAACACTTCCAACCACCCACTTGTTTCCCTGTTTTCAAAGACAACATTTCATTAGAACAAATAGTACCACTTCTGCACCAAAATCAGCGACAGACACCATTACAAACACCCCGCTGACTTAATGTGACTCATTTCCAGACTGTAGACCCATATAATGCACCACTGGATGGGGTCAAGTCTAAATGGTCAGAGGATCTTGGAGTGGAGATATGGAAACAGACATGAGCGAGTGTCTGGTGCCCCGTCTTGTTCCCTGTCTAGAATTAATGGATCAGTTCTTGTGCTCGTTTGGGCCCTTCCAATTTATGGTTGCTCACCATATTTATAATTGTAAAAAGAGGTTGGCAAAGATTTACTCATAAGGAAATATGGGAAATGTGATAGATGTCACCATGATATGGCTAATGTGGTTCACATGTTCTTGGATTGTCCCCAGATAACAGACTTCTGGCTCACAGTATTTAAACTTTTCTGTGGAACTTGAAGTAAAGCTGAAGACTAGTAAAGGAGGATGCTGGAAAAGCTGAAGTAAAGCTGAAGACTAGTAAAGCTGAATGCTAGTAAAGCTGAATGCTAGTAAAGCTGAACGCTAGTAAAGCTGAACGCTAGCTATCACTGGGCCATTTCAGGATTCCTGGGAGGTAAAACCAACACATCAAGTAACATCAAAGCTGTTGTGGCTTCCACTTTTACTGGTCTGAAGAAGAATTCTGATGAACTGGAACTTTAAAGACCCACCAAAAGCATCACAATAGATGAAAGACCTAATGCTTTTTCTGAAAAAAAAAATCCTTCATGATTTGAAAAACCAAAACTTTCATATTTTTACCTGCCCTCTCTCAGGGTAAAACTGAGTTTGGTACTAGCAGCATAATAGACCAATCCACAGAGTAACACCAGACAGAACCAGCTATGACACCGCATACCTGTTAGAGCTGCACCTATGTACTTCATGTACACTCCTACTTAACTGTGTATTTATTTGTTTGTTTACATATCTACCATATTATTGTATTTTAAATCATGACTGTCATAAGGAAAGTAGTGTTGGTTGTGGTGTTGGGGTATAAGATTAAAAAAAAAACAAAAGTAAAGAGAATGTCAGTTTATCACCTTGTCTTATTTCAGTGCCGTATATTGTGCATAAACAGTTCTTACAACCGTTATTTCAGTTCTGCAATGCGGAAGCGGCCCAGCCTGGTCCTGCAGCAGCTGGCTGGGTTCTGGAGCAGGAGCATGGAGTGATGGTGATGTGTGCACATGGAGTGATGGTGATGTGTGCACTGAGCTACACCACCCTGACCTTCCGGCCCATCCAGCTGCAGGGTGCGTGGGTGGATGAAACAGCTCTTGTCTCTCACCTCCTACCCCCTTGCACACGAAGACAGACACTCATGCACACACACTCACACTCTGAAGGAAGCAAAGGCTAGTTCAGCATGATAGAGCAGAAAGTGCGAGCTGTTCAGAGTTAACCCAGAGAGGAACACTCTCAGCATGCTGGCTACCAGAGGAGCCACCAAAAGCTGACCACGACGATTTAATAACAATGTGACAATAAGCAAATGATCAATCATCCCACTATATAATGCCATATAATCCTACCATATAATAACCCCATCAGTAAACATTTAGCTTGCAAGACGAACAAGCTCAACTTTTCTGTTTGTCCACAGTGCTGCTCTACAGAGATCTCAAAAACAGGTGGGTTTGGGCTTTGACTTGAAAACATCCCGAACATTACGAAACAGAAATGAAAAAGAGAGCCATGTTCACACACAGCTTCACTTCTCTCAAAGGTAGGACTGGTTCAGAGGACACAGCTACTGAGACTGACACCTGAAAGTGGCTCTTCACAAGCTCCGACGGTGTAGTGCAGGTTACCCAGTACAGCAATGCAAATATAGCACAACGTCAGTACAGCAAAACAAACAGCTATTAAACTGCTTCAGTAAAGTGGCTATATGTACATTCTGTATACATCCTGTATGAGTCTGTGGTGCGAGTCTGTTGTACACTCTAGCATGATATACCATTTTACAGTCATGTTCCTATTTCATTCTCTTAAATATCATGATTTCCAAGAATCACCAGTACACTTACAAAGTCTCAATCCATTTTTCTGCCCTCTCATTGGTGCTGCTTCAGCACACACTGGTTTTAATGTCTAGGGGCTGTCATTACGCATACTTTACCATTTTAAAGAAAATGTCAGCTCTGGTTAACACAATAAGCTTGATTTCTGGAAATAGAACACAATGGAACACTGTACTTGAACACACGTCATTAGAGAGGAGTTAATGCATGTCTTTATTTAAGATGCACAGTACTATAATCACAGCCAGGACTAAGGGAATGACAATTTAGCTTATGAAAAACCAGTAGAGGAAGATTTCAACTGCCATGGAGATAAAAGGCTGGGCATGCACCACTGTTCACCAATCCTTCCAAATGGACCAAGACCAAGTTTTTTGAACAGCTGGTTATTAAACTTTCTGAGGAACCCCTCTAAAGAACCTCTAAAATGCTCATGAAATCCAGAAAGGCCAAAGATGTCCCAATGAGTTGAAACTGTCCTTCAACAAGACCAAAGAAGAAATGGCAACTCAGAGTATATAGACACAAAACAGACATTTCTGCATCTCACAATGTTTAATCTCCAGGCATATTACTTGTTAATGGTAAGGCATATTACCAGTTACTATTGTGAATTATTTAGGTACTATTCTTGGAATATAAGAATCAAACACTACTCTGTGGTATTGGAATATAAGAATTAAACACTACTCTATGGTCTTGGAGTATAAGAATCAAAGACTACTCTGTGATACTGAAATATAAGAATCAAACACTACTCTGTGGTCTTGGAATCTAAGAATCAAATATTACCATATAGTCTTGCTTCAACACCTAAAAAAGCGCTACACCACTCCTTCACATACAAACAGGCAAACAATATGTACATCTGGACTACTGAATATCATGTCGTTTCCACCATGATTATAATTAGCTTACACTGTGCACACAGGTCTTCACCAACCCATCGCACACATGTATCCATATCTGGATCAGACACCCTAACACTACAGGAAATGCTGCGTGTTGCATATACTCAGGACTGTGGCATGAGCCCTAACTGCATAATTCCAGCTTTGCTCCCACGGAAGTATTTCAGGGTAAATAATTCCCGTAAGTATTTCCTTCTAGTGCAGTATCCTCCGTAAACACCAAAGAACAAAGCCTGATAGTGAGATTACACCGCCCTGTCAAAATACCGGGGTAACACAAAAAAACGCGCTCTAAACAAACGAATAAATGCACTGTTTTCTGCTCTGTTTCCGTTGTTCAGTGTTGTTATTTGCACAAACTCCGCACTGGATGCATTAGATATCGTGGAGTCCGACGACATTGAAGCTACTTTGACAAACACCCACTGTCACACGCGGCCATGTTTAAAAGGCAATGTAAAACAGAACTCCTGAAATCAGAAATTGAAAACTGAAAACTCCGGCGGCCAGAGCGCTAGCGGACCAGAGGCCAGCACTGACACACGAGGATTCCCTCGCTGCGAATCCTGGAAGCGATGACGTAATGGGAGTGTTTTCACGGGGGACTGTCCCGACAGAGGGACGAAAGAAGTAGGAACAGTCATTTTGTTTAAAATGAGTGAAGTTATCAGACCTGGATTTGTTATGCAGTGGTGAGGCCCGCTGAGGTTCGTCTTCACGCAGAAACAAAGCCATGTTCTACACGCTCTGTAAGCCTATGTTAAGGCGCGTGAGAGAGGTTATAGAGATGGTACTAAAGCGGAAAGCTTTTATGGAGTCTTTAATAAAAGCCACCAGACAATTGTCCTACGATGTAATTCTTGAAACATAACACTGAAACTTAATGTCATTTTTTCAAATAAAGACATTCGTTAGAGATATTGTTATAGTATCCTTTCGTGTGACTTGTCCAGCTTTGGGACTGAACAAGTAAACCGCACTAAGGATTCTACACTGTTACTAATGTAACGAATCAGGATACAACATGGAACATAGTACATGTATGTTACACTTATTTCCGTTGGGCAGCATCGTGTTCTTAGAAGTGTAACCCAACATTCGCTAACTTGGAGATTAGTTGTTTTATGTAGTACTTACTTAAGCGCAACTCAGTTGGTGCTTTTTAACATTAGAAACCAAGCGAACACGCGAAACCCTAAATGTACAGTTAAGAAACAAACAAGCGACAAAAAACATCCGCCGAAATGCGTCAGTGTGAGCAGTTAACCTGTGCGTACTTACCCTTTATGGAAGTGTCTTTACAATTCAGGGAAATGTGATTTGCAGCGTACGACCCCACTGGCACACGAAAACGCCACAGTTAAATTGTGAGAAATACAAATAAAATAATTTAACTATGCGATTCAGTGACTAGAACTTCAGGATGACAGCAAAAAAAACGCAGACTATAACGATCTGTTTGAAAAGGGGCAGGACGTTTCTAACTTCACTGAAATGACTGACACGTCTTTGAGGAATTACTGCGCGAGGAAATAATTTTATCCAATCGGAGTGCTTAAATTCTATTAAGGGGCGGATCTTAGGGCACGCTCGGTTGTCCGCGCTGGTGTTTATGCCTCGGGGTTGGTTGACTGTTCTGATGATTACTTCCTCCCCTGGTACTGCTATTGTGGAGCACAGACAGCGGAGGGAGAGCGTTCGTGTTCCCGGAACAGCACGGCTGGAAGTCATCTGAATTACTGGCAGTACCGACGTCATCAGAAGTTTAAGACGGTGAATGTTGGGGGTATTGATAGGGCAGGTGACGTTTGCTACGAGCAATTTTGCGTGAATAGTCAGAAGACCTCGATCCATTGTCACAAAGGGCTTCGTCGAGAAATTAAGTAATTAAGTAAGAAATTCTGTTTTGTCGATGTGTTAGTGAACAGGATGTTTATAGAAAACCCGAACTTTCTTTGGTAATTGATTGAAAGTCTACACATACACCCCTCCCCCAACACACTGACCTTAGTGATACTTTCTTCACAACACAGACGTTAGTGCAGTACGTCGCTGTGATTATTATTATATCAAAGCAAAAAAAATCGTTAAATATTCATTCCTGGTTTCCAGGACAGGAAGGTTGTAGTGCACTTGGGGCTGCTAAGGAGTTTAAAAGAAATTTCTAGATATACTTGATCATTAGTCCACACATTACGTTCCAGGATAACCCAGCAACCCTTAGTGTACAATTTATAACAGATTTATAACAGTAGGGAGGGGGTTGAGTATCTAGCAGCAGGGTGGAGGTGAGGGCCTGTAGCAGTAGGGTGGGGGTTGAGTGTCTAGCAGCAGGGTGGGGGTGAGGGTCTGTAGCAGTAGGGTGGGGGTTGAGTGTCTGTAGCAGCAGGGTGGGGGTGAGTGCCTGTAGCAAGTAGGGTGGGGGTTGAGGGTCCATAGCAGCAGGGTGGGGGTGAGGGTCTGTAGCAGTAGGGTGGGGGTGAGGGTCTGTAGCAGTAGGGTGGGGGTGAATGTCACATTATCAGCAATACAGTACACAGAACAGCATTAGCATAAATGTGAACAACACACAACAATGTATGACAAATTATGCAGAAAAGCAGGATGTACAGTGAATAAATCTGAACATTATGAAGAAGGTGCAGTGACAGAAAGGGTGGGGTTCAGTCAAAGTCACAAAGAGAAGATCACACTGTAACTCACTGACACCTGCAGAACAAACAGTGATGATGGTGTTGCTACTCTACCTGCTCTACCAGGTGAGCTACAGAAGCTGTCTGTAGGAAGGGGGTGAGTGAGTGTAGCAACAGAATGGGGGTGAGTGAATATAGCAACAGAATGGGGGATAGTAGCATAATGTTTGTAGTAGCATAGTGGGGGTGAGTGTGTAGCAGCAGGGTGGGGTGAGTGTCTGTAGCAGCAGGGTGGGGTGAGTGTCTGTAGCAGCAGAGTGGGGTGAGTGTCTGTAGCAGCAGGGTGGGGGTGAGTGTCTGTAGCAGTAGGGTGGGGTGAGTGTCTGTAGCAGTAGGGTGGGGTGAATGTCTTTAGCAGTAGGGTGGGGTGAGTGTCTGAAGCAGCAGAGTAGGGGTGAGTGTCTGTAGCAGTAGGGTGTGGCTTGAGTGTCTGTAGGAGCAGAGTGGGTGTGAGCGTCTGTAGGAGCATATTAAGCCTGGTCTCTAAGGGCATAACAGTCCACAATATCATTCTTAGGTTTGAGGTGTATGTGTGCACTACAGGATGGGGTGCACTCATTCTGGTAGTGCTGGAAGACTTGTGATTGGTCTGGGGGGGTGTTAGAGGGTTAAGTAGTCTGTCTCCAGGCAGGTGGGTGGGTGGAGAGAAGTGTGAGGGGTGAAGGCTCATTCACAGTGCTTATCATGGCAGGTGGAGAGAACATCTCAGCCGTAGTTGTAGTTCTCTGTTCAGGGAAGGTGCACTGTCTCCTCAACAGACGGAGACCGCAGGGCAGGACGGCCTCCTTTGGCCCTGTCCCACACAGGAAATGAAGGTGTGAGTGAACGTTTTTTTACATGTATTTTGGATTTTTATGCTAATTTTACTTTTTAATTTAATTTAGTGTCTTTTATACCATTTCTAGAGATGCATTAAAGAGTTCTTGTAACTTTTCGGAAGGTGACGTGGGCAAACGTGGACCGTCTTTCCTCCTTCCTTGTCCATCTATGAATGCTGTTGGAGTTTGTCTCCCTGTAGCAGGTGTATGTGGTTGAGTGCACAGGTGTGAAGTCCATTAAAGACAGCAGTTCATTTTAGGTTTTGTACTAGGTACTTAAAAAATATCCAGACTACATGTGTAATGTTGTAATACAGCATTTTTATAGTTTGCTGAAAACACATAAAAATGCATTTAGTTAAAAAAAATTTTCAGGATTATAATTCAGTACCATTCACTGCGTCTGATGAGTACTGATATGAATTCAATGTCTCTTGACCAGTCTGATCAGATTCTACTTTTGGATCAGTCTCATTTGATTTTTGGGTTGAGCCTTGTGCACACATATACACAGACACAAGGCCCACCAGCCTCCCCCCCTTCAACCATGTGTCCTCTCCACCCCAGGGTGAGGTAGAAAGCACTCTCCTTAATCAGATTCCTCTATCGATTCTGCTAATGGAAACCCATGGAGACAGCAAGGACACCAAGTGAGGTGGTGAGAATATCAGAGCAGTGAGGCCTGGGGGCCTGGGGGCGACCCCTCTGCTGCAGATGGACCACTCTCCTCGTCCCAATACCCCATTAACTGGGCAGACCGGGTCTACCAGCACACCACTGCACCAAGTGCATGCTCCCTGCACTCTAGTCATTATTGACTTGTGATGTAAGGGGGAAACGTCATCAGTGAAGTAGACAGAGAAGGGTTCATAACAGGAAGTGTTCAGAACAGGAAGGGTTCATAACAAGAAGGGTTCTTAACAGGAAGGGTTCAGAATAGGAAGTTTTCAGAACAGGAAGGGTACAGAACAGGAAGTGTTCCATCTGTCTTTATTTAAATTCTCTCATCATCCAAATTCAACCATATAGATGTTATTAGATTGGTTTATTTGGTTATTCAAAGCATTTCACATATCTTCCACTCATTTAGCCAAAACCATACAGAAGCATCATAAGTCGACAGGCAGTGGATCAGTATACAGAATCCAGCATGGAGTTATTCGGTAACCATGGTGACTAGCAAACCACACTGACTGCTGAGGCAGACAGTCAGGAAGTCAAACCCAATGTGACCTGAGTAGCCTGGAGGCAGATCTACACCAGCCGTGTGGCTGTTACCATGTGGCAGACCAGCACACGGTCTACAGCATACGGTCTACAGCACACGGTCTACACTCATTAACCATGACATATACTGTATGTGTGTAAGTGTACATAATAAATAAAAAAGCATTTCATTAGTCTCAACCTGAAGGCTACAAACATGTTATATATTCAATTAGGGCTGAGAGTTAAACCATAACCCTCACCTCTATGTGTAGATTGTGCTAACAAAAGCCTGTATACCCCAGGATATCTCACCCTCCAGTCATGTCTTGTATGTACAGGAAATGTGAGCATGGATTGAACATGCACTAATGTGTTTTAAAATGTACCTGAAGGTCCGGCTGCCTTTTTGATGTCTATATGGATCTTGTCTAATATTAGTGACCAACAGAAAGGAAATGCCCAGTGCTGATGCCGTCTCCACAATATCAGCAGTTCTTCACTTGCTGAACTTCTCAGGTCATTCACTGTCCAGCAAGGCCACAATGTAAAATCATTCCACAAGCACACGTTCAGGAGGAAACAAGAAACAGCTGTTGAATTCTTCTTCAGTATTTCTGTTGTTCTTGTACAACTCTGTCCTCATTCATACAACACACGTGTGTCTGTTTAAGGTGAAGTGACAGCATTTCTTTGAGTGAACTTCTTGTAGGTGTTAGTTACCAATTTTCTCAGTTTTTAATACAGAACGAGTGTGATTAACGGGCTATAGAATAGCATTACTACAAATAATCCATAAATGGGTTTACAACCATTTAATTAGCAATGTTTAATCAAAGATCAACCCTATGACATCACTCAGGTCACGTGGTGAGAAGCCACTACTACTACTGCTACATCTGACTTTCTAGCCTCAGATATCAGAGAATTAACAGCAAAACTTTATTTAAAAAAAAAAACACCAATGATTGAATGAGTTCTGTGCGTCCCTCGATCCAACATGCGTTTATACTGTCATCAGTACTGATCGTATATTAATTCTACTCTTCGTAAACACATCTGTGCACACATTCTCCTCCACCGTTGGCCATCACTGGCCTTTCACACCATCTCCAGTGTGGTGGACTCTGCCGGGTGCTCGTACAGGTTCAGTGGCTGGCACTCTCCCTGGGTCGGGCTGTGGTGTGGAGCAGGGGCGGCCGCTCGGGCTGCTCCACCACCACTCTCCCCACGGGGCCTCTCAGATCCACCAGCTCACCCTCCAGCACCGCCTCCTCCACCTCTTCCTCCTCCCACTGCTCCTCCTCCTCTTCCGGTTCTGCCTCTGGCTGATGCTCAGGCTCAGGCTCCATCTCTCCCTCACGGACCTTCTTCACGTAGAATGTGAACGGGGGCACGCGGTAGGAGGTGGTCTTGGAGCGGGCGTAGGCGGAGTGGCCGGGCGTCAGAGACTTCTTCAGCTTGTCACGGGAGGAGCGGATCTTCTCCTTGCGTTCGGTGTTGGGTGTGATCCTTGTGCTCAGTTTGCCCATCTTCTTCCCCAGGTTCTGCTTGGTCTTCTGCAGGTTCTCACGTGTCCTCATGCGGGTCTTCTCCAGGTTCTCCCTGGTTCTCTGTCGGGTCTTCTCCAGGTTCTCCCTGGTCTTCTGTCTAGCTTTATCCATCTGCTCCTTGCTGAAGGCCTTCTTCAGCTCATCCACACGCTGCAGTCCACTGCGTTTTATGCGGGCTGCCCGAGACTCCTCCACAATTTCCTCAATCTCCACCTCCTCGTCAGAGCCCCGGGCCTCCTCTCCACCTTCACTCAACACCTGCTCACCCTCCTCTCCTGCTGGAGCAGGCGGTGTGCTCAGGACTGGCTTCTCCTTCAGGAGGGACATGGGAGGAGAGACAGAGAGAGAGAGAGACAGACAGAGAGAGAGACAGCAAGAATAACAAAGACAGACACAAAGAGACATTAAACAATAAATAAACAGTAAACATAACTAACACAATGCATTTAGTTGCAGTGTGTTATCAAATGTATTTAAGCCTGAAATTAATATTTTGATTCAGAAACAAAAATGTACTTGTCTACACAAAACGGACAAATGCTTTGGCACAATGTGTACTGGCTCATGAAAGGAACATTATTTGCACAACTAAGTTTTTTTTTATCCATCACAGCAACACCTTTTCCAGTTGTAACTAATTACTGATTTGATTCTGCCCCCAATCACGCAACTCAGGCTGTAATCAAAGTGTTCACCTCTACTCAAATGTAATGCTCTTTATTTTGGGGGATGGACTGTTTGAATTCAGAGCCCACCATTGTGCCATCAACCACAGCAGTACTTAATTACTATTATTAAAGGGGTGGAGGACCCTTGTGGTGCAAAAATGAATCCATTTCTGTGCAATCAGTTAAGTGCTTTTGTGTCATTTTTGTGGCACAGCTGGATGAGTAAAATCTACTTACTATAACATTCTCCTGACGAAGCCTCTACAGTAATACAGCTGCTAAAAGTACTTCAAAAGTACTTCAGTTTACTATAAAAGATATTGCTCTGGAAGTGAAGACACACGCGGCCACTGCATATCTTTCTAGATGTGTTGAATGTTTAGCTTTGACAGTTAAATGATAACTGATCATTTAACATTAAATAAAAACAAAAGAGTCACTTCATTCCAGCTGAGTGTGCAGTGCTGTAGGCTCCTCCCATGTCCCCGCTGCGGTGAGGACACTCTAGCAGCCCTGGAACAGCAGGGTATCAACCAGATGATTCATAACGAAAGAAGTGTATCTACAATACTAAGAAAGCCACATACTAGGCAAGTAAATAGCTTCTTTTAATGCAATCACACACGAAAATGCACGCACACACAGAACTTCCTCATAATATTACGAGAAGTGTTAAACAGTTTCAAACGGACTAAAGTTACTGTTAGTCATAAAATCATATGACAACATGTACTCATACATGTGTGCTGTTGTTCAGAAACTCCAAAACACCACAAACACAAACTATTAATGAAAAACGGTGTTAATATCATGGTGTTAATATCTATAAGCTCCTGTCATCAGTCATTTAAAGTAATTACTAATAACTAATGACTCTAAAAAATGCTAAATTAATATATATATATATATATATATATATATATATATATATATACACATTATACACTAAGTAGACTTTCTCATATCACTAAAAATATCAAATTCGAGTTTTTTCTTAAAAGCTCCCTCCAGTGGTGAAGAGCAGAAACAACCCCAATAAAACAAGAAAAAACTCCAATAAAAGAATTTTACTATGAATATCTTTCTCTCTTAGTTGCGTGTGCAGGACAGGTAAGGTCACGTAAGGGCACGTAAGGGCACGTAAGGGCACGTAAGGGCGCGTAAGGACGTAAGGACAGGTAAGGGCACATAAGGGCACGTAAGGACAGGTAAGGGCACATAAGGACAGGTAAGGGCACGTAAGGACAGGTAAGGGCACGTAAGGACAGGTAAGGGCACGTAAGGGCAGGTAAGGGTAAGACCAGGATGCTTCACAAAGGCCCTTTATGTACTGGTACTTCTACAATGACACTCAATATATTAATTCATTCTATGGCACATAGAACCAGGCAGAAATACTGCATGAAGCAAATAGAAATGTTTTGGGCCAATTTGAGCACATGACTAACTGTGTTGTTTTTTGTCAAAAGTTACACACTTAAATTGCATCGTCTTGATATAGATGTTGCTTTTATAACAAAGATTACATGGTGACATCCAGCAGTCTGTTGGTTCCCGTGAAACGTGAAGAGGAAAAAATGTTTAGGCATAAGACCTAACAGTGTTCAGAAAACCTACAGACACAACCAGACCCAACTGCGTGTGTTCAGAAAACCTACAGACCTAACAGCATTTGTTCAGAGGGCTTCTGAAACCTACAGGCACAACCAGCTGGGGGAGACGTGGGGGAGAGACGCGGGGGAGATGCCGGGGAGATGCGGGGAGACACCGGAGAGAGGCAAGGGAGACACGGAAGAGAGGTGAAAGGGGCGGGATGCATTGGCGCCCCCTTCTGTGCACACCAGTGTAGGCCCGCCTCTTTCTCTCCTGCCCTATAAAATGGTCCATTACCTTATCTATGTGGAACTGTTCAAAATCTGTGAGATTCCAAAATCTATGTGTTTGTGCATGTATGTGCACTTGTGTAGGTGTGTGTGTGGGTGTGTGTATATGTATGTGTGTGTGCATGTGTGTATGTGTGTAAGTGCATATGTACGTGTGCACGTAGGTGTGTGTGTGCATGTGTGTATATGTGTGTGTGTGTTTGTAGGTGTCTGTGGGCGTGTGTGTGATTATTTCAGGCTCCTCTTCTCCGCACCCCAGATTCCATCTGTCCCACTCCTTGGACTTCAACCGTCAATGTAACACGCCCCCCCCCCCCGCCCTTTTTTAAACACTGCATCAAACAAACAAATAAATACCAATGCAGTCACCACAGCAACAGCGAGCAATACTCCCCACTACAGACAGGTGGCAGCAGTAAACGTCTGTAGAGATGGGTAAGAACCAGACTTGAAAGGCACTGCAGTACAGCATGTGTGGAAATGACATAATTTACTAGTGCAAGTTACTGTGTGTATTTGGTAGCATATGAGGGCTTAGAAGCCCCTGAATATGTCACACTCAAACTGTTCCGGCATACAGCACTGAACTGACACCACTGCACTCTCTCTACGGTCTCTGTACTCTCCATATGGTCTCTGCATTCTCCGTATGGTCTCTGCACTCTCTCTCACTTTAATGGATGTAATGCAGCCCACCATTTTGCATGTCTGATGTGCTGAACATAAAAACTGCCTGAGACCAAAGACTTCACCAATCACTTTACATTAGGAAGACAGCTGCAAACAGCAACAGTTGGAGATGTGACAGGCTGTCATGACAACCCTTACCTAAACAAGTACAGCAGTTACTCTGTGGAATTGCACGTGTGTGGCAACAGGCAAACAAACTGTGACTTCTGTAGAAATATGTTTTCTGAACAGGTGTATATGTGTGTAGAGAGAGAGAGAGGGAGAGACCGATATAGGGAGGGAAGGAGGGAGAGAGTGAGAGCGTGTGAGAGAGAGAGGGAGGGAGAGAACATGAACGAGCGTGAGAGCGTAAGCATGTGAGACAGAGGGAGAGAGAGAGAGAGAGCGTGAGAGCATGAGAGAGAGAGAGCGTGCGCTGGACTGTGTCCACACTTGAACGGTGTTGAAAGGCATCATGAGGATGAATGAGATGCCAGCTGTTCTGCTACTGAAGAGGAAACTCTTATATTAACGCAGCTCACTGTCACGCACATAACCTCCACCAGCCTCCCCAACCTCAACCCCCAGCACCACCCCAAGATTGGCCAGTATCACTTCTTCTTTTACTTCAAAAGTGAACACTCTGGTTACAGTCAGTTGTCTTTCTTACAATGAACTACAGGATCCTAATCAGTGTTGGTTTAAAGTGCCTCACAGAAATGGCACCTGTAGCTGTCACTGAGAGTCACAGCCAAGATCTGCCAAGCTGTCATCAAACATGGTCCTTCCTGATCCCTCAGCAGTCTTTGACACGGTTGCCCACAAGATCCTCCTGTCCACCCTCACAAGCCTCAGGATTAGTGGCACAGCTTGGAGATGGCTTGCTTCATACATTGCAGGATGGTCATATCAGATGACATGAACAGTATCCACACAGACTCTGGTATCCCCCACGGCTCGGTGCTCAGTGCTTGGCCCCCAGCTGTTCTCCCGTTACCCGCTTTCTGACTTCACATCCTCAAATGGTTTCTCAGGCCACTTAAATGCTGATTAGGGCTCTACAAAATTCATAAGCATGCAAACCGTGTCTTCCACCATGAAATTAGCTTTTTCGAGAGAAGTATCCAATTGGCCAAATATCCAAAAAACCCAACCAAAAGTATTTGAACACACCTCAGCTGGGCAGGAAAAACATTAACGAGTTAAAAGATGAGGTCAGTGCTTTTTTCTGTTGCTATGGAGATGAGTTATACGACAACATTAAGCATTACACATTTTTGCTATTTTGCACTTCCAATGTTCTTTTGATTTCTAATGCAAATGTTACTGACAGAAACACTGAGATTCCTGGTTTTGAAAAAAAACTTTCAGTTAGAATCACAAATATAACTGGTTAATGCTTCAACATCTTACAAAATGAATGTTGTTGTGGTCTTGCCAACAAGAGCCGCACCTGTTGAAACACACAGGTGTTTCACCTCAGTGAGAGAAAGAAGCCGAATACTGTCCCCTGATGTTCAGTGTTGACCACTCAGCCATTAACGCTATTAGCTTTAGCATGGCCTGATGAAGCCATGTTACTGTACAAGATATTAGTTAATTGGTAGTTAAGTGTTGTTTAATAAATGTACTTGAAACGTAGCTTCTTAAATCCATGACATTTTGACAAACCTGGTCCATAAAAGCACCCACTTTGTCCTGTGAATTCTGTTTGGCTCTACTGATTTTCTCCTTTCCACCCTCTGACATTCTCATATTCCTCTCGTATCTTAGCTGGCCTAGCAGACATTTCTGCATGAATGACTGTTCATCACTTGAAACATGACTGAGCAGCTACACATGACTGGAGACATCTCCTCAGGTCACAACCTTGGGATCTCACTGGAGAATTCTTGCATCACTTCACCTGACAAGTTACGTAACCGATTACCAGTCTCACCTCATATGGTTCATCTCACATGGTCATGCAGTTTCCTGCATCAATAGGGAAGTCTGGCCATTTTTCTCCACAGAAGCCCCTCCCTCGTTTCCCTCGTTTTGTCTGTGGGTTGTGTGGACGCTGGTCTACTGCAGCTGGTCTGCTGGCAGGCCTCCCCCCTCTGAGCCTGTGCACCACAATGCATCCAGGTGTTCAGCCTACCAAAGTTTCTTATCTCACCCCCTAGCTATGACCACTGGCAACTGTAGCAGCTCACATATTTAAAACTCTGATAACTGGACCAGCTCCTACATATCTAATCATATGTAATCATATGTACATATCTAATCATATCTAATCATATCTAACCATATGTGCATATGTAATCATATGTACATATCTAATCCTATGTACATATCTGTTCTTCACTGCCTTCCAGCCTCTAGTGCCGCATCACGTCCGGATGTGAAGGTGTCATAGCAGTACAGGGCCAGGAACATAGTCCTCCAAATGATGTCTACACCACCCCCCACCCCTGAACCACATACAGACCCCCTTCCTTCAACACACACAGCTACAAATATACAAACACGCACAACTACAAATATACAAACACACACAGGTACAAATATACAAACACACACACAGTACTCATATAAGCATTTGATTTCTTAAAAAGACAGATGAAAATTAATCTTCCGCCTCCATGTCCTCATGCACACTGCAACACGGTCTAGTCAGTCACACACTCTTGACATATGGTGCAACAATCACTGTGACTATATTAAGCTTTTGGCACTGAAACTGAGATTATGACTATTTTAATACTACCAACATGAGATCATATAATATCAACTAATAGGAGGCTTTTAACCCTTTTATCAGCATTATCGGTGCCATAGAATGTTACACTGTATTTACCCTTGGTATTGTTAAATAAGGAGAGTTCAGTACATGACACAGTACACATGGTACAGTGTGGTACATCATACCATAATCCTCACAGTCTGGTTTGGCATCCTTCATATACAAATCTCACATAATCAAAACAATATTTTAAAACAGAACAATTCCAAAATTCCTAAACTGTTACATAATCTTGGCTGATAAATATTTGCCTCCCCATCATTGACATACACCACTCTACATTCTGCCCCAGGGCACATCCCAGGCTTATGCACGGCTGCAATACAGTTCTACATGGACAGAGTAAAGAGAAACGATGACAGTGGAGCAGCAGGCATGGTGGATGGTTTAATCCTGGGCGCGTGGTTAATTCAGAGCCGGCGCACCCTATACGCACGCTGGATAGGGCCCCGCAAATGAAGGAACATCCCAGCGTCTCCACCTTGTCCCTCCCCCCCCCCACCCCATCAACCAGTCACACACACAAATAAACCACACCTCCACCTACCCGTCACACGTGCAAATAAAAATCACACACCTACCTACCCGTCATATGCGCACAAAACCACACCCCCATCAACCAGTCACACGCACAAATAAACCACACCCCCACCTACCGTCACGCGCGCAAATAAACCACACCCCCACCTACCCGTCACACACGCAAATAAACCACACCCCTCACCCGCCTCTCACAGGACCAGTCTCATCAGTGACAATGATCTTCTGTTTCACCCTGTATCAGCACAAATGTGTCATTTTGCAGTGAGCACAGATGGCCCTGTCCTGTGGTAGTGTACTGTGGTAGTGTGCTGTGGTATATTAAAGCGCTAATCTGGGCTGTAAGAGCATCAAAGCCCTGTAAGACCACCATAACCCTGTAAGAGAGCATCGTATTACTACATAGTACATCCTTTTTGTAATGTGTGTGTTTATTCTATATTTCTTCTAGTCAGTTCCACTGAGAATATGAATATTTTTGTCACATATGGCTCCACCCTCCACCTTTGTTTTGGTTTCCTTGTTTATCTTTGTTGGCCACGCCCCTGTGATGTGTCCCTGCCTTTGGTTATAATTTTCAGCTGCGTCTTGTGTATTTGCTCCCTGTGTTTGCCCTTCATGTTTGTCGGTTATTGTGTAATGTTGAAGTTTGGTCACTCTCTGTCTCTTTTGATTTACCCTGTACATTTGTTCTAGTTGCTAGTTCTGTGTTTGTTGTGTTTCCCTCGTTGTGGTATTTGTAGTGTATATGTGAGTATTTGTGCTTGGTGTATGTTGTATGGGATTGTTGGTGGGATTATCAGATGCAGCTCTGCTACACCAATCAGAGGTGTGGGATTATCAGACGCAGCTCTGCTACACCAACCAGAGACGTGGGATAATCAGACGGAACTCTGCTACACCAACCAGAGACGTGGGATTATCAGACGCAGCTCTGATACACCAATCAGAGGTGTAGGATTATCAGACGTAGCTCTGCTACACCAATCAGAGGTGTGGGATTCTCAGACAAATGTGAGTCAGACCTGGGTCAGCATCAGGTGCTTTTTTAAAATGACCATACAGCACACACAGAACTCAACATGATAAAAGAAACAGCTGATATGCAACTGTTCATTACCATGGTGATGGCTGTGTGCAGCGCTCACAGTGCGCCTGTCTTAAATATAAGAGCCCCGACCTTCTGCAGGCCATGAAGAATGTAGCTATTCAAGGACCTGAAGGAGAACACCTGCGACACAACATCAACTCCACACAACTCCCTCACACACACAAGCCCCTGCACGTGCACACACGCGTGCACAAACACCACTGCAGCCATTCATAGATAATGGCACACACAGACTGTGGAGATGCACACTCACACCTGTCTGGGTAAATCTGACACCCTGCTGCCAAAGCAAAAAATAGAGAGCAGGCCAATATTACAACACAGACATTCAGAAGTCCTGCAGGAGGAGTGCAGGGACGTCCTACAGCATAGCGCAGGTGAAAACTCCCTCAGGAGGGCTGGAGACCGCCTCAGGAGAGACACTGTATTAGGGCAGTCCTCTTACAGACCTCTACCAGTCCTCTTACAGACCTCTTGCAGACCTCTACCAGTCCTCTTACAGACCTCTTGCAAACCTCTACCAGTCCTCTTACAGACCTCTTGCAAACCTCTACCAGTCCTCTATCAATCCTCTAACAGTCCTCTTACAGACCTCTACCAGGCTTTTAACAGTCCTCTTACAGACCTCCAACAGACCTCCAACAGACCTCTAACAGACCTCTAACAGACCTCTAACAGACCTCCAACAACAAATGTTTTACTCTATTGTTGCATTCATTTTATTTAAATTATTCATCCATCTATGAGTAACAAACACTGCAAATGATTCCTGCATTTCCACCATTAATCTAGTTCAACTGTATCTTTGACTCTAACCTGTACTGGCTCGGGTGCATTCTGGGAGTAGATGGCTTTAGTGAGTTTCTCTGTAAAAACTCTGTAAGATCACGAGTCCTCTGGAGAGTTAAAAGGTTCTTGTTCCCTGCTGGTTTCACCAAACACGAGTGCTGAAAGAGAACAACTTGAGACCCTAACCCAAGGATGAAGACAGAATCAGATGTCCCCAGACACACAGAGATAGCACCCCAAATGCCCCAGACACAGAGAAACAGCAGCCCAAATGCCCCAGACACAGAAACAGCACCCCAAATGCCCCATACACACAGAGACAGTGCCCTAAATTACCCACAGAGACACCACCATAAATCCTTCAACAGGCAGAAGAAAACATTTCTTCCTATGTCACATTTCCATAAATACACTTTTAATGTTGCCCCTTTACCTGTGTCTCATTTCCAGACTCACAGAAATGCACACACACACGCACGTACACACAGGCCCAGCCATCCAGTGAGATACCAGTTTAAGAGCGCCCATTTATTTGGACCTCTAAGGAGATCTGCTATGTGTAACCGGATATCAGTTTAATGTAGTGTAATCTGTAGCTTCAGTGGACCCTGAAGCCAAAACCACACACAAACACACACACAGTTGGTACATTCCTTCCTCTGTTGCATTCCCTCAAAGGGTTGTCCCTCAAAGAGAAATAAACTTCAGTGTATTTAATATACAGTTGGCTGAGCAGAACAGGACAGCCTGTGCTACTGAAGCAAACTGAAGTGTGTGTGTGTGTATGTGTGTGTGTATATGTTCCTCTGGTCCACCTACTGAGACACGCACCGTGCTGTAACTTTGTGGATGATGGATCCACAGTGGGAGGGGAATTTATCTGAATGATCTACATAACACTTTTCTCAGAAAGTGCTTCATATAGGCGCTCAGTGCAGTGGAGCACACAACAGCAACACCAGCCTGTGCACCTCTGTGGACACTGCCTCCCCTCAGATAGTCTCCCCTCAGAGAGAGTCTCCCCTCAGAGAGAACCTCCCCTCAGAGTGCCTCCTACTGTCTCCCCTGGGTAAAGTTCTACCTGAGTCACAACACAAGCTTGAATTTCATATATGTGGTGTGGTTCTTGCGTGTGAATGAGACATAAAGCAGGTTGGACCAGTTTGGGACCCACTGCCCTCCACAGTGTCCGCTTCCCCAACACTGAAAGTCCAGCTCACGAGGGGCTTGACAGCTAATTAATCGATGAGCTGGATCAGATAATTTAGGGGGAGGGAAAACTTGAATGTCGATCGGTCCCCAGGACTGGAGCTGACGAGCCCTGGTGTAAACCCCCCATTCTTTCAGCTTCCACACACTCCAATAATATGGTCTCTCTCCCTCTCTTTCTCTCTCCCACTGACAGGGACCTCATTAAACTGCACTGCAGACGTTACGGCATTCTTCACTATAAGTAGCCTGTCCACTGGTGGAGGGGGGTCTCTGGGTGGCGCTCTCAGTCTGTCATTCTACACCCATCCCCACCCCTCCACCACCTTCATACTTCTCTCCTGCATTCCAGCCTGCTGGCAACACAACAGCAGGACAGCACGCTTCTCCAACACTTAATCTGCCTTCAGACCAGCACAGCAGCACAGCACAGCAGCACAGCACAGCAGCAGCACAGCACACCAGCACAGCACTAGCTGCTCTCACTGCAAATAAAGGCCCTTTCTGGGGAAAACACACAGAACATTTTTGCTTTCTCACCTATGAGCCATACTGAAGATCAGCATCCTGCCAACTGTGTGAAAAGGCAGAGGTAAGGACTGGTGCTGCTCATTAAACCACAGCAAAAAAATAAGAATTTTAGCCAAACTGTTGTCATTTAGCATGGTAGCACCTTTTTTTTAGCACTTTACAGAAGTGAGCAGTTAAATAATAATAAACATTCTAGTCTAGACATTAATCAGTAAAACGTCCCTGTACACCCATAGATCACATGTACAGCTGAGCCCGTCAGGATACCACGGACACACTGAACTCCCATCTGGCACCGCACTACTACACTTAGCTCTTTGATTAATGCACACGTATGAATTAAAAAGCAAAATCAAGAAAAAGCTTGTAAACATCTTCAGATTCTAATCAGATTTGAAGGGACAGACACACATCAGCAGTGCTGAGGCACCGTGCCTAGTCACACTAACGTGCTCAATTCAACACCTATCAATCCAGCTGCAAGGAATAGGACCAGAGTCAGATTTTAATTGAGCCGATAACCAAGGGTTAGGGTTAGAACCGGTGGTTAGGGTTGTTAGGGTTAGAACCAGTGGCCAGTTGTGGACCAGACATCTTCACTCTACCCCAGCCCACAGGAGCCAACAGGAGTTTTCCTGGACCATCTTTATTCCAGGTGGACAGATAGACACAGGGAGACGGTGGACAATTGTGTGTATGCATGTCAGACAGAGACGGCATGGAGGGGGTGTGGAAGGCTCACAGTGTAACCGCATTTAACGTCTGCTCTTACAGAAGAACAGTGTAACCGCATTTAACAACCGTTCTTACAGAACAGTGTAACCGCGTTTAACATGTGCTCTTTCAGAAGTACAGAAGCAGTTTCAGATGTCGACAGTTTCTGATTCAGACATTCCTTCCTTTCATATGAAATGTCAAACATTACAAATATCAGTTTTCTCACATTATCATTGGTGTGCTGGTATGGATTGTGTAACCTACAGGTGCTGACCTCAGACTTCCACAGTGCGTGATTGCTGGGGTCCATCTTTAGACGCTTGTTCTGTGGACTTGTGGATTGCGGACTTTAACCCAGAGTGCTGACTACACTCTGTGCCCTCATGATTCTGGCCATCTATGGAAGGACCATATATCACATGTCTTGGGGTGCCACTAGGGGTCGCTGTTTAGAGGTTAAATCAGCCCAGTCCATTTCGTGCAACAGGGTGTGGAGTCGGGAATGCAGGACGAGCCCTGCTGAGGAATTCGAGTGCCGAGACAGATGCGAGACTCTCGCACACGCATCAAATCAGGACTACTGAACACATCTACAAGTTCACCATGGCGACAGAGATGTTTCCAGAGTCATCAAGGTCCTGTGCAGTAGAAGACACCCTACTGCCTATACAAGCATATACATATAACTCACACACCCAAAACTGAAAACACTCTACTGTCCATACATACAATATAATTCACACACTCCCCACCTGAAAACACCCCACTACCCCCTCTACACAGACAGTATAACTCACACACAGCCCCCACACACAGTGGCAAAAGCTGTTGTCCCGTGTCATGGCCCATGCTGGTGGAGCCGTGGGGGTCGTACCGAGACGTCCAGCTCTGCTCCACACTCACCTGGATGATGAGCATTTTGAAGTTCTTCCTCTTCAGCAGCTCCTGCTCGTTGTTCTCCAGTTTCTTGATCTGACCCGCCTGTCGGTCCAGCTCGGCCCGCACTCCCTTCACGCAGACGTTCACCTTGCGCACCTTCCCCAGCAGCTTGGTGGCGGTGGCTGCCGTGCCGCCGTGGTTCTTGGCTAGACGGGTCAGCTCCGTCTGCACGGCGGACACACTCTTCTCGACACGCCCCTGCCGGGCCTCCAGCCCGTCCTGGCTCAGCTGGATCTGGTCCACCGCACCAATGATTTTGTCCAGCAGGGCCAGCACCATCACGCCCGCGTCCTGGGCCTCGGACCTGGAGGGCTGTCCGCCGTCCACCCCGGGCCCCAGCGCCAGGTCCACCTCGTCCTCCACCTCGTCCTCCACCTCGTCGCTGTCGTCGACTGTGGCGGCCTTACGTGTGGAGGCTGGAGTGGTCAGCGAGGGCTTGGTGGCGGCCGTAACCAAGGCCACCTCATCGTCATCCGAGGAAGAGGAGAGCTCATCAACTGCCTCGCGCCGAGCCTTCTTCACGTTTGTGTCTGCCATGGCCGTCCACGCCGGCAAACTCGCACACACGCCGTAGCACACGCTCACTAGTGGACAGACGGAGACCTGCGCAGCTCACACACGGCGATCTGCGTGTGGGAACGAACCCAGGCCAGGGGACCAAAATAACGCTCTAAAAAAAGCCCAGAGGCAGTGAGAAGTGGCGTGCAGTCAGTCCGACCTCACAGCTCTCAGCTCCAGACGCCCGATCACACCAGCCCTCCGTCTGCCGCCACTCTGGACACCAACATCCAACTCTACCTTTCAGCTACTCTCTTCTTCCACGTCTACTTCTCCAGCAGGGTTGGCTCTCTCAGGCGCGCATGTGTGTGTGTGTGTGTGTGTACGAGGAACAGTGTGTGAGACTGCTCTCAAATGCCACGGTTGGCAGTGAAGCCCTCCTGTCAAACGTCCCTCTGCTGCACAGTGCCCCTCCTCTGAGCAGTCACTTACCATAAGACCATGCCCACTCTGGCCCTCTCAGGCGCAGACAACACCCCTTTGGTGGGTGCCAGAGGCTCATTTCAGAGACACATTTACGCAAGCTTGCATACCCGCACCTTTCGATACACAAATACAAACACGCTTCAACTCTAAAATACGCAGTGATGTCAGCTCAACGCCATTCTAAATGATCCAGGCTGAATGCAGAATTAGAACTGCACTATTATTAACTGCATTATAACTTCTTATTCAGAAACTTCCTCAGACAAAAAAGATTTTGCATTCAGAATTTATTGGGTATTAAAGACAGTAAGCAGTGCTCCTATTTAGAATAGCTCATCTCTCAAACGTAGACCAGCCAGAGGACAGAGAAACGAGGAGAATCGCCCACTTCTTCGTTACATACACAGCCGTGATGGCCACCTCCACCCCCTTCAGCAGCTACGCTAGTGGGTTCAACCAGACACGGCAAACGTCCTCACTCGCTCAAAGTTCAGTCTCAAACACAAACTGGACATGCCAACCAACGGTGAAGAGCAGTGCCAACCTGTAGCAGGAAATGTTCCATGAAAATCCACACCACTTCAAGGAAACACAAAACACTACAACTCCCAACAGCCCTATGACAGCGCAGTTCTGGGTCCACGGGTTAACAAGCTAAGCACTGTTTTAACTGGATGCTATTTCATGTTTAGCTCAGCCAATCATATTCCCCTATGGCCCAGATTTCTGGCCATGTGATACACTATTCTGAATTACTTTGCTCAGAAATTACAAGGTAAAACATACACAATAATCACAAAAAATGTTTATATTATATATAGAGTGTGCAGTTAAAAGTAATTGAAAATTTTTAATCGGTTCCCTTTGAGAAATGGTTGAGCAGACAAGTAAGCATGACATAAAATAGCTTGTCCAGAGGACCTCACGCAGCAGCCAAACAGCCAGTTTTGATTTCAACTGCTTGTCCAAGTAATGGAGACATGAGGATGTGATACACAGTGATTCACATTCCTTTTAACAGAGAACGTTTTTTTCAATTTGAGTGGAAACCTTCATTACTGAACAATGAGTAAAACATCAGATGTCAAAATAAAAATTTTATATACATTTTTAAAAATTATTTTCTTGCCAGGAAAACACTGGGGGCCCTTCTGCAGCATCTGAAACAAAACTCCCACCTTCCATGTCACCTTACAGCACTTCTCTTTAAAAATGTCATGCTGCCATTTTCCCCAGGCTGAGGAACAGGAAGTACCCTGAGACATGTGCACACAAGCTGAACGAAGACTGTGGATACGGTTTCCACCATACAATCCAAGCTGCTGAGAACTGAAACATCGCAGATCTTTTAGGTGTTTTAATGGTGGTCTAGGGTGGTCTGGTCTGGGGCAGTCTGGTCTGGGGCAGTCTGGTCTGGAGCGATCTAGTCTAGGGCGGTCTGGTCTATGATGGGCTGTTCTGGGTCAGGACGGTCTGGGTTGGGCTGGCCTAGGTCGGGCCTGTCTGATCTCTGATGGGCTGGTCTGGTCTGTGATGGGCTGGTCTGGGTCGGGCAGGGTCAGTCATCAGATTTTCCCTCCAGAATGCTATCAAACATGAAGGGCATGAACTTGAAGCCTTGACCAGTGTAGAACTTAGTCTGAAATTCCACCCTATATAAGAGAGAGAGAGAGAGAGACAGACAGAGAGAGAGAGAGAGACAGAGACACAGAGAGAGCACAAGTGAACGGCACATTTCTAATGGAACTATATTTATGAGACTGCACAGGTGCCACACCCATTGGGGGCATCAGAGAGTCATTTCTCTTGAATTCCATAGTAAGGGATCAATCATTGACTCTTCTGCATACAAACAACCTTACTTGGCCCCAGATGGAGATACGGAGTGTAGGCTTAAGAATCTAATTCAGATGAATAGTGGGAGGAGCTGGTGTGTGGGGCGTGGCCTCACCAGTGTAGACGGAGAGCATGTAGGAACGCTGACAGACCCTCCATTATAAGGAGGATGACCACTGTCATAGTGGCGAAGAATGCAAAAATGAAAAACACACCAAGAAAACCAAAAAGATTCCTGGAGGCAAGACCGATGTGCATCACCATCGACCACAAGACCTCAGAGAGCTCTGCAAGAGAAGATCACACTAACTGCACAAATCTGTTTACATCCACCACCCAGAGTTTCAGCACAGTCTGTTCAATGAGAAAGTGTGTAGGAGCACTTCGAAGTGTGTGTATATGAGCAAATACAGCTAGTGTAGAAGTGTTTGTGTGTGTGTGTATGTATGTATGTGCATGAATGTGTGTGTGTGTGTGTGTGTGTCTGTAACTCACGCGCATGTGCCAAGCTGAGGGCCCATAGTCGTAGATATGAGGCAGTGTTAGAGACGCAGCCTAAGCAGTATTCTATTGTGTGGATGGCTTGGTTTACTGCAATGTCTACAAAATCAACCTAGAGAGAGAGAGAGAGAGAGACAGAGAGAGAGAGAGAGAGAGAGAGAGAGAGAGAGAGAGAGAGAGAGAGAGAGAGAGAGAGAGAGAGAGAGAGAGAGAGAGAGAGAGAGAGAGAGAGAGAAAGGGAGAGGGAGAGGGAGAGAGAAACTGAAAGCTAATATTTAATGTATACCACCTCTTCATCCTCAGCTGATAAAATCCTCTGAAGCTAATGGCTAATGTCAAACCTTAACACACCACATCTATATCCACATCCAAGCTGTTTCTTAAGCTTGAGGAAGCTGAAACTAAGTCTCCTGGATGACTGATGAGATGTTTCTTTTAATGGAGGACACAAATACACACACACACACACACACACACAGAGTAAAGATGAGTAAAAATGTTCTGCTCTTACCGTTTCCACTTCAGAGTGCTTGAAAGGCAAATGGAAACGGACATACACACACACACACAAATAAAGAAATAAGGATTAATAATGATGGTTATGGTAACACAGTACAGCTAAAGAATATGAGATTCATCACAGAGGTCAAAGACAATGGTGCAAAGCAGTGAAAGGACGAGACCCACAATGGGGCCCAGATAACTATTACACAGGACTGCCCTAGAGCAGCGTCCCCACAGGACTGCCCTAGAGCAGCATCCCCACAGGACTACAGCACAGCGCTCACTCTCTAGTCTCAACTGTAGGGAGGGTGTTTGTTTTGTTTGTGAAGCTGGTTGCTGTGGGATACAGGAGTGGGGGCAGTGTGGTTTAAAGGGTCTGCTCGGCTGGTATGCAGGACACACACTCTGTGACTCAGTGTCTGGAATAGTCACCAGCCAGGCCTCTGACTGTCAGCGTATCAATCCAGCACATTCCACTGGTGACACCAACTGGAAATGATCATTAATGTGGGATCAGAGCTTTGACATCGACCACTCTCACATGGGGGAGAGGACAGTCACTTCCTGGTCAAGATGCAGTTGTCTGAACCAGAATAACAGCTCTGTAAGCAATACTGCAACATGACCTCAAATGGCCATGGTATGCACACACACACACACACACACCAACACCCCCCCCCCCCCACACACACACACACACACACACACAGCCACCCACCCATACACAAGCAAAACCCATTCACATATTACATGTGGATGTTCTAAAGGGTTAATAATAAAGGATGGTTTGTTTTCCTATCTGGAAACAGACAGCGGACAGCTGATGTGGGCATGGCCCAGGGGCGTGTCTTACATCTAGCTCCTCCTCTGTGGGCTGGGCCAGCTGGTCATGCTGGATGATCTGAGCCTCGTCGTCCGTCGGCCCATTGGACACCTGCACGCCGGCTAAATTCTGGCCCTACAAAACAGCAGACAACATGCAGTAAGCCCTGTGCTTGTTAGTGTGTGTACATGTTAGTGAGTGTGTGTGACAGTGTAGAGTGCACTGCTAGGATTGCTTACAAGACTCCTCTTCTGCAGATACTCCTGACGGAGTATCACAGTCTTCACCACCAGCATGCAGGGGACACACAAGATGGCAATGATCACCAGCAGTGACTGAATCACCATCTGCAGACAAGAAGACCAGAGAGACTGACCACACCGTACCACCAACACCCCCCACCACCACCTCACTGTCTACAAACCCCGTACCACTAACAACCCCCACCACTATCTCAGCTTTGGAGCTCAACAAGAAAAAAAATCAGGCATGCGATCTTCTCAGACTGATCCGATTTTGCGGTCTGAGAAGCGAGTCTGTGCACACAGACACACACACGCACACACAACTGTGAGCACACACGCACACACAGACACAGATACGCACACACACACAGGAGCACCCCACACCTGTCCTGTATACAGCGGTTGGTTAGTGGTGTCACTGTAGTTGAAGAGGAACATGTTGATGAAGGCGATGAGGAGGCTGGGTGCGTTTCGGGAGGTGCTGGCGTCGTAGGCCAGCCACTTATAGAAGATCAGCAACACCAGGTACCCAAACAGAGAGCTCATGAACACGATCTCAGGAACAAAGGTCAGCCAGATGGACAGGTGCTTTTTGAAGTAGCTACACACACACACACACATACGAGACACATTTTGGTTAAATTCCACAAATGGAAAAAAGTAAAAGGAAAAAACAGAAACCAAGTTCTCTGCACATGTCCACCCTGATGAAGAGCACCTTACTGAAATCACTCCATTAGTGACAGACAGCAAGTCATTTGCAAACATGCCTATAGTGGCTGAGATGGGACAGTCGTTTGCCAGCTGTTTGGCGTCTGTCTTATGCAATCTAGCGATGTGTCCAGACACTGAAGGTGTATGCACATGTCTAGTTCTGAGCAGCAGATGTCCATACTCCCAACTAATAATGGCTGCTATCTCATTATGCCTGTCTTTCTAACCCTGTAGCATGTGACTGTTCTTCTACTGTAAATCACAATACGGTAACGGTCAAAGAACAGGTCCTGTGCTTAACGGGCTTGAGGATCAAAGCCAGGACTAAGGGCTGTAGACTGTGGGCAGGGTGGAGGAGAAAGGTGGAGAAGTGGCAGGGACATACGTGTAGTTGAAGTAGCTGAGAGAGACTCCAAACAGCATGTGACTGACCCCCAGAATCACAGACATCTTCATCTTAAAGGAGTTGAGAAAGTTCAGTTTGTTGGTAGACATGCTCCAGATCTGAAAGGAGATGAGAAGAACATTTAAAAGGGTTCTTGTTTTTTGGAGCAGAAGTTCAGCTAGCAGAGTCCTGCAGAGCGGTTCTGGTCCAGGTCCTCACCGGATCAATGCCAATGGGATAGGGTCCACTGAACACTCCAGGAACAGCCGGGTCTAGCTGAAGAACTCTGTTCTCCCGAAGAACCTGAAATCTACACACACGCACAGAGAAAGAGAGAGAGGGGAAGACTGAAAGTGAGAGACTGTAGTCTATTGCAGAACCATGTAAAGTTCCCATTGACACCCCATGCAAACTACTGTTAATGAGTTATTCACAGTTACATAAGTAATGCGGTTGTAATTATTTGCAATGGCTTTAAACCCCGTGCAGATGCCTGGGTCTGTCCTTTGCCACATCCTTCAGTCAGCTTGCTTATAAATTATACTCAGATGATTCACTGATCTGGATTCACAGAACACTGTGCAGATTCACACTGTTACATGAATGAATGAAATGGAATCAAATATATCAAGAACATTTTAAGCTGCAGAACTAGAATTGTGTGGACCACACTGGACTCACTTTAAAGTAATTCGAGGAAGCCATTTTGAGGACTTACGTCCAGTTGACTCCGTTCGTCTGACTGAACATGGGGCCCATGCTCCAACTGGAGCCAAAGACGTTAAGTGGTTTGGAGAAGCATTCGTTATAAATCAGCCCGGTGTAGATAGAGAAGAGTCCCATCAGGAGGATAATATAACGTCCTGAAAACACCATGGTGATGATCTGCAAAGACAGAGGAGAGAGAGGGAGGGAGAGGGAGAGGGAGGAGGAGAAAGAGAGAGAGAGGGGAGAGAGAGAGAGAGAGGGAGGGGGGGAGAGGGAGGGGGGGGGGGGGGAGAGGGAGAGTGGGGGAGTGAGATGATCAGCAACACAAGCACTTCTGCTGAGGCGGAAGCCAACAGCAGAGTGTTGGGAGAAAAGATCTCAGAGCATGAATGAGAAAGTGGTGGATGAACGGGTGGAGATTCAGACGGATGTATGGAGGGATGAACAGATGGAGATTCAGACGGATGTATGGAGGGATGAACAGATGGAGAATGGCGATGGTGGTTGTATGGGTGGATGTAGGGGTGGATGGGAGAAGAGGGGGTGGGCGTGATACCTCAGCGTCAGCCTTCTGGGCGATGAAGCGTCTCTCCCGCAGAACCATGTAGAGGGCAGCACAGGTCATGAGGAGGCCATGGCCCATGTCCCCGAACATGACCGCGAACAGGAAGGGGAATGTGATGATGTTGTAGGGTGCTGAGACATGAGAACACGAGAGACACACACACACCTGAGGACACGTCAACAACACTAAGACACACACACACACACACCTCAGGACATGTAGATAACACAGTGACCAATCACGGCCAGCCCTTCCGTTAACGGGCAGGTAGCAGAGCGCTGCTGGAGTGAGAATGAGAGGTGGTGTACCTGGGTTGATCTCCCGATAGCTGCCGATGCCATAGGCATCCACGAGGCTCTGGAAGCCGTAGGTGAACTTGGTGGTCTTGTTGTAGGTGGGCAGAGTCTGTTTGGTCTGCATCCTGTTCAGGATGGAAGGAACCGTGGAGCCACTTTTTTCCTGAAGGACGGAAAGAGGAAACAAGAGCACGATCATCCAGTGAGCAGGACCACCATCAGGGGGCGACGCTGAGTCAGAGGACAGCCAGTGGAGCTTGGTGTAACCCCCCATACATCCAACAGTGCTGACAAATACATCTGAGAATTTGCCTCAAAACCACAATATGACACAAAATAAATAAAAGGAATTATTTTCATTATCCATCTGGAATAATAGAATCTCCTACATGTGCACATTTCCCCTCACAAACCGCGATGTGATACGCTACCGATGTCAGTCAACTAGTGGAGTTTCTTTACATAAGAATAATGTTAAACTAACACTACCAACACTAACGTTAGCTGGACCATCTCAACAGCCTTCAGACACCATTTGAACCAGGTAGGATTTAACACACACAGGACAGGCCACGGCCCTCTGAAGACAGACTCACTGGCTGTGAGGGTCACACCACCCGAATCACACCACCCGAATCACGGCTTTGCCTTCTTCCCATTCTTATTCAGCTTTTTGTCAGTCTAGAGCCATGTAGGAAACTAGCTTATACACTCTACAATGTAAATTGAAGTGTATATGCGGTGGACAAATGTGCTGCCTGCTGTGTGTGTGTGTGTGGTGGTATACAAGACTCCTGCTATAAATACTCACTGGTTAAATAAGGGTAAAGGGTGATCACCCTGCATGATGGTCTGAAGCTCCTGACTAGAGTTTCACACACACACACACACACACACACACACACACATACACACGCTCCTTCAAATGAAGACTTTCAGAAAGTTCACTGTGCCACATCCTGAATAACTGGGACAGATAAATACATAAAATCACACTATAAAAGCACGCAGAAGAGAAGCCCAGTGTGTCCGTCCCACAGATCTTCTGCGCACACACACACAGACACACGTGTGACCAGGTGATCCTCTAACACACTGTTTACTGTAGGATTAATATTCAAGGCAATTCTGACCTTTACACTGAGAACTATGGTTAGGAAAGGATTCCACAACAGATATGCTGTGGTCCCTGTGCTGCCCACAGCAAGGTGAGAGTCTTAGCACAATTCACACTCACACACACACACTCAAACACATGTGCACACGATAGGAGACAAGATATAAGAATAACCTTCACTGTGTGCGAGCACACACACACACACACGGCCATGGGCACTTTCTGGTCAGAACTCATTTGGGCCAATAATGACATGACTTTCTGGGACACCCGACCGCTCGGAACACTGGGCCAGATTATCTTGGTCTCTGCCTAGAGTTCTTCCCATCTGACCAGCCAGGGAATCACTTCCTGATGTCTGACGGGTGATTCATAAATATTCAAAGGGACGAGATGCATGCAGATCAGTTTGAGACTGGAGAGACCGCGGTTTATGGAGACTGGAGAGACAGCGGTTTGACTGGAGAGACCGCGGTTTATGGAGACTGGAGAGACCGTGGTTTATGGAGACTGGAGAGACCGCTTTTTATGGAGACTGGAGAGACTGTGGCACAAGTGGAGAAATTTCCTGTTGAGAAACCAATCTGACCTCATAACTAATAAGGGCTTAACCCCCCCCCAAAACTCAGTCATGTGTATCGTGTAACCACTAAAATAACTGGCACAAAAGGATCAATTGTTATCACTCATTCATCCTCATGCACCACAGCAGGAGTCTACTGCATTACTTGCAAGAGATGTAATCAGCTTTATATTGGAGAACCCAGCACACGACTTGCTGATCGGTTTGTTGACCATCAAGATTAAGGATATGTCATTTCCAGTGTCAAGGCATTTTAATACTAATGGAAATTATATTAACAACATATCTGTTTGTATAGCCAGTTAGGAAATTCAAAGAACTGATCTACACTCTTGTAACTTTACAACCTCAGGAATGTATGTGACAATTTAAGCATCTACGTTTTCATATAAATACTGCTTCCTAATCCTATTAAATCATAAGTACTTTGCTTGCACAGCTGATGAAGGACCTCTGTACGAAATGTTCCGTTTCTCTGGAATCTTTGTGTACTTTACTACAGTCATTTAATACAATGATCTTCTTCAGACTTATATACAGACCCATTCCAAAAAAATTAGAATATCATGCAAAAGTTGATTAATTTCCATAATTCCATTCAGAAAGTTAAACTTTCATAGATTATAGATTCAGGGCACAATTTTTAAACAATTTCAAGTGATTTCAAGTATGGGATTTATAAGCTGGAAGCCCAAATTATGTAATAATTTACATGAATCTTGGATCTATATTCTATGAAAGTTTAACTTTTTGCATGGTATTATGGAAATTAACTTTTCCATGATATTCTAGTATTTTTGGTATGGGTATGGGTGTGTGTGTGTGTGTGTGTGTGTATATATATATATATATATATATATATATATATATATATATATATATATAAAAATCACACACACACACACAGCCTGAGTGAATTCAGGCTGAGTAATTGCTCTCAACAGGCATCAGGTTCCATCTAATGACCTTTGACTTCTATCTATACTGATCCTGGTCATGGACAGTTATCCCAAGTCCAGGTAACTTCTGCCTGGATGTCATTGGGGCACTGGAATACGAGGGGTGTTCTGGGTAATGGTTTCTGTCCCAACAGACTGGATCAGCTACAGTTACAGCTCTGTGCTAAAGCCCGGCCCAGGACACACTTTTACCGTGTATCAGATCTATCCCTGCTGATCTAAGGACAACACTGAAGTGAGATTCAGATACAGATCACACACAAGCTACCATGAAACATTCAAAGGTAAAAAAGAAATATTTCTGCACAACTGTGCACCAGCTATGAAGAACTGTGAGTGGAATATCAGACTACAGAGGGAGGGTTGAGTTTCAGATACTCTGCCCTCTGGGAAATGTAAACTTTGATCTCAGTGCACTTGTGAGTCACTCTAAGAGCATGTGGGCATTCCTTCCTAACACCCAGTCCCCTGTGTGTGTGTGTGTGTGTGTGTGTGTGGAGAGAGCAGAGGGTGTGTTTGCATGTGCGTGCATGTGTGTGTATGCGTGCGTGTGAGACATGTTGGGAGTGCAGGGTGTGTGTCTGTGCATGCGTGTGTGTAAGACATGTGGATAGCACAGGGTGTGTGTGTGTGAGACATGTGGATAGCACAGGGTGTGTGTGTGTGTGTGTGTGTGAGACATGTGGAGAGTGCAGGGTGTGTGTGTGTGTGTGTGTGCATGTGTGTGTGTGTGTAAGACATGTGGAGAGTGCATGGTGTGTGTGAGTGTGAGAGAGAGAGAGACATGTGGAGAGTGCAGGGTGTGTGTGTGTGTGTGTGTGTGTGTGTGAGAGACATGTGGAGAGTGCATGGTGTGTGTGTGTGTGTGTGTGAGAGAGAGAGAGAGAGAGAGAGAGAGACATGTGGAGAGTGCATGGTGTGTGTGTGTGTGTGTGAGAGAGAGAGATACATGTGGAGAGTGCAGGGTGTGTGTGTGTGTGTGTGTGAGAGAGACATGTGGAGAGTGCAGGGTGTGGACTCGTGTTTATTGAGTGAGGCTCAAGTGTCCTGACAGTGTTTGGACTCATACGACAACACAGCTGAGCTACACAAGGCAGGTTTCATTTGAAACTACAGAAGCTGCTGTGTTTTCTGCACTGGGGTTCAAACATGCCAGAAATGGAATATGTAGCATAAACGTCGAACAAAATTTTTAAAAAAATTTAAACTGAGAGTACATGAGAGCGTGGGAGTGTATAGAGTGTGTGTGTGTCTGATCTCACCATGCGATTGCGTAGAGCGAGTGTGTATGCTCGTGAGATCTCACCATGCCCCTGCGCAGAGCACGTGTGTGTGTGTGTGTGTCTGATCTCACCATGCCCCTGCGCAGAGCACATGTGTGTGTGTGAGATCTCACACCATACCCCTGCATAGAACGTGTGTGTGTGAGATCTCACCATGCCCCTGTGTAGAGTGTGTGTGTGTGTGTGTGTGTGTAAGATCACATCATGCCCCTGCATATAACGTGTGTGTGTGTGTATGTGAGATCTCACCATGCCCCTGCGTAGAGCACGTGTGTGTGTGTGTGTGAGATGTCACCTTGCCCCTGCGTAGAGCGTGTGTGTGTGTGTGTGAGATCTCACCATTCCCCTGCGTAGAGCGTGTGTGTGAGATCTCACCATGCCCCTGCGTAGAGCGTGTGTGTGTGTGAGATCTCACCATTCCCCTGCGTAGAGCGTGTGTGTGTGTGAGATCTCACCATTCCCCTGTGTAGAGCGTGTGTGTGTGTAAGATCTCACCATGCCCCTGCGTAGTGTGTGTGTGTGAGATCTCACCATGCCCCTGCGTAGAGCGTGTGTGTGTGAGATCTCACCATGCCCCTGCGTAAAGTGTGTGTGTGTGTGTGAGATCTCACCATGCCCCTACGTAAAGCGTGTGTGTGTGTGTGTGTGTGTGTGTGTGTGTGTGTGAAATCTCACCATGCCCCTGCGTAAAGTGTGTGTGTGTGTGTGTGTGTGTGAGATCTCACCATGCCCCTACGTAAAGCGTGTGTGTGTGTGTGTGTGTGTGTGTGAGATCTCACCATGCCCCTGCGTAGAGCGAGCTGGATGGAGTCCAGGTGGCAGAGTGGGCACCAGACCTCTGCAATCAGGCACTTCTGCGTGACGTCCAGGTTGCACAGGTTGAGTGTGTGGTACACAGCCTTCATCTTACGCACTTTAATGAACCAGACACGTAGAGTCTTGGCAGCCGCCTGCAGCACCCGCTGTCTGTGCTCTTCCGTCTGACTCAGCACCTGGAGGAGCAACTATGTCAGGGGAGCAGGAGAAGGGGCCAGGGCCTGCGTGTGTGTTCAGGTCCAGCTGTGTGTGTGTGTGTGTGTGTGTGTGTGTGTGTGTAAGGTCTGCTAAACGCTCTCTTTATGCTGGTGTGTGTACGCTGAGTGGTGTGGGCATTGCGTATGATCTGAGGGGCTCATTAAACAGGCTGACCGATTGCTTCACTTCTGTCTGTCGAAGTCGTTCTCAGCATATGCACACACACACGCCTAAATGATATTGGTGAATAATTCACTGTATCAGCCACCAGGACGTCTCACCTTCTTAAAATAGAACCCCAGCTCAATTATCACCATTATAATTACAAAAGAAGAGACTCCGCCTCCCACGTGACCTCAGCAGCAGGGAGCCAGCTGCCCTGATGCCCACTCACATTTGCCACGCGTCCTGTGGTCCTGGGGAAGAGTTGAGGCCTTGTATGGCTCTCTCTAGACCCTGGTCTGCTCATCACACATTACATATGGAGAGAGGCGGACCCTCTCTCTAGCACAGCACATGGGGAGGAGCTTATGAACGAGCTTATGTTCCTATAGGCCCTGGTAGGAAGATGACGGAGGAAGGGGTGGAGAAAGGGGTGGAGTTCAGACAGAGCCCGGCGGAGGGTGGTTATTTGAGTTACTGTTGCCGTTCCATCAGCTCGAACCAGTCTGGCCATTCTCCTCTGACCTATGGCATCAACAAGGCATTTGCGCCAACAGAACTCACTGGATATTTTCTCTTTTTCTGACCATTTTCTGAAGATCAGCAGTCCCAGTAGATCAGCGGTTTCTGAAATACTCATACCAACCTGTCTGGCACAAACAACCATGCCACGTTCAGAGATCAGAGATTTCTTGACCAAACCAGATCTTGAGAAACTCATCCATGCTCTTGTCTCTAGCAAGGTTGATTACTGTAAAGGCCTCCTAACAGGACTTCCAAAAAAGACAAACAGCTACAGTTGTTTCAAAATGCAGCTGCTAGAGTTCTCACTAGGAGCAAAAGAAGTGATCCCATCACCCCCATTCTTAAGTTCTTACACTGGCTACCAGTGCAATACAGGATACACTTCAAGGTGTTAATACTGGTCTATATATCACTTAATGGTGTAGCACCAGTGAATTTATCTGATACAGTATGCTGCAGAGCTATGAGCCAGGCAGGAATCTTAGGTCACTAGGAACTAATCAGTCAGTCCTGCCCAAGGTAAGAACTAAGCATGAAGAGGGAGCATTTAGCTATTATGCTGTTTATAAATGGAACCAGCTGTCGGAAGATACTAGAAGAGCTCCAACGTTTTAAATCCAAGATAAAAACTTACTTATTTGGATGGCTTTTGGTTAGAGTAGGTACCGTAAATGTAGCCTATTTTATCTTTTACTTATTCTTATTTTATTTTCTCTCAATTTACAGTTTTAATGATTTTTTATTATTATCTTCTTTAATTCGTAATTCTTTTATCTTAATCTTATTTTAATTTCTATTTTATTTCATTATTTAATTAATTTTAATTTCTATTTTCATTCCTTTCAAATCTTGTTTTTAATTTTTATGTATTATATTTTGTGGGCAATGACCTTCCCAAGGTGATAGACCTCGGGTCGTAATAAGCTTCTTCTTTTCTTGTGTGAAGCACTTTGTATTGCCAGTGTGTATGAAAGGTGCTATATAAATAAAGTTGCCTTGCCTATGTGTCATTTGGAGATCTATACGTGTACGTGTGTGTGTGTACGTGTAACACACCATTTGGAGATCATCTATACGTGTGTGTGTGTACGTGTACGTACGTGTCACACACCATTTGGAAATCATGTATACGTGTACGCATGTGTTTGTGTGTGTACGTGTCAAACACCATTTGGAGATCATCTATACATGTACGTGTGTGCGTATGTTTCACACACCATTTGGAGATCATCTATACGTGTATTCACTCCTGCTGCCATCTCCTTCCTCTCTTGAGAGGTCTCAGGACAGGGGTACAAGGTAGCACGAAACCTGCAGATAACACACACACGCATCACACTACAGCTGATAAAGACAGCGTAGTAGCCCGAGTGTGTGCGTGGGTGGCAGAGTGTATGTGTATGTATATGTGTTTGTACCCCTCACAGATCTTCTTTACTCGGTTCTTCAGCTGGTCTCCCTGGAAGAAGATGATGAACACCGACTTGTGCACATGGCTGCTCTGGAAACACAGCACAGAGGTCACACGCCGCTGAGTAACCCAGTCTGCATAAAGGACAGGGGCCACTAAGGGGCACTTACGGTTGTGGGGTCCTCCAACGGTTCCTCAATGTCTGCCTGCCGCAGAAACACGTTGCCACGGCAAACCCTCCACAGCATCCTCTCAAAGGTTGGAATCCTCTCTCTATTGATCACACCTGCCACAAACCTGCCAGCGCAGGAAGACCACATCTGAGGTCACGTCTGTTTGGGCAACATCTGCAGCTCGCCAGCCGCCAAGGGGCTCTGCTCTAAGTTAGCACAATAGCGCCCCCTAGCTGAAAGCAGGTGTCATGAAGAATTGGGAACACTAGCTCCCAGAGCAGAAGAGTATCTGACGGACAGGAGCTCAGAAAGTGGGCCGCACCAGATGAGATGTACACACCATACACTACAGGACATGTATATACAGGACATGTATATAATACAGTCGTATGCGAAAGTTGCCTAAATTTTTGTTTAGACAATTATTGCACACTTTCTGTAAATCATATAAACTTCATTTCACTTCTCAAATATCACTGTGTTTGTCCCCTATATGATATATTTAACTGAATTTTTTTATCCAAACATTCAATGATTTATAAAGGTAAATCAGGAAAATTAACAAGGGTACCCAAACTTTCGCATCCCACTGTATATTAAAGATAACCCTAAAACCTGCTATAAAGTTCTTATTATGTCCATGTTTAGATGTATATCATTATTTATTCTAAACACTGTTGCTGGGTTGTAGCATTAGTGGAGATGGTGAAGGGGGGCTGCAGTTCCTCACCCCAGCCTGAGGGGGGCGACACGGCCAACCTCGCTGGGGTCCAGTAGAGTGGACGACTCTTCCATCAGAGCTGGGTCCTCCATCTGTCAACAGAGAAGGGTGAGAGGGAGGAGGAGGGATGGAGAGACATGGGTCTCACAGGCAGGTGTGATACAGGGATTACTAATCTCAATGGCGGTGTGTTTCCAGTATTCACACCTGCGTGCACTCAACCTCTTCCTGGATTTTCCTCATTTTGGTGGTCTTGTGTACTAACTGGCTTAGTTCAGCACTACAGCTACAAAATGTACACAAGGCAGCAGACAAGAGAGCTGTAACATACCTGTAAATAACACAATAAGAGACCTATGATCCCACGTTAACTAATCCTAACACCAACCCTAACCCTAACCTAACACCAACCCTAACCGAATACAATAACAGACCTGTGAGCCCACAATAACTAATCCTAACACCAACCCTAACCCTAACCTAACACCAACCCTAATCGAATACAATAACAGACCTGTGAGCCCACAATAACTAATCCTAACACCAACCCTAACCGAATACAATAACAGACCTGTGAGCCCACAATAACTAATCCTAACACCAACCCTAACCTTACCCTAACACTAACCCAACACAAGAACAGACCTGTGTGCCCATGTTAACTAAATCTAACTCTAACCTAACCCTAACAGCACCCCTAACACCAACCCTAACACCACAAAAGCAGCAGGAATATTATACAGGTCCTTCTCAAAAAATTTGCATATTTTGATAAAGTTCATTATTTTCTGTGATGTACTGATAAAAATTAAACTTTCATATATTTTAGATTCATTGCACACCAACTGAAATATTTCAGGTCTTTTATTGTTTTAATACTGATGATTTTGGCATACAGCTCATGAAAACCCAAAATTCACAAAATTAGCATATCATGAAAAGGTTCTCTAAACAAGCTATTAACCTAATCATCTACGAATTAACAATCAACGAATTAACTCTAAACACCTGCAAAAGATTCCTGAGGCTTTTAAAAACTCCCAGCCTGGTTCATTACTCAAAACCGCAATCATCGGTAAGACTGCCAACCTGACTGCTGTCCAGAAGGCCATAATTGACACCCTCAAGCAAGAGGGTAAGACACAGAAAGAAATTTCTGAACGAATAGGCTGTTCCCAGAGTGCTGTATCAAGGCACCTCAGTGGGAAGTCTGTGGGAAGGAAAAAGTGTGGCAGAAAACGCTGCACAATGAGAAGAGGTGACCGGACCCTGAGGAAGATTGTGGAGAAGGGCCGATTCCAGACCTTGGGGGACCTGCGGAAGCAGTAGACTGAGTCTGGAGTAGAAACATCCAGAGCCACCGTGCACAGGCGTGTGCTGGCAATGGGCTACAGGTGCCGCATTCCCCAGGTAAAGCCACTTTAGAACCAGAAACAGCGGCAGAAGCGCCTGACCTGGGCTACAGAGGAGCAGCACTGGACTGTAAGCAAATTTTGCATGTCATTCGGAAATCAAGGTGCCAGAGTCTGGAGGAAGACTGGGGAGAAGGAAATGCCAAAATGCCTGAAGTCCAGTGTCAAGTACCCACAGTCAGTGATGGTCTGGGGTGCCATGTCAGCTGCTGGTGTTGGTCCACTGTTTTATCTCAAGGGCAGGGTCAATGCAGCTAGCTATCAGGAGATTTTGGAGCATTTCATGCTTGCATCTGCTGAAAAGCTTTATGGAGATGGAAGATTTCATTTTTCAGCACGACCGGGCACCTGCTCACAGTGCCAGAACCACTGGTAAATTGCCTGCCAACTCTCCTGACCTGAACCCCACAGAGAATGTGTGGGATATTGTGAAGAGAAAGTTGAGAGACACAAGACCCAACACTCTGGATGAGCTTAAGGCCGCTATGGAAGCGTCCTGGGCCTCCATAACACCTCAGCAGTGCCACAGGCTGATTGTCTCCATGCCACGCTGCATTGAAGCAAGTATTGAGTGCATAACTGAACATAATTATTTGGGATTTTTGTTTTTTCTTTACTTTTTTTGCCAAAATCATCAATATTAAAACAATAAAAGGCTTGAACTTCTTCAGTTGTGTGTAATGTTTATCAGGACATTACAGAAAATAATGAACTTTATCACAATATGCTAATTTTTTTAGAAGGGCCTGTATATTACACTAGACAGGTGTTACTAACAAACAACTGCAGCGACAGATTCTTAGCTAAATCATTTACTGTTGGTAAATGTATAAGATATATGCATGGGGCATAGACAAAGGGAGCACAAACCAGCTCCATGAAAGATAAACAAGAATCCTTTTGGATTTCAGACCTCGTTGAAGAACTGCTGTGTCCGTCTGAGGATGTGTTTGAGCTCAGACAATTCCAGAAAGTTCTTCTTTAAGGCTTCCTGGTTACTATTGATCTCTTTCAGTTCAATTTCTATCTTCTCAAACGTGGCCTGCACAGAGAGATTTCAAACAGAGCACATTAAGAACAAAGGCCATGAGTACACTGAGGACTGGCGTCCGGGTCTGAAAGGCCATTAGACCTGTTGGGCATTTTGCACAGGAAGCTAAAGGGTGGAAGCAGAACACACTGTACGAAGGTTTGTTTACACACAGCAGTTCTGCATTTCACAACATTGGTGATGCATCCAGTCTAGCACATTGAAATGTAGAGGTTAAAGTTTTGTACTTTAGTCACAGAGTTTAGGTTTGAGTTGCAGTTCTGTCAAGTGTTAGGGTTAGGGATACGGTTATGTGACATGTGGTCACTTCCTCATTAGGAGGGAAGGATGTTTCCTGATTCCCTGATCAACAGGTGGCAAACAAGCTGCAAAGGAACACCAGGTCACATCACCTGGCCACATACTCCGAGTACCAGGTCATGTGACCTGAACACACACACTCCAAGCACTGAGGTGTACTAAAATATTCTATCTCCCAGAGCAGCAATACACTTACACAGACCAGCCACCACTTCATTAGATACACAGTCACAACCACAGGAAATCACTGTACCTCCAAGTCAATCATGTCTCGAGGGTAAGGGACTTCAGGGTTCTCCCCAGTGTCTACAACTGGGATGTTAGCCTGTCTTATCTCCTTCTCCACAAACCCTATGGTGAGAGTAAGTGAATGAGAGACAGAGAAAAAGAGAGAGAGAGAGAGAGAGAGAGAGAGAGAAAAGGTTAAAACATCTCGTGTTCCTTTGCTGTTAGGCTGATGAGTGCTCACTGAGCTGCTCGAACTCAGTACGAGTGCGAGGTGATGGGACTCACTCAGTATGCGGTTCATCTCTTCACAGCGACGCACCTCATTCACATACTTCCTCTGGAAGACGTTTACATCGGGATTTAGCTGCAGGGCACACACAGCACAGCAAAATGCAACACTGTGTCCATTCTCACACACTGTTAGTTTTTAGAGAACACAAGCTGTTATTGTAGACAGTCACAATCCTACATTCATCTGTATTTAACCAACCACTCTTCTAACTGGCATGACAACCCGGTGATTGATCAGTATGGGTGTCCCAGTGGTTGACCCAGTGGCTGGTGCGGATATCTCAAGAGTGAGGATGCTGATATATATATATATATATATATATATATATATATATATATATGTGCTGTGTGGGGGCGGCATGGTGGTGTGGTGGTTAGCACTGTCGCCTCACAGCAAGGTGGTCTGGGTTCGATTTTCGGTCTGGGCTGCTCTGTGTGGAGTTTGTATGTTCTCCCTGTGCCTGCGTGGATTTTCTCCGGGTACTCCGGTTTCCTCCCACAGTCCAAAGACATGCATGTTAGGTTGATTGGTCACTCTAGATTGCCCGTAGGTGTGAGTGTGTGTGTGTGCGCGCGTGTTGGCCATGTGGTGGACTGGCGAACTGCCCATGGTGTACCCTGCCTTCGCCCGGAGATGCTGGGATTGGCTCCAGCCCCCCCGTGACCCCGACTAGCGGAAATAAGCGGTACGGATAATGAATGAATGAATGAATGCTGTGTGGGTCTGCCGTGTGTATGAGTCTGCTGGGTGTGTGTCTGTTCTGTATGGATATGCGACTGTATGCTGTCACACCAGAAACATGCACACCAGAGCAGGACCAGAAACCAGATGTTTGGCACTGATTAAACACTTGTGTGCTAGTCACAATTCAGGAGCACTATGTGTGTACCCACATCTCTGAACTGTACCATGCCCACCTATCCAAGTTCACAGTGCATTGTGTGCATGTGTGTACTCACGTCTCTGAACTGCACCATGCCCACCTCTCCCAGTTCGCTGACACAGCTGTAGGCAGACTCAGTCTGCAGGTAAAGCTGAGCTAGAGTCATCTCCTCACTACGGAGCAGTTCTCCCATGATGCACCACTGTACAGCACACCACCCCAAAATACCTGGAGGAGGGCAAGACAAAACAGACAGGATAAGACATGGGGTCAAAAGTGAACCCCCACACCTCAAGGCAAAGAGAAGACAAATGTTTAAGTCTCCAAGTATGTGACAAACCAGAGGAAACATCCGAGTCTGTAAAGGCACCAAGCAAGCACACACACTTCACTCAACAAGAGAGTGTTTGGGGTGATTGTGTGGCATTTGTGCTAGCAGCACTGAGAAGGAAGAGTGGCTGACAACAGATGAACCCAGAAAAATAGCACAGCAAGACGTCCCACACATCACTTCTATCATGACCTGTTCAGATCTATACATATTTCTACATATGGGAAACAAATGTGTACTCTTCTTTCATTGTATCTATTTTTTCTTTTATGTGTATTACTCTGAACAAGAAGTTTTTTTTTCTTGATTAGTATTTGAAGTAACATTACACTTTCTTCCTCACTCTGTATACTGTTGGTTTGCATTCACGAGGCCTGTGAAGAGTTGTAAAAACAACCTAACTTGACCCTCAGATATCTTCTAACTCTTCTGAATAATTAGCTACCCATTCAGACTACACTCAAAGGAGTTTTGTATTTGCGTTTCATTCTCATAAAATCATAAAATTCCCCACAAATGCAAAATTTATTATATCGCTTTGTCAGTAAGAAAAGTGTTTCAATTTGCCTCGTGGATAATTCACCGCTGTTAAATATTTCAGCGCCGTGCATCTGTGCGTGCGTGCGCAGCTGTAATGACTAACACCCGCGAACTGAGAAACGCCCGGTAAAGCCGGTGAGACGCCATAGAGCGACGAGCACGGCATTTAACGAACTTCTATCCTTGCGTGACTACACTCTGTACTATACTCAACTGTCCTGCTAGAAACTACAGAACTAAAAATGCGCAAAGACGTCTTGCTGGTAGGACTGGTTAACTGCCTGTCTGGCTGATTGGTTGACTGGTTAACTGGTTAACTGCCTGCCTGTCTGGCTGACTGGTTGACTGGTTAACTGCCTGCCTGTCTGGCTGGCTGACTGACTGGTTGACTGGTTAACTGCCTGTCTGGCTGACGGGTTGACTGGTTAACTGCCTGTCTGGCTGACGGGTTGACTGGTTAACTGGCCTGGGATCGTAACGCATTCGCTGTCCAGCTAATACCACTAGAAGTATTTAAACACGTCCACGAAACTGGGCTGTAAATCTGTGAAGAAACGTGCAGTAACTTTTCTTACGTAGTACACAACAAACTTAGGTTCAACTTCTCCCTTCAACCCGCCAAGATCATTTTAAACGATAGCTTCTTACTGCCATTTGCTAATGTTTGTGTCAGTTAGCCACCGTCATCATAAATACTAAATAACCGAACAAGTTAGTTTAGATAGCCTAGCAATCTAAAGTTAGTTTAGATAGCCTAGCAATCTAAAGTTAGTTTAGATAGCCTAGCAATCTAAAGTTAGTTTAGATAGCCTAGCAAGCTAAAGTTAGTTTAGGTAACCTAGCAAGCTAAAGTTAGTTTAGGTAACCTAGCAAGCTAAAGTTAGTTTAGATAACGTAGCAAGCTAAAGTTAGCAAGTCAGCGGCTACAGGTTTGTGTCACAGTAATTATGTGACTAGCTAATTACCAGCTTTGCTAAGGAAATGGTCTTTATCAACTGTTAAACAGTAACTACGATACATCATTTAGTCAAAAGTACAAAGGTTTCTACTCACGAATAAAGTTTTATAGCTTTATAGCTTATCGGCCTGAAGACTCCTTGTCGTTTGACACCCTGAACCCAACAAGTCAGCTGATCACTCGGACTCAGCGCGGACGTCATGACGCTGCCCATACTGACAATGACCCAGGTTACCTGTACAGGTGTGTGTTTGTGAGAGAGAGAGATATCTATAAGGTGCACAGCTGATGGTATACTAGACTATGCGAGATGTGACAGATGAGATCTCCTGTCCTATGGTTAAATGGTGATTTGAACATCCAGTTCTGTAAAACTGTAAATACAATAAAACTTCAATTCAGTATTCCATTCTGTTGTCTGTTTAGGTGGTTTTGTGTGTGTGTGTACCAACCCTCTCTCCAGCTACCACAGTTATTTTCTCTCCAATCAATAGGCTATAAACTAGGCTTGCAAAACAAAATAGTGTATTTAATGAAATATATTTAATGTAGATTACAACAGTAACAACCATGGTAATTTGCCAAAAACAAAGTAAATTAAAGTTTTTCGTGGAAGTTTAAATGAGTAAGGTGACTTCAGAAAACATGTGAACAAGATGTTGTTGAAACATTGACTCGTATTTGGAATTTGTTTTTGTTGAGTCAGATAATCTGTACCACGGCCAAATGTACTGTATTTTAAGACATCTCCCAGGACTTCCTGACGGGGACACTGGGGCATAGGTCATCCTACAGAAATAGACCTGCTGCAGGCTCTTGCAGCTCTGTTCAGAGACATGACGTTGGTGAGCACGGTTGTGTATTTCACACTCTTATAGGTACTGGAGCCTGGTGACCATTAGCGCCCCGGTGTTGTAAAAAGGCACATTGCATGAGAGAGAAATGTTTCACATGCATTGAGACTTTTTACCACACTGGGTCGCTAATGGACTGTTGGTAGAAACTTTTATACTTGTAATCCCAAGTAAGAGTTAGTAGGTCAGCTCTCCGATTTCATTCATTTTAATAAGACTTTTGGTTTTGTCATGTAGGACTTCATAATAGCTTTTGTATGGTTTCTCATACGAGGTGATGTACTGGTCTGATTACAATGCAGACCTATACTATCCCATAAATGTCTGCTTACACTGCAGATCTCTACTGCCCCTGTAGAAGTCTGATTCTGACTGTAGATTTTTTTTGTTTTCTTGTATCCAGAGTCCTAGGCTTGTGTTATATAATCACTTTTTGGCTCACAGTCTTGAACATGGTCCATGGGAAGGAGCTATTATTATTCCAGAGACAACTTGCACAGTTAGGTCCCATTTTTCTGTGGAATTTCCCTTGAGACAGAGTACTGATATAAATCAGTTCTCCAGAAAAAAAGATTAAAGTGACTTACAAGTGTATTGTGGAAACAGAATAAAGTTATACTAAAGTTATAACATCAGAATGATACCCTTTCTGATATATTATACAGATATGCCATATATTAATGTATCTAATGTATATAAACTGTTTGTGTCTGCGTGCATGTCCACGTTAATATGTGCACGTTAATATATGACTTATCTGTATCATATCTGAATCTGAAAAAGATTCAAGGTGCACTTTGCTTGCACAGCTGATGAAGGACCTCTGTTTGAAACATCCTGTTTCTCTGGAAACTGTGTACTTTACTACAGTTTTTAATATACTTTAATTTATAATATATATATATATATATATATATATATATATATATATATATATATATATATATAGAGAGAGAGAGAGAGAGAGAGAGAGAGAGAGATAGAGAGAGATGGTTTAACATAACAAGGATTAACATGTTCAGGGAGCATTATAAACACATAAAATCCATGTTGACTAGAGATGATTTAAATTTAGTTTCCTGTGACTCTCTCTCTAGGTTCAGACCAAAGGAATGTGTCCCCCAGGAGCACTGCTGTGCATGTGTGGGGGAGCAGGGTTTTTTAACCTTAACTCTAACCTTAACCCCAACCTTAACCCTAATCCCAACCTTAACCCCAACCCTAACCCTAAAACCCGAAGCAAACCTTTCTGTTTGTTTGTTTGATCATAAAGAACTCTTGAGTAATTGCCATTCCATTAGACTTGAGAGTACAAAACAACATTTCAATGGTCATTTACTCTTTACTCTTTTACTCATTTATGCTCTTTGCTGTCACCCAGGACCACCAACGATTTACAGAGTGTAGAAGATTCTGGCTAAACTGCTGATGTACCTTAGAACATAGCATTCACATTCCTACTGATCACATTAGGAAAGAGAAAAAGAGAGAATAAGAGATAAAGAGAAAGAGAGAATAAGATAGACGGAGAGAAAGAGAGAGAGAGATGAGAATGCCTGAGAAATGTGTTGTTTCCTACCCACATTCCTAGCTTGGATGTTTAGGATTCCACTGATCAGTTGTCCTAACTTGGTAGTGATTTAGTATCAACAGTGGAGTAGTTTAGTCTCCATCGTAATTCAGTGCAGGCGCATGATATTTTAATAGAATGGCCCCAAAATGTTCCAGAATCCTACGAAATTACCTGATCCGTTTTAGACAGTATGTACTGTATTCAGAGAAGCGCTGGTGATTCCAGTGATAGCTTTTCACACACTGTTTTTCAAAAGAGAAACTCACATATCTGACATTTTATCTGTACTGAAACATTTCGATAACATACTTTCAAAGATAACATTTCTGAAAACCTAAAATTAGTTTGACAGTACAAATGTATTAATTAATGAACTAATTAATTCTCTGAAATTGTCATTGCATTTAAGACAAACTGAAGATAAAAGAGTTATTTTGTACTTTTCTAACCCAGGTCCTCTGAGTCCTGACCCTCGGTCCTGACCCATGGAAGGTCAGGTCGCTGAACATAGTCAGCAAGTCATCTCCATATCAACAAGTTCGATACACAATTAGCACCTCATCATTTCTCATTCTGGTTTGAGTCCAGTTTCATGCTGACACTCCATGTGTCCTTTAATGTCCTCCATGTATCTGGCTCCAGGGTTCGACTCCCTGTCCTCATTTGTCCTGCTTTAATGTATTTTCTATGCCTGTGTTTATTGGAAATGCAGGTTGTGACAACACAGGGCTTGACAAATGCCTGCCTGGCCCACAGTGTGAGTGTGAACATGCTTAATTACTCCACAACTCATTAACATTCCGCTGTGTATGAGTGTGCGAGAGCTGTGCCCCACCTCTGCAGGCGTGAACTGTAACCTTGAAGGAAAAGGTATAACTCATCCTGAGAAGATGTAACCGTTCCATGGCCTCTGGTTATGGTTCTCACACACTGATGTGTGAGCTGTGAGAGCTGGTCCAGGTGAGCCCAGGCAGAGGTGAGGGTAGCAGAGACCTCGTCCTCCCGTGCTTCACCCTTGTCCTCCCGCGCTTCACCCAGCTCGTTACGCCTGTAGAGCTTCAGCAGGATGAGCTTACGCTGTGTGTGTCCTATGGGAACTCTTAAGGTGTTTTCCCATGTGTGTCCTGACTCAGAGGACCAACACTTCTCCTCAGGCTGTCTTGACAATGTCAGTTGTTAAAAGCTCTGTAAAAAAAGCAACTGAACTGAACGGAGTTGAAATTGAAAGAATGTACATTCCATTCGTGTATGCTGACAAACTGGAAGAGGAAAGGGCAACACATCTTGATCGTTATCTGTGATACCACACCCTGAGAGTAACACACACAAACTCTCTCTTGTGCTCTCCTTCTCTCAATAATGACTTGGTATGAAGTACAGCCAGGTTTCCAGATTCACATCAATACACCAATATTAGATTATAATACAAACATTAAAGGTTTAAATGAGAAAAAGACAAGATGACAATCTCTGGTCTGTGTTTGTGTTCACTCTGCTCTGTGTTTGTGTCAGAGGTGGACAAAGTACACAAACCACATACTTAAGGTAAAACTTTACTCCAGTACAAGTACAAGTCCTCCCTCTAGTATTCTACTTGAGTAAAAGTACAAACGTATTGGCCTTCAAATGTACTGAAGTACTGCAAGTAAAAGTTAAGGCTCTAATATTTAGCACCATGTGCATTGCATGTAAAACCTGTCAAAGTAGAATTTGTTTTCTAATGTAAAGTGCTGTGTTCGAATGTTTATTATTTCACAATATGAAAGCATTTAGTTAGCGGGAAGCTCCAAATACTACGAACTATGGTAAAACAAGTAATTTAGCTAGCTACATGCCGAGTGTGTTGCTAATGCAGTTTTCAGTTGTGTACTAGCAATTGCCTACTAACTAACCATGTACACAATGCTAATGTCGGACTTATTTTAACACAAAGAAACGGTTTGCTGCGAGATATTGTTAATTTCTCATTAAGGTAAATTACCAGCAGGCCTATGAAAATGGCTCAACTCTACGTGTTCCCATAGACTGGATGAGGAATTCCTTTTCTGGGACTGAGTCAGGCAGAGAACGCACTTAAAAATGAGTATTTTTTCTTTCCGACTACTTCATAATTTCACTCGGATAAAGGCATGGTTTTGTGTCGAGTTACAGTTTCTTCCGTATTTATGTAGGGATCTGTTGTCCCTAACCGTTACGCTGCTGCAGTGACGTTGAACCGAACGCTGATTGGTGCGCGTGCTTCACGCTTCTATTATTTCGTTACTTTTTTAATGAACACACGTGCCCGAAGGAACGACAGATTTCACATAATGTAGTGGAGTAAAAAGTAAAAGATTTGACTTTGAAATGTAGTGGAGTTAAAGTAAAAAGGTAAAAAATACAAATACTTGAGTAAAGAAACACAAACAAAAAAATACTCAGGTCTGTATTCACACTCTGGTCTGTGTCCTGTCTAGCCCGCGCAGAAATAGCTCATTGCAACCAAAAGTGTTTGTGTGTTATTTGGAAGAATGTTGTACACACACACACCCCTTCACCCTAACCCTCCACCCTCTGCCTCCTCAATCACACAGTAGTGGGCTTCATAAAGCCTGTTGAAAGGAGAGGTCAAACCGTAATGAACAGCATCCTAACCATGCTCATTATGGCTGTTGGAAAGACCAGATCATCTTCTCAGACTGCATGTACCGACATTAGGTGCTCCAGGACTCGTCTCTCTCTGAATTATGCATAACCTGAAACACAAGCTCAGGTTTATGAATGAGTGAAGCCAATTTCTCTCCAGATGATCTTAGAAAGGTGAAGGGCTGAACAGAGAGGAAGGGAGGGTGTGAGATGGATAAAAGAGAGAGATCATGAGAGTGAAGTCAACAAGCCTTCAGAAGACTTCTGTAGGAGCAGGTGATACTGCAGTATGGGCCTTGGGTCCACTGGTGATGGTACATTTTGTATGCCACATGTACATTCATCAAGACAATTCCTTGTATAAATAAAATGTTTACTTCTTCCCTTAAAAACAAACACTTCCACTTCTTTCATCTTCAAATCTGAACCTTTTCCTATAAACCTGGACGTTTCATGCAGGGACGTCATAGTCCAGTCAGCAATGTGACATTGACAACTGCAGTATAACCACCCTGCAGGTGTTCATTTAAAACTGATACTAATAACCCTAACGCTAACACTAATAACACAGAGTGATCACGAGAGGGCATTAATACACACACAGTAATCACGAGTAGGCATTGATGCCGTTTGTCAAATGGTAATCAGTTAACGATAAAATTCCTGATGGGAAACATAAGGGCTCCTGGGGCCATATTGTGTGTCAGATTCTGAGACCAAGATAAAGCCTAAACTTTACCCAAAATTAAACCATGACTCACCACTGACATCACATCTTAGTTCTAGACTCTGGTTAATTTGTGTCCAGGAAACCAGCCACATGAGAGGAGGACTAGAATGAACTCCAACTGTGATATTATTGTCTAAGAAACCCAACACAGGGTGAATAAGAATAAAAAAAATCATGACACTCAAACATTTATTATAAACATATTTATTATTCTTCAGTACTTGCCATTATTATTCAATTAAGAGTTAGCGAGTGCAAACCCATCTTAAGTACGAGAAAATAAGTATACAATTCTAAATAATTACAACAATCTTTAAATGTTCTTTCATCTTCAAATACAACGCAAATTAGAAAAATACATTTTACATTTTCTTTTTAAAACCATAAATGTACACTTTTTTTTTTTAAATATATACACGCACTCCTCAAAATGCACTCAATCTCCCATAGTTTCTAAGGGCACAGAGATTTGTTCTCAGTGACCTCACATGGACATTCTAGTGCCAGTCACCTTAAAATGACACACCCACTGCATCAATGTCTCTTCCCCAGACAGACACTCTACATGACTACACTTCCACATGATGGGGGGCTTCTTCACTCCATATTCACATGATCACAAAAACATAATATACAAAACATCTGGGATTAAAAAAGGGGGGTGTGGAGAGAAAGAAAATGGAACTAATGTGCAACAAAAGTAACATCTTTAAAGCAAGGTAAGAAGAATGGTGAGAGTGAACACAGGTGTGAGGTTATAGTAGGGGGAGTGAACACAGGTGTGAGGTTACAGTAGGGGGAGTGAACACAGGTGTGAGGTTACAGTAGGGGGAGTGAACACAGGTGTGAGGAGGTCTCTAGTGCTTTGTGCTTCTCTCAACATTTTTCTCCACACTGGCTTTCAATTTACAGATTTTTTTTTCTTGAAAAGTGCTTGAACAAAAGATTCTAAAGTTCTTAAACTCAGTTCTTCAGAAACGCTGTTCCCATGAAGCATCAGAATCGAAAACACCTGACAGTACAAAACAGGTCCAGTGCAGAGGGAAGAGCAGTGTCTCCAAGTTCTTATACCATTATTCTTGACCATGTTAACATTCACAGGTGTTGAGGGTTTAGCTCATCTCCCCTGAGCCTTCACCAGACAGGTCAACAGGCAGTTCACCAGGTCAACTGGCAGTTTCTCTTGAAGCTTCTGCAGACACGGGCAGCCACAGAATGCGAATGTGTGCAGAACAACATCATAAATAGAAAAACATCTTGCTTGTTCATTTCACATCAACAATGCAAGTCCACAATTGTGTACTTTTTAAAAAGGTTTTATTCATAATTTAATTTCTTTACTAGAGGCTTTGGAAGGTCTGGTTGAGGGCACCTGTATGAGGCTCTCACCTGCATGAGGCAGACACCAGTGTCTAGATTTCTAACCCAGGGGAGTGTCAACACATCCTCATACAGTACCCAAAAACACTCACAGACAGGCATGTTAACCTGCAGCACACACATGCACACATCACACGCACACATTGCAAGCATTGAGTGGGGACCCAAACACCTGAGTGGACCACTGCTATCAAACTGAAACCAGGTCAACCCAGTGTGGGCTGGTTCTCAGTGAGGGACAGTGAGGAACCTCATTAGCTGACGATGGTTCGGGACTCCGATTATTGGCAGTCATGCCTGTCACTCTTCAGCAGATGAGCTCCTGTTGGATTTCTGTGCGCGCGGGGAATGGCTCTGAGAAGGTGAACGTGTCACGACCCGTCTTCAGCTCCCCCTGTGTGGGGCACGTGGGGTACGGGGGGTTCACCAGCTCCGGGGATGGGCTAGGGCTCTCTGGCTCAGATTCTGATTGGCTGGTCTCTTGCTCATCAAGCACAGCGGGAGTGGCAACAGGGGGCGAATGTACATTTAACCAGGGGTGGTTCAAGCACTGCTCCGCTGTCGCACGTTTCCTGCAGAGAGAGAGACACAGAGGTTACTCATGTGAAACTGCCTGCTGTGCTGCACTCATTGCAGTGACATCCCTGGCCTTGGGGCAGTAGGAATGGGCAGATCTGGTGCAGGACTGAATGGTGTGACAGTAATGATTAGGACGTGCAAACAAGCCAAAGCCCCGAACTAATCTGATCTTAACTGGAGGACCTTGAGAAACTGACCAGAAATGCAAGGACACGCCTCCTCTGTTTACCTGGGGTTTTTCTGCAGCAGTGATTGGATGAAGTCCACAGCAAGGGCGGAGACCCCATGGAAGACGTCTTGGGAGTAGTCCACATTGACCTGAGAGATGTTGAGGAATGTCTCCTGCTTGTCCTCTCCCAGGAAGGGCGACTCCCCCGTCAGCATCACGTAGGTCAGGACGCCGATGCTCCTACACCAGGGTCAAGCCAACGTGTGTTACTTAATGAAAGTGCATAATCTAAATCAATCTAATCGGACCTAAACTTGGTCCATGCAGACAGGCTAAGAGAAAGCAGTGATACGACAGATGATAATGCATGGAACCCAAAACTCTGACCATTCATACCGATGAATGTAATGAATGTGACAATATTAGAGTTCTCAACATTAAACGGACCTCATAAAGCACACGTGTCTATACAGGTCTCTCACACACACACACACACAAAACTTACCACATGTCTGTAGCTGTGCTGATTGGTTCATAGTTGAGAATTTCAGGAGCTGAGGATGGAGAACATAAGCATTGTTAACAGTCTGATATTAACCATCCAAACATACAAAAGCACTTGGCTATAAATGATCACACACTCTGTACACACACACACGCACACATAAACAAACCCACACACACACACACGTACGTACACACAGATCTGATCTGGGCCTGTTCTGCACACTGTCCTTTACAGATCATTTACAAATCTGCCTCCTGGTCCGTCCTTGTGAGCTCATCCAGGTGAGTGCTGGTGTTGCCGACTCACCCACATACTCCGGAGTGCCCAGGATCTCCCGCAGCTCCGACGTGGCATCCACACAGCGTGACAGTCCAAAGTCTACGATGCGAATGTCACCCAGTGGCTGGGCGCTGGTCAGCAGGATGTTCTGAGGCTGGGGGAGAGAGAAACCGTCACCATTGCGCCATCCACACAGGCTCCACACTGCCCCCACCACCCCCCCGACAGGTGCATGTGACGGCCCAAAATACCATGGGGCTACAGGGCCAGCCAGTAGCTATGCCCACCTTCAGGTCCAAATGGACAACGTTGATCCGATGCAGAAAGGCCACACCCATTAGGATCTGTCGAGCCAATCGAATGACATCTTTCTCTGTGAAGGCCTCATCATTATCGGCGACACACTGGTTGAAAATCTCCCCTCCAGCAGCACTGAGACAAAGGAAAACACAGACAGAAAGATGAGGAGTGTGACGGACACCTAAAACAGCAGAGTTTCCCCAGACACGCAGGGCCCCCCCAGACACGCGAGGGCTCTGACGCACCAGCAGGTCCTGGACATTTCAGGCAGCTTGGTCTCTAGTTGAGGTTCACACATGCACTCTGCACACAGCACAGAGGATGTGGTTCACATCAGGTTCATACGGGATGTGTGTGTGTGCGCATGTGCGTGCAAGTACATGCTTTACACAGAGCTGCTTTTAGAAAGCTGAAGCTGAGAGATAAACCACAGGAAATGGAAAATCATTCTCCGAATCTCCTCCTGCTCCTCTCACTCTATCTGGTTCTTCTTGTTTTCCAGCGACACAGTTGGACTGAAATACAGAGACACATGGACATTTGGGGTTTTTCTCCCTTCACTTCAGACACGTCAAGCTCTCCATCAGAAAGGTGACTGAGTGAGTGATGTTTACTCTCCAGACCTGGACCGGGGCAGGGCCCACATATGAGCACTGACACTCAAATTACACCAGCACAGAATGAGGCCTTGTTTAAACAATAATGACATGACCCTGTGTGAGTGTGTGTATGTGTGTGTGGTGTGCGTGTGTGACAGGCTGATAGCTGATGCACAGCTGAGCTGCTCTATTTTGTGAACCTTGCTCAGGAAGTGGACAGTTTCTGCTTTATGAAACCAGTCACACAAACCCACTGACACAAAGCTGCAGTCTACAGTTTCTCAAATGTCTCGTCACTACGTCAGGAAGCATGCGGTGTGTGCGCTGACAGCACTTACAGGCAGCAGAGGTGAAAAGCACGCGCCAGCACAGCAGCTGCCGACAACAGGGGAAAGAAAGGAACCTCAAAAACAACCACACACACTTAGCAAAATCTCACAGGACATGCGAGAAGATGGGGCATCAGTTCACCACTGGCCACTCAGTCAGTGCTGTCCAAGGTCTCCCAGAGTTTAACAGGGAAACCGTAGGGTCCCTAGATGTGACAGAACCCATAGCCAGACCACTACATGTGCTACAACGTCCCTCCACCCAGGGGACACTGGTCTTGATTGCAGCCGACCTTACCAAGGAGGTAGAGGGGGACTGTCTGGGAATGTTCAGAGTGGGAGTGTTCCGGGAGTGTACAGAGAGGTGGAGTGTACAGAGAGGTGGAGTGTACAGAGAGCAAGAGTGCTGCGAGGGCGAGAGTGCTCCGTTCTAGCATCTCTGTGCAGGTCTGAGTTCTCAGGGGTATTTCAGGATAATTGTGATTAGTAAGTGTGAATGCTCCTCATGAGAGACCAATGGACAAGTACAGGTACACACACACACACACACACACAGCTGGGACATGTACATCAGAAAATGTTCTGAAATGAGTAATGCCCAGGTTTCCTCCCTTATTCCTCTTACATACAGCAACTGTTGCTCTCACCTACAGCAACAGCAGATTCAGCAAAAGCAGATTAAACAGCAGCAGATTCAACTCACAATTCAAGCACCAGGATGATCTCGGTGCTGGTCTCGTAAACTTCGTGCAGCCCCACCACGTAGGGGTTGACCTGGGCCGTCTCCAACACCGCCACCTCGTTCAGGATGTCTCCACGGCAATCCTGGCCCTTACGCCGCTTACGCAGAAACTTGGCAGCGTGCTCCTGCCCCGTGGACTTCTCCACACACTTCTTCACCACTGCAAACTTGCCTCTGAGGGGGTGAGACAGATGGAGAGAGAGAGACAGAGAGAGATCAGTTCACCACTCTCTGGTCACTACTGCTCAGGAGGCGACAGATCAGGCAGAGTGAGAACAAGCTCGGGTGGAGACAGACAGGTGAAGGAAATCCCACTTAAATGGAAGACAGAAATTAGACTTAAACATTTTACACATAAACCCACAATCGACCATTTCTCAAAGATTTCATTATGACGTCAAGCACCATCAGACACACACACACCCCAGCTGACACCCTATCTACACCCTCCACCCTCAGAGGGAGGACTCTGCTCAGTCAGACAGCACTCTTGTGCTGTTTGGAACTTTTATTCAGTTGACAGCAGAAAGAACAAATTGCTTTAAACTCCGCCCACCTCAGGAACCCTCACAAAAGACACCAATGCACCGAGGGCAAGGGGGGGGGGGGGTGACATCAGACCACCCACCTACTACTACTGAAGATAAATGGTGTCCATGTCAGTGAGTTTAGTGTGACATCACACCAGTGACCATAGTGGGAGGTCCTTGCCCTCTCCTGGCAGAACCACTAGGCTTCCACACACAGAGGGGGTACTATGGAAACACTGTGACATCAGCTCTGCTGTCAGATAACTCATATGGGGACACAAATGTCCCATCAGGACACAGGGAGGTTAAGGGGACTAAGGAGACCCAAGGTTCCTTGGATCAACCAACATCAAACAGAAAGAGGTCAAGTTCAGATGACCTAATCAGGGACCTTGGGCCACAGAAGAAAATAAGAATCATGTAACTACTACTGCTGGTGTTGCTTAGGAACAGATCAAAGGTTATGAAACTTGTTCTTAAACAGCATCCATCAATACGTTAAACATGATGCTGTCAGTTGTTTTTAACAGCAGTGAAGACTGTTTAAGCCTATCAGAACTCAGTACAAGGGGATTTAAACCCATCACTCCAATTTGTGGGGCAGACGGACATTTAAAAAAAGAAAAGTGTGGTGTGTTGCCTTAAAAGGTTTTAAAGGATGTTTCATTCTCTGTGCACACAGGAAACAGACTCACATGCGATGTGGTTTGACACCGTTGCAGTGTTTGTCTCTGTCTCTGCTGAATGTGAAAAACATTGTCCATCAGCATCTTCCTCCCCCTGATCACAGAGAGTCTGTTCTTTATGAGGAGACACTTCTACAGCCATTCAAGAACTACACGGCTGGTCTTCACACATCCTCAGGTCCTCAGGCCCTCAGCTCTACTCAGAACAGCGTGTCTCACTTCCTCCTGCGGCCCCCGTGGGGGAAAGTGGAGAAATGGGATGGGCTCATTTTAGGACCCGCAGGGACATCCCTGAAATGACATTCCAAGAAAAGTCCCAGCAGTGAAATCAGGACATGCTGTCTCTTCAGCGGAGTACCATGGGACGCCAGTAAGGACATTCACGAACCCTAGACCTGCATTAACAATACAACTGCTCTGCAGGTAGACACCCTCAGGTAGGCAGAGAGACAGAGAGAGCGAGCGAGTGCTAGAACCATGATTATTCCAAACCTAGAGAGAATACCATTATCTGTCCAGAATGAAGTCAGTAACCACGTATCACAGGTCAAGTCTTTGCCAGAGCGAAGGGCTCACAAATCAGTGTCTGCACTGTGTCTGCGTCCTGTGCGTGGCAGCGGGGTTTGGCCAATACATACAGTCTTGTTTGGGGTTAATACCATGAATACAAACTAGCTGACAACCACTTAAGTGAGGTATACTAATTATAAACGAACAGAGTCAAACGCCTCCCGACGCACTGTAGTATTTGTACAAGTGTTGGTCTGCAGGAAGGTAGCCCGCGCGACTCCACTAAATCCAAGTGTGAAGCGAAGCGCTTCGCCCAGATCTGCGAACAGAGCAAACCAGCCCGCATGCGCTAGGACAACATCCGCGAGCCCTGTGCTCGGCGCATGTGGCATCATTAATGCTTATTTACTCTACGACAAAAATCATACGAAGCATGTTAGATAACGACACAGTGTATTGGCCACACACCGATTACAGTAGATATGATACCTTTGAATTCTGAAACATCATTACCAGCCTTGCTAGTCAATAGAAATGCAAGTGAAATAGGTTGCATTCAAAATATTTAATACCGTTTGCGGGACTGCTCAGAACTTATGTCAATTATGGACAGTGACGAGCTTAACTTAAACGTGAGTCTGCGCAGCACTGGCTAGACAATGCACTGCAGTCAAATCAAAAGAACACTCGAAGCTTCGGCGCTGCGTGTCTACATTTCCTTAAACGGCGCGTGTCGGTAACCAGAATTCAGTTCCAGTAGCCTGAAAAAACAAACGGGTCAGTTTAATAAGGGCACCAATTACGTACGTCTAGCGAAGAGTATGCGCGCGACGCACACAGACGTCTTCGGTGTAGCTCAACTCTGTTCATCATGGCTATTTTGATTTCACAGCTCGTTGGCTCTTTAATGCAGTCAACCCGATTTTAGTCTTGTACGTATTTTTAAAAGGTTAAAAGATCACTTCCTGCTATGCAACACCACACTTCAAAAACTTAATCTCGTGCATCTAAGAGCATCTTTAGGTATTCGTCACGAGAACAATACCACAAACCTCCAGACTACACCAATTAAGAACTTCACTCCGCCGGCTCAGATCGCTGGGCCATTAGAACAGCCGGTCCCCCGGATTACACACACGTGTAGGAGCCAAATATTGTGATTTCTTCCAGCTGGCAACTATTCACTATCGTTCATACAAGCCGTTACCTCCTGGCGAGCCACTAGAGTCATGGGTTCAAAATAACAAACTGTAAAGACACATTACCTGCCAAGTTCTTTGTCGACAAGGTCGTAATTGTTCTTGAAAGGGTCAGTCCGTATGCGCGTGTGCACCTTTGTCACCATCCCGGTCTTGGTCGTGACAGAGGAGTCCAGCATTGCAGAGCGTTGAAGACTTGAGTCAGACACAAACCAGGGACCCTGAAAGTGCACGTTTAGTCCATCCGGTGATCAGCACAACACGTTGCGTGACTTTTGCGTGACTTTCGTGCGCAGAGACTGCGCTGTGGTAATTGCTCAGGTCGCAACTGTCTATGACTCGCGCAAAAGTAAAAAACACCTAAATGCAAGCGAGACGCGTCGAGACGTCGACTTAATGAAAACAGGATAAGGTTCAAAACGAGTATCTGCTCGAGTTCGTGGATAAGCGGCAATAACAGTTTGCGATCGAGTGCCAACATTCCTAAACAATAAGCATCTTCACAAAACCTGCCCTTTTTAGTGACGACGAAAGGCGCTGACCAATTGAAGGTTTAGTTCTTATAGGGGGCGGAGCTGCGCCTGGGAACGGATTTGTTGCTCCGCCAGTGCGTTTGGTTTGTGCGTTCAGTGTCTCATATGGGAATCGCATACGAAATCCAATTATACAATTTCACAATTTTCAAAAAGGAAAAGAACAGCTCGCTATAGTGCACAGAGCTTAGAACTCTTTAAGTTAGACTCGCGTTTGAGGAAACTAGATTAGAAACACCCACAGACGTACTTTAATCACATGTGACCACCTAACGTATCCACAGATATCTGATAATGCTGCGGTCGCTGGCATCAGAACCCAGCCGAACCGCCTGTCAGGCGCGTGGATCCAGTTTATCACACGTTCACACGCGTGTATTACATAATTCCGATTGTGGCGCAATCGATGAGTGTATGAAACTGAACCAGATCACCTGAGACTGTAATAGCAATTCTAGGTCAGTGAAGAAGTAGACTGAGCCCATAATATTGCTGCATTTTAAAAAATTGTTATTTGTATATTGCCTTAAATTGAGTTTTAGTGAGTTAGATAAAGTAAATGGTACGATAATGTTAGGCTGGAGAACACCGTTTGTGTGTGTGTGTGTGTGTGTGTGTGTGTGGCTATGTCAGCGAGAGAGAGTGGCAGAGCTGGGTGGTGGCGTAAACAAGGGAAACGCGGATGGAATTCTGAGACTTGGTAGGTATCTGGTGTTTACTGCCACGTAGAATGAGTCACTGTCAACCATGTCACTGTCATCCATCACCTCATCATCAGATGCCCAGGTGTGTGTGTGAGAGAGTGTGTGTGAACGGAACCTGGCCTGGAACTGAGAGGTTCCACACCACAGTGTCCACCACTACACACCACCACTACACACATCAGCTACATGACACATGCATGTTTGTGTTTGCATGCATGTATGTGGGTCTGTGTGTGTATACATGCATGTGTGTGGGTCTATGTGTGTATACATGCATGTGTGTGGGTCTGTGTGTGTATACATGCATGTGTGTGGGTCTGTGCGTGTATACATGCATGTGGGTGTTCATGTGTGTTGGGGACTGTGTGTGGGTGTCTGTGTGTGTTGGTGATTGTGTCTGGGTGTCTGTGTGTGTTGGTGACTTTGTGTAGATGACTTTGTGTTGCTGACTGTGTGTTTGTACCAGACGCTCACTTTTCCAGAAGGTCCTCACGTGTTATTAGCCTATTAGCAAACAGCAAAGCTTGCACATGCTAAGTCAGCTGTAGCCTGGTCGTTTGAATCTGGTACTAGACTCTTGGCAGAGGCCTCATGACACCATGAACCCATCAGACACCTGTCAGCATTTTCTATAAATAAATGAATTCATCCTATACACTCACTGGGAAAAAAAACATTAGTGTGATCATCCTCTTATATCTCATGTCCACAAATACACGTCCTCACAATAGTCAGACAATAGACAGACAATAGATAGGTCAGACTAACATCCTGGCTAGAGTGTTAAATAACACAGTAAAGTGTTAGTGAAGTCCTAATTTAAGTGTTTGGTGACTCTGGTGAAGAGGGAGTCTTCAGTCTCCATTTGAAGACAGCCAGACTCAGCTGTACGATCAGCCAGGGGAAGGCCACTGCACCAGTGCACTGCGCACAGAGCAGGTTTGAGTGGAGCACTGCTACAAGCTGGCCGAATTATGGATATGACTGGGTATATGGGAGCTGGCCCAGTTATGGGTATGACAGGGTATATGGGAGCTGGCCCAGTTATGGGTATGACTGGGTATATGGGAGCTGGCCCAGTTATGATTTTGTAGACATGCATGTGTGTGAGTGTGTGCGTTTGCGTGTGTGTGTGCATGCATGTGTGTGTGCACTGGAGATGATGGTAATGTTGAAGGTTTACACGGGGACGTGCGATGACCTCTGGACTGAGTACACAGCCCGTGTGCGTGAGAGTGTGTTATACAGCATGAAGGAATGTTGCTGACGCCACTCTGCCCCCCCACCAAGCCCTTTAGCTGGCAAAGAGAAAGAAGACTACACTACACCGTTGAATTCAGCCTCTTCACTACACCATCTGATTCAACCTGCCCACTGCACAGTCTCATTCAACCTCCCCACTACACAGTCTGATTCAGCCTCCCCAAAACAGAGTCTGATTCATCCCAGGCTCAAAGTAGTAAAATATATTATAAAATGAAACTTACCAACTTCAAAATTAATTGAAATCACACCCATAAACGCAACGAAAAACTCACGATCAAGCTTCTTCTAGGACTTTCTGTGTTCAGCAGAATGATGAACTGTGCTACATGTAACATAGCCAGAGTTCCCCTAAATGTGTTATCCATCCGATATCAGATATTTTTTACCTTGATTAAAAAGAGACTTTAGTGAACTTTAGTGTCATTCTGCAAAAAATCCCCTGAGCAGGATAACGATGCTACTGCGTCAGCGATGGGAAAGACCCATCAAATAAGGACGCATTTTAAAACAGAGCCCCCTGTATCTTTAAAAAGTCATAAATAATGCTTCAACACTTTCTGTCTAAGGAAGTTTGCTTCTGTTGGGGCTCTTCCGGAAAAGTCCACAGGGAGTGATTTAAAATCTGGCCCCCTGCCCAGGACGTCCTGTCTAAAGAATATACTTGTACTGTAAACACAAGTCCTACCAGTAAACACACAAACACAAGCTCAGCATGCCACTTTAACTTGGGTGGAGCTACGCTAACATGTCTGATGGTAAAATTTACAAAAAAAATTTAGAAAAACAAAATGATTTTATCAGTACAACTGTAAAGAGCTGACAGAATGTCTCATGGAGAGGCCGTCAGTGTCGTCCTGCCCGGGTTCTACCTGCTTAGGTGCATTTGTAAATTCTACAGAAATGAGAACACTAACAATGCATTTTGCTGTAGGATAAGATGCAGACCACAGTCCTAATCTATACTTTTAATCAGGTGGTTAGCATGTATCGCGCTGGACACATTTAAGAGTGTCCCCCTGTCCTGGATGTCCTGGCAGGAATGCACACCCTGAGGACTCTGGAATTTCCCTCTTAAAGTATCTTCTGTTTATTGTTGCTTATTGACACAACATATATTTTCACAATCAGGTTCACAGTTTCGGGGAAATTTTACAGGCAATCAATACCGTCTTCATGTGTCCGTAAACACACACACACATGCAGATGTTTACTCCACTCAGGAGGTAAGCAGAGGTCCTGGCCCTGGTCCTGGTCTGTGCATGTGTGCAGACTAAGCGTTTAACATACTGACTCATAATGCAGGCAAAATAAATGCATTGAACTTCAGCCCTGTTGAGTCCAAACATTATGCAGCATAAACTGGTATTAGCTGGACCCATGACCAGATACCCGAAAAATGGCTAGACATTATTATTGAGTGTCTGATCATAGGAGAGTTGAGTGTCTGATCACAGGAGAGTCAAGTGTCATAGGATAAGTGAGTGTAGATTTCAGGTATCTGATGAAGCGGATGGTGTGCTGAACAGTCAGCAGTGTTAGCCTGCGTCTTTTCTTTTTGCTGATCTGAACAGACATGCAAGCACACAGCACATGCTGTAGTGTTAGTGTTGACTACACCAGTGGATGTACAGTGGTCTGAGTGATTTAGAGTGAAATCAGTCATCTCAGTTACTCATGCAAGGCAGCCAGCTCCCTGTGAGCTGAGAGATGTGGGTCTCCACATGGCGTGGGCGGAGCACAGCGTTGCCAAGGAAAATGAAGAAGAGAAGATGAAAGAGCTTTGACAGGTTATAGCGTGAGATTAAACTACCCACATCCTGCATGTGTGTGTGTATATGTGTATGAGAGAGAGAAAGAGATTAAACTACCCACATCCTGCATGTGAGTGTATGTGTGTGTGAATGTGTGTGCATCTCTGTCTACAAGGGTCTTTTCTGTGTGTTGAGGATTGATTAGACTGCAGGGCTACACGCTGACCTGTGTAGTAGCCTGAACGGTTACCTGCAAAGGTGTATCATGCTGTGATCATTGTTTTGTTTGGTTGCTATGAGGACAGCAGGGTGCTGGGTGTGGAAGTTGCCCTTGTCTGCTAATCTCCTGATGGGTGGAGAATGTTCTACTGGTGATGATTATACTGGTGAAGGAGTTTACACTGATGAAGGAGTTTATACTGGTGAAGGAGGTTATACTGGTGAAGGGCATGCTGGTGAAGAAGTTTATACTGGCGAAGGAGGTTATACTGGTGAAGGAGTTTACACTGGTGAAGAAGTTTATACTGGTGAAGGAGTTGCTTGTGTTTGGCCTCAGTTATGAGTCATCAACAGAGAAATCTATTTGAAATTAGCTGCAGAGAAATACAAGTTTCTGAAGCTTAAGCCCTATGTGGAGGGTCAAGAATACACCAGAGTTTGCTGTGCTCACTGGCCCAATTCGGACGACTACCCGTCTGTCTCTGGACGTGTGTTACATTGTAGCGTCTGTCTCTGGACGTGAGTTACATTGTAGCATCTGTCTCTGGACCACTGGGAGAACAAAGAGGAGCACAGGGAGGACTCCCAGTATGCTGCGCGTCTCTCCACTGGCTCTGTCTAGTTTAAGATGGTGCCTGTGTTGTTTTAAATAGCTGTTTGGTGTAGTATGTGTTTATTGAATTGATCAACTCATTTTATAAGATTATGGTTAAGGTTAGATCAGCATGTTTAGAACATGTTTACCTGTTGTTTACTTGATGATTACTTGTTTACCTGATGTTTAGATATTGATGTTTTAGTTATCCTTCCTCTGTTTTAAGAAGTGGCATATCTTGGCCATCCTTCACTGACCCAAATTTACAATATCAAACCAATCCAAAGCCATGCAGCTCTATGCAGAGCACACGCCCGTGGGCTAGAGCCAGAGGACAAGAACAATACAGCACACCAACGCCGCATCTGTCAGGAATTTCCTGGAATTCCTACGCCGCCTTATATCTGGACAGCCGATCTCGGGCCACGTTCGTACTCCACGTCCATACTCCACAGATCTATACTCCACGTCCATACTCCACGTGCATACTCTCCTCCACCTCTTCTTCTCAGCACTGCATCTTTCTCCTACTGTGGGGACCATGATTCTGGGAGAACGTTTTTTCATGATAAAACCATGGGGTGGTGGTGGTTGGAGGGTTTCCAGCACGTGGGTACAGAACACATAAATGTTCTACAAAACATAATACAACCTTTACTTCCTTCAACCCCATCTTTTTCTCACTCATTCATTCACACATACACATATTCATAAACACACACTGACACACACACACAAAACACACACTGACACACACACACACACTTATGGTATTTGTGAGTTTCTTACAGGAAATCTGATGCATTGTTTCCCTTCACGTAATTTTCACAACCAGAAAACTGCAAACTCTACTGTTTCACACCCTGAGCTACTCAGAAATTGTTTGAGCATGAGTAGAGTGTGTTTGTGTGTGTGTGTAGTGTGTGCGTGTAGTGTGTGCTCAGCTGATTCTAAGCTTTCCCTGAAAAAGAGTTTGTGTAGCTCTCCACCCCCACAAACTCATTTTCTCACCTTTGTGAATGCATTTAGGGACAGATAGCATATAAAAAACAATCACCGTCTGTGTATTCAAATAATCAACTGTTTTTGCATGCTGTTAGGTGTTCTCCAAGCTCACCCCTCTGCCCCTTTGCCCATAACTCTCTCTTGTTCTGACTTACTTTACCCCAAACGCCAACCACCCACCCCTCCCTCTCTTACCACACCCCTCCCTCTCTTACCCCACCCCTCCCTCTCTTACCCCCACTCCTCCCTCTATTACCCCTCCATCAGTAGGTCCTTCCATGATGACCTTCTCCATTCTGTTGTTGCCATAGAAACACAGCCACATGAAGAAGAATGTGAGTGCCAAGCTGAAACTGTCAAGTAATCCTGGCCACTGACGCAAAAGCCCCCTGACCTGAGGAATCCGATCACATCCTCACAGACTGCTTCCATTCTACTGACCTAAAGCCAGTGTCCTGGACCAAACCCTGATCTGAATCACCATTCCTCAGACATCAAACTGATCTGAAGTCAGACGGTTAATTCCATGAAATGGTCCTTGGATACTTGCCAACCATGTGTCAAGTTGAGAGGCGCTCATTGAATAACATACATACGTTTGGACGCAGGCAGACATACACATGTGCACACAGACAGAGAGAGAAACAGAAATACAGAGAACTACAGGTGAGGATAGCAGTGAGAGTAAAAGGATGACAGAGCCTTTACCCAGAAGGAAGTTTGAGAAAAATTATGTAACGAACTAACGACTTAACGAAAATGAAAATGTCCTGTGGTTTCGATTGAAGAATGTTAGAATGCATGGTGTTTTGTGAGCGGCTGAAGACAAGCTGCCTGTCTGACTACTGAACACAGCTCAACAGAGACTATAAACCCTGAAGGATGGAACTCATTATTTATGCACCGAATATTTACAGCAACAGCACCACATTTCCATGGCTCAGTACTAGTGCTGTGGCTGGAAAACGCTTCACACCATGAAGTGAGTCGTAATCTCAGCGAGGGGTCGCTGGGTGGTCTGGGATCTGTTCAAGGCACCATGATGGCATTCCCAGATGCCCAAGTCCTCCACAGTGTGCCTCCCTCTGCAATTCCCTGTGAGGTCACTGTAACGGAATCCTGACCACTGATAGAAAATTAAGGTTTGCTAGTGATGATGGAAATATCAGCTATAGCAGTCAGCATTCTGCACATACAACAAGGGAGGAGAGGGGAGGAGAGGGGAGGAGAGGAGAGGTCCAATAGACACGCATCCTCTGTGAGGACACATGCTCTGCTGCACGTCTATCTCCAGCATGGAGAGGCCGCAATGTGTTTCTATGGGGTTCTGCTGAGGACAGAGACATACAGGCTGGTTCCCGTGGAGCATGGACACCCATCCTTTCCGCTCTGTTCTATTTTGAACACACAGAAATTGATGATCTTACATTATAAAGCATGGTTCAGTACATTTTCATTGGATCTCCTGCGTGACTTTGGCTTCAAGCCCAAACAAGCTTTTCAAGATCAACACTGAGCTCTTCTCAGCCCCAGACCCACTCGAATGACCCACTCACACAGACCTACTCGCACAGACCAGCTCGCACAGACCAGCTCGCACAGACCCACTCACAGAAAAATGTGCTTAGCCTATTTTCCAAAGAGTGATTAGTGATGAAGTAATGACAAGATCAACCCAGACATCTTCTGCAGCAATGTCCCTTCTTCAGGAGTCCCAGACGAAGGGGCTACACCCCTCTACCACACACCCCTCTACCACACATACGCCTCTATCACATACACCCCTCTACCACACACCCCTCTACTGCATGCACTCCAGCTTCAGTCAGGTGAAGCTTCAGTGAGCTGATCTAAGTGGTTAATAGAGTCTGATCTAAATGGTTAATAGTCTGATTTGTGGTAAATATTGGTGTGCTTGTAGAGGACTCTGGAGTTACCACAACAGCATTGTTGACCAAGACCAGGAACCAGTGTGGTATCACCAGCCCATATCACCAGCCCAGTATCATGAGCCCAGTATCACCAGCCCTTATCACCAGCCTGGTATCACCAGCCCAGTATCACCAGCCTGGTATCACACCTTCCCCCATGCCAAGAAGAGTCAAAAACACAGAGGCCCCAACTGCACACAAACTGTAAAGCAACACTTCCAGAAAAGGCCTTCTAGAGAAGGCTCATACCTCGCTTTGTTCATGGGAAAGTAAGTGTGTGCCTGGCTGTGTGGAATGTTCAGAATGAGGCGCGGGAACATGCCTGCCAGGTGAGGACTGAACTACTGCTGCAGGTGAAGGCTTCACGCAGACGCAAGACTAGCATGTTGGTCACAATGCCCCCATACCAAGAGGCCCCACATCAAGACGCCACAGCACAGCTAAATTCCCATTATGCTCAGTGTGAGGGGAGAAGCAGGCCCCGGCCACCCAGGTGAGCGACCTCACACCTGCAGAACCCCGCCCGCTCGTCACATGCAGCCTCCCAGGACTTGCTCAGTACCTTAAAAGGAAAAGACGATGGCTCAGTGTCTTAGGAATGCCATGTATGAATTATCTGGTATGTCTTCTAACATAAGTACTTATTTATTTTGAGATCGTCTCCATGGAAACTTATGGGCACAGCAACTCATGTCAGCACACCTTTCTGGTGATGATTTGGTATGATGTAATAGTGAATTAAGAAACTGGTAACATAAGTGAACCAACACACACCTTGTGGAGACATGATGTAACACACACACATGCTCCCAGCCCACTAACACTCAGGAAATGAAAGGCAATCAGGATTTAATGCTTTCATGGTTTAAAAATTTACAATCATAATATCCATTTATCCATTTTCATCCATTTTCATCCACTTATCTGGGTCGCGGGGGGTCAGTAGCCTAAGCAAAGAGGCCCAGGTTTCTCTCTCCCCAGCCACCTCTTTCAGCTCTTCTGGGGGGATACCGAGGTGTTTCCAGGACAGCCGAGATATACAATCCCTCCAGCGTGTCCTGGGTCTTCCCCAGGGTCTCCTCCCAGTTGGACATGCCCCAAACGCCTCACCAGGGAGGCGCCCAGGTGGCATCTGGACCAGAAGCCCGAACCGCCTCAACTGACTCCTCTCTACATGGAGGACCAGCGGCTCTACTCCAAGTCTCTCCCGGATGACCGTACTCCTCACCCTATCTCTAAGGGAGAGCCCGGATACCCTGTGGAGGAAACTCATTTCAGCCGTGAATTGTATTCACAGTCTTATTCTTTCGGACACTACCCAGAGCTCGTGGTCATATATGAGAGTCGGAACGTGGGTTGACCAGTAAATAGAGAGTTTTGCCTTTTGGCTCAGCTCTCTCTTCACCACAACGGTCTGGTACAGCGTCCACAACACTGCAGCCACAGCACCGACCCAATGTGGGGGAGGGGCCCCTGCATACAGATGAATGTGCCGTGTCGAAAGCACTGATTGTGAAACTCATTAATCAATAAAGTGATTAATAACAATGAATTCTAACAATACTCAAAGTACGCACACATTTTTTTTGCCAAAGTAAAATTCTCAGGCTTTTCAGTATTTTCAGATTTTCAGTGCAGTCTGAATGTGTAAGCACAAAGTCTCAGCAGAGACGAGTAGAATGGCAGGGCTAGGGTTAGAGTCCCAGCAGAGACAAGAGTCCCTGCAGAGACAAGAGTCCCAGCAGAGACAAGAGTCCTAGCAGAGACAAGAATGGCAGCCACTCTCAGCACTCCTCAGCTCCTCAGTGCTCCTCAGTGCTCCTAAGTGCTCCTCAGTGCTCCTCAGTGCTCCTAAGTGCTCCTAAGTGCTCCTCAGCGTGGGCTTCAGGGCCTCACACCCCACTAGAAAACATTCTGACTCACCAAAATAACTCTGAATGGAGTTCAGATCATATGAAAGTGAATCATTTAACTGAATAGTGAATCATAATCAAATCAAATTATATTGAGGTCAGAGATTTCCAACTCTATAAGAATCTTGAACTCTGAGAGAGAGACACAATGAAATAGCAGTGATGTCATCAGCCCGTTAGCCTCTCCCTTCACACACAACACACCATAGCAACTGTGGGACTGATTCAGCTGAAATGCAGGTGTGGTACCTCCAATCAACATTCCTCTCCTCCCCTCCTCTCACCCCCCCCCCCTCCCTCCCTCTCTCCTTCTCTCACATACACTCATTTCTTTCTGAGTCTTCAATACAAAATCATGAAAGACACATCGTCATAGATGGAATCATAACATACGTGACACAGATGACATCACACAGATGACATCACAGCCAGCTGCAGATTCACAATCTGGTTCCACTCATTTAAACAAAAACTCATACAAAAAAATGTATGGAAAATCATACAAAAATAAATTAAAATACTAAAATCACAATCTGAAAATCACTATTTCTCAAAGGATCCTAATTTTAGTTTAAAGGAATATTCCAGTGTTTTTCAGTCTAATCTCCATGTACAGCATCTTTATCATGTGCTGTGTTACAATGAACAAAAATCTCTACAGGTTTCCCTGAACTTAAAATAGACCAGAAAACCTCTTCACCTGAAACTCCCTCATAACAGAAGGTTAGGGCAGAATTCCATCAATAACATCTGAACCACGTGAATCATCTGAACCAGCTAATGCACAAGACAGGAATGTGGTTCTTAGCACGGATATTTTATCTTTTATCTAGTTTTAACTTTCTAAGAGAGTAAAACAGTAAAAGGTTATTAGAGTTCCTTTTCATTTAACAGAGGGTTCATGGTTCCTATCATCATATTCTTCTTTGTGGAAAATCATTACAGAATTACACAAACTTCATTTCCAAATAACTGTAACAGAAGTGTTTTACAAAAATGTCTCACAGAAATGAACAGTGTTTTACAAAAATGTCTCACAGATATGCTCACTGATGGAATTCAGCAACTGTTCTTAGACGTCTGTTATATGTCTGATTATTGCATGTCTGTTATACATCTTTAATGCGTCTGATTATTACACGTCTATTATACATCTGTTATACATCTGATTATTACACGTCTGTTATACATCTTTTATACGTCTGATTATTACACGTCTGTTATACATCTGTTATAGGTCTGATTATTACACGTCTGTTATACATCTGTTATACGTCTGATTATTACACGTCTGTTATACATCTTTTATACGTCTGATTATTACATGTCTGTTATACATCTGTTATACGTCTGATTATTACACGTTTGTTATACATCTTTTATTCGTCTGATTATTACATGTCTGTTATACATCTGTTATACGTCTGATATTACATATCTGTATAGGTTAATTATAGTATAGATTAGTTATATCCCAGTATAGGTTAATTATATCCCAGTATAGGTTAGTTATGTCCCAGGATAGGTCATTTCACCGTGCAGATAATATCAGCTGTTTCATTCACATCTTCATTCTCATGTATATTTAGAAGATGAACTGAAGTTTGTGTTCAGTGTCAGACAGACATAGCGGTGACCATCACTGAGACGCGGTTCTATATGACACATTAATGTCAAATCTGTGACACGTCTGATCAAATAGTTCAAAACGGACAAAAAAATGTAGTGTCAATGTAGTGTCATATACAAAAACCTAATTCAGTACTAACAGCGCCCCCTTACGGAGAATTTTATTTTAGTCTAAATGTGAGTGAGTTATTTACAAATCAGGTCTCAAATGTAACAGCTGCAGTCCTGGTCTGAAAAGCCCCCTGTAGAGAGGCAGGACGTGGCCGTTCCTCACATGGAGGGTTTATAAACGAGTGCCCCACTCAGCACTCCACACCAGTGATCACTTCCCATGACTCCCAGCAGTGAAGCCAGCACCACAGCCCCAGCCCAGATGAAGCCAGAGGTCACGATCTCAGTGGTAATGACTGACATGTCCACGTCTTCTGTCCTAACATAGTTCTCAAAGGGTCAGATATTCTCTCTCTCTCACTCACACACAGACACACACACACTCGTACTCACACACATAAATAGAGTATGACATACACAGCAGATTTGTGTCAGAGTGGCTGTGACCCCTGGGTCAGGCAGTGACCTATCAGATGATCTTTGACCACTCTTGCAGTTTTCCCTCAGCTTTCCCAGTTTTTCTAAAGCTCAGCTGAGAACATCATCTGATTACAGCTCAGACCATCTGATTACAACTCAGACCATCTGATTACAGCTCAGACCACCATACCAAATAAGAAGGCTCTTGGCACAGCCCCTTGTTTGGGGAGTGATTTGTCTCTTCTGGTGTCCAATGTTGTCCTGTAGAAAAATGAACACAATGTAACTGGGATCAGCCTATTGCTCACTATACATACTGAGGGGAACTGAGGGCAATCCTGCACTTTAGATCAGTACTGTTCTTCAGATCAGTACTGCACTTCAGATCAGTACTGTACTTCAGATCAGCACTCATGTACAAAAGACATTCTCTATGAGTTTAAATTACTGCTAAATTGTAAATGGGCATATGAGGACACCTCTGAATTTTCTTCTTCAGTACCCAGTAATCAGAGAGTCATTAACTCGAGGCGTTGCAGAGTGGTCAGCTCAGACAGCTATATGGCTACAAGGCAGGAATGGCCTCTACTAAAATGCAGTGGAATAAATTCAAACACACTCGAATGCTGAATCATTTATCACCACATGTTTATGTTCAATTACATAAACATGTATTCATGAATTATTTTACACAATATGCAAACACACTGCCATGCACACACAGGCACATGACCATACACACACCCTATATACACATCCTACAGATACAAACATGCACCCTACAGACACATACACGCACGCTACAGACACATACACACACCCTACATGCACATACACACACCCTACAGACATATACACACACCCTACAGGCACATACACCCACACTACATGCACATATACACACACCCAACAGGCACATACTCACACCCTACATGCACATACACACCCTACATGCACATACACACACCATACAGGGACATACACACACCCTACAGGCACATACCCACACCCTACAGACATATACACAGACCCTACAGGCACATACACACACCCTACATGCACATACACACACCCTACATGCACATACACACACCCAACAGGCACATACACACACCCTACATGCACATACACACACCCTACAGACATATACACACACCCAACATGCACATACGCACACCCTACAGACATATACACACACCCTACAGGCACATACACACACCCTACATGCACATATACACACCCTACATGCACATACTCACACCCTACATGCACATACACACACCCTACATGCACATACACACACCCTACAGGCACATACACACACCCTACATGCACATACACACACCCTACAGACATATACACACACCCTACATGCACATACACACACCCTACATGCACATACACACACCCTACATGCACATACACACACCCTACATGCACATACACACACCCTACAGACATATACACATACCCTACAGGCGCTACCTGTGCAAATCTCTCATCGTCTGAATCTTCTGTGGTCTGCTCATGATGCTTTTCTCAGAGAAAACCAATGCTACCCTCCGGTGACACACACTGGAAAAAATGCACCACTGGAGGACTCCCAATACACACACACACACTCCTGATCTTCGTACTGCTTTGTAAGCATTGGGTGCTGCTCCTAGCTGTTCTGTGCTTCTGTCCTGATGCTCCATGTTTGTGATGTGTCTGAGCACCCAGGGAGACATGTCTAGATCATACAGCTCACCTGGTGTCTAGATCATATAGCTCATCTGGTGTCTAGATCATACAGCTCACCTGGTGTCTAGATCATATAGCTCACCTGGTGTCTAGATCATACAGCTCACCTGGTGTCTAAATCAAACATTGATGTCAAACGGATATAATGCATTTGTAAGTGATAAGCAATGAATAATGAGTGATGAATAATGAATAAGGAGTGATGAGTGTGATGAGTGATGAATAATGAGTTATGAGTGCTGAATAATGAGTGATGAATAATGAATGATGAGTGATGAGTGACGAATAATGAGTACTGAATAATGAGTGATGAGTGAAGCTTAAGTAACGCCTTTATCAACTTTCATAACTCTATTCTCCTTAAAGTTTCATCGACCTCTATGAACAACACTGAAGTGTGTGGGTGTGTGTGTGACCTTATTTCTGCAGTTCTGAGACAGAGCGTGCATTGCAGGTGAACGTGTTCACAGCTGTGCTACATCCTGTGTGGGTGTCGTGCACCTGAACACCACAGTGGTTATGCAGCTCTGAACCAGCAGCATTCACTTCAACCATATGCTTTCTCTTCTGGACTCTGAAATCACACCGACTGACACATGCATTTCAACCTATGCAAACTCTAAAGGGCACAAATGATGAATTACACTGACCTGAGATAACATGAGACCTTTGTGATATTGATGTCATGAATATTGAACTATTTCCTAATAGCGAACACACACGCACACACACATACAAACGCACATACACATGCACAAAGACACACAGCTTTTTGCAACCTTTCCCTACAAGTGTGTTTCTAAACTAAGCCCAGCAAGATGTCTGTACAGACCCGTGTGCAGCTGTAACGTGAGCACAGTGCTCCAGAGCAGATGCCTTTGGCTGATAGCAGGCTAAAGATCGGGCCTTATCTGTCTCCAATGCACAGGACAGTGGCCAATCAGATTGGAGAACAGCAGAAGGAACCTGTGAAAATGAGCGGAAATTCCACATACTGCAGCTCCCAGCAACACAGAATGCCTTGGACTTCGAGCTCCGGGAATGGTTCATAAGGAAATGAGGACTTCAGCTTAGTCAGAAAGAATGTGTTTCTCCTGGGAAACAGACTCTGTTCTGTACACTGTTCTGCAGGGCTCAAGGGGGGCCTTCAGCCTAATGTTCAGTATTATATTGTGTGCAGTTTGATGTCCACCAACTGTTCACATGATCACTGAGGATACAGATGATGAGCACTGGCATCCTGCGTGATTACAGGTGGCATTAATCCACAAGCAGTGAGCAGACTAACGCAGAGTTGTGTTGGAGACTAAAACTGTTGAACCAAGATCTCCCAGGACTGAAATGGCCTGTCAGACTGATGACTGACACGAAGCTATGAGTCTCTGAATGTTTGAGTCTTTGAGTCTCTGAATGTTTGAGTCTTTGAGTCTCTGAGTCTCTGCCTTCCTGACTGAGCCAGGTAGGTGCTGCTGGGGATTGTCCACAGCTGGATTAGTGCTAGTGGTGACCAGATTGATGACAAACCTGTGTAGCGCACAGTTTCTTAGCTGCATATTATACGTGAATAATGCAGGAGTGGCATTTTAGCGCCATCTGGTGGATGACTAGTTAGTGTAAGTAAATCTACCTGCAGTATAGTCTACTGTTCTGTTAGCTATACAGCAATGAATAAAATTTATTTTAAGGCATAATTATTACGAAAACCACTGACTCACTAATTTCTAGAGCTGGTTCACGTTTTAGAACCAGTTCTTTACAACGTACCCAAGACAAGCAAATGATTCTCAACAATTTCAAATCTCAAATCTTACAAAACGGTTTGTAAACCCCATGAAACACCGACTAAATATCCAAAAATTAGCAGGGGTTTGACTTTCATGTGCAGTTTTATTTTTCCTTTTACTTTATTTGCACTGTACTGTGGCACGATAGTCACTGGACAAGTCGGAGTGTCATGTTATCGCACACGATGCACTGCCGCTGGATTCACTGGGCTTTTCGTGTTTCCGTTTTAGGCGTATTTAATTATTCTGAAAGTCAGACGTAGGACCAGTAGGACACTTATCTCAGTGTGAGACCGGGCACCAGACCTGGGGTTACCATCATCCATAACTCTTACTGTTACGGGTTCGGTTACTCTACTAAAACACCTCAAGCAGAGAGGTCTTTGTCTTTGTCACAGTTACGCGACAAATAAACAAACAAATAAATAATGGTTTTCTGCTAAGCACAAATAAATATTCACAGAGTCCTGTTGAAATAAAAGTGTGCAGGGAGTAGGGTAGTAGGGAGTAGGGTAGTGGGGAGTAGGGTAGTATGGAGCAGGGTAGTGGGGAGTAGGGTAGTGGGGAGTAGGGTAGTATGGAGCAGGGTAGTGGGGGGTAGTGGGGAGTAGGGAGTAGGGTAGTGGGGAGTAGGGTAGTAGGGAGTAGGGTAGTGGGGAGTAGGGTAGTGGGGAGTAGGGGAGTAGGGAGTAGGGTAGTAGGGAATAGAGGAGTAGGGAGTAGGGCAGTGGGGAGTAGGGGAGGAGGGGAGTAGGGTAGCGGGGAATAGGGTAGTAGGGAGTAGTGTAGTAGGGAGTAGGGTTTGTGGCTTGATTGTTGTAGGGTTATTATGAGGGCAGAAGGAGCAGTTGTTAAGCTAATTATGACCATGCCACGCTGTAGTTAGAATAAGAATGGGGATGTGGCTTGGCTGAACAGCACAAGGCCACTGGGCCACAGTGAGCTCAGCACTGCAGCATGGAGCCTCTTCATGGAGCAAATCCCACTCCTGCACTCATCTTAGTTTTGTTTTCACTTGTATATTGTGGCAGGCATTACACTGCGGAAATGAATTTACGTTTTGAATTACATTGTGTGTTGGGATTTTGGAAAGCTACAAAGCCTTTTTAGAAATGAGTTTTTTAAGCCCTGTGAGTTTGCAGAGAGTAATAGTGGTACTTCATGTCTAAAACTACACCACAGGACTACATAAAATTAACGAAAATGATTTGAAGCTTACAGCTTCCAAATACACTAGTTGTGTAGTACTGTAGTGATAGAAAAACAATTTCTACTGTTGTTTTTTTTTATACTGAGTTTGTGTAATTCCAGTTGATTCATAGGGCACTATACTCATTTTTAAACTGACATATTCAGCCTGAAGTGACTTGTGTGATGTGAGTTGTGTGATGTGAGTTGTTTGATGTGAGCTGTGTGATGTTACCCCTCTGTCCTGGCATCATCACAGACTGCTGCAGATAGACAAGTGGACATCACCAGGGAAACACAGGGACATCCCCCATTTAAAGTAGGCCTGCACAACATACACACGTTATTGGAATATTGGTCTTTAATAATTATCATAATGTTGACCTTTAGTTAGTCCACAGCACTGGTCTTTACAGACCACAGGAGGTTGCAAATATACAAATTCGCCCTTCAAAACAAAAAAGAGGCTGTTCTGTAGGTGTGCTGACTATTCTAGATAAACATTATTATTATAATGTGAAACATTCTATAGGTGTTTTGACCGTAGACTGTAAATATAGTCCATGGTTTTTACTGTTCTATGAGTGTTGTACAGAAGTGTTCTATGAGTGTTCTGATGAACCATGGCATTTCAAAAAATAAAACAACATTACTCAAAATAATGCAGGCAATTTACAACCAATTTTACACCCAGACCAGTGTTACATTGAGGGTTTACCATTGTGTTTTTACCATTGTGTTTTTTGCATATTGCAATCGCAATAACTAGCTATGTAATTGCAATTATACTCTCCGGTGCACACTGTAAAGTCCTACTGTAAGCCACAATACAACGACAGACAGAAGAATGGAAAAGTGGGATGCAGTGTTGTCTAGGCAACACTTCAAAGATGAGTCTGAGTGCTGGACCTGAAGCCTGTCTCAGAGCACGGTGCTGATGGTGTTCTCACTGGCCGGGTCCTGCTTGTTGGGTAGAGACTTCAGATACTCCAGTTGACGTTTGGCATCGTACTGGTTGTGCCTCACGTAGCAAACCAGAAAGGAGGTGACCATGGTGAACCAGCCAAACATGGTGACCAGCATGGCCACGTCCGTGGTCCTCTGGAGAGCAGCACAGAGGTCCACGTCGGCCGCCACCTTCACCAAGGGGACACCGCGGACGCCCAGCTCCTCGGGCTCTGAGCTGTTGCACACCACGCCGGCCAGGGAGGACGGCGGCAGCAGCAGTCTGGGCATGGTCACCTGCAGCCGGCAGTCACACAGCCAGGGGTTGTGGCTGAGGTTGGTCTGCGCACGCACCCCCGCCAGCGCCTCTGGCTCCAGCGTCTCCAGGTGGTTGCAGGAAAGGTCCAGGACGCCGAGGGACCCGGCCAGTTCGCCGAACGCCCCAGGCTCCAGGTGCACCAGCCTGTTGTTGGACAGGTCCAGCTCGGCCAGCAGGGGGAGTTCCAGGAAGGCGTCAGAGGGCACGCTCACCAGCGAATTGAAATCCAGGTATAGGCGGCGCGTTCGGTTGGGCAGGTCACGGGGCACGCTCAGTAGGCCCGCACCGCTGCAGCGCACCGCCAGGCCGGCATCGGCGTCCTCCGAGCAGTAGCACCTCTCCGGACACGCAGGCATCAGCTGGCTGGACCCGGACACCCAGCACAGGCCTAGAACTCTCAGCAGGAGGCGTGGCAGTACCCATACTGGGACAGGAGGCCTGCTCGGTGCAGCATGGTAGAATTCGGGCATCTCCTGCCAACAGGGGGCGCTGAGGGAATAGAGGGAGGTGGGCTCCACCAGCTGCCTCACAGACAGCAGAACGAGGGAGCAGAATGAGCAAAACGAGCTATTACAATTGACACCCTGCTATCACCAAGACAACAGACTGTTGTAGGGTTATTATAAGGGCAGAAGGAGCAGTTGTTAAGCTAATTATCATCATGCCACGCTGTAGTTAGAATAAGAATGGGGAGTGAAACACTGCAGCTGTAGGAAAAAGAAAGAGGAAGAAATGGCAGAAGTGCATGTTTGTGTATGCGTTTCTCTAAAGCCAACCTGTGGTGCAGACCTGTGGTACAGACCTGTAGTACAGTCCTGTGGTGCAAACCAACAAGGATCAGTTCTACCCCAACTGCTTCTGGACCCTGTGCTCAGCCTTTCGATCAGAGCACATCCTGAATGTCCTGAATACTCTCCCACTCCAGACTGGTGGCCTTCAGGAAGCTAACAGGCAATGGAATTAAGTAGTGTATCATCATGGTTTCAGACTGAAGCCAGTGTGTCTGGATATTCTCTCTTGCAGTCAGTGGTTCCTCTGGACTCTGTGCTGTGTTTGCTTTAAGCACTGATCTCAGGTCAGTCCATCTCACATTTCTTGTTCAGTGACTAATCAGCAGTTCAGTGAAACACAAGCAGTTATTCAGCACATGTTCTGAGGTCATCCCTGTGTTAGCCCCCTGTGTTAGCCCCCTGTGTTAGCCCCCTGTGTTAGCTCCCTGTGTTAGCTCCCTGTGGTGTGCAGCTACACACAGGACATAACATTGCCGTTCAAATCGTGTTCGATTTTCTCACACCAAGGCAGTGCAGTTCAGTCCTAGTTCAGTTCTAGTCCGGTCCTAGTTCCTAGTTCGGTCAGTCCAGATAACTCAGTCCTCTCAATAAGACAACATTACAGTTTCTAAAACAGAACTCTGTCTATGTAACAACCTACGCCATAATCTCAAAAGGATGTGATGGGCCTGAACAAAATAAACCTCCAAGATTCCTCTGTGGCATATAGTTGTTAAAGGAACAGAGCTGCTGAAGATGAGATGATGAGATGACAGAGAGAGAGAGAGATCGATCAGCTGGAGTATGTGGGCAGCCATTTCTCCAGCTTTCATCACTAGTGGAGCATTAAGTGGCGCATTAAGAGACTGAAGCATTGATGAGACCTGCTGGAGACAGAGATGAGACCTGCTGGGGACAGAGATGAGTCCTGCTAGAGACAGAGATGAGACCTGATGGAGACAGAGATGAGTCCTGCTGGAGACAGAAATGAGACCTGCTGGAGACAGAGATGGGTCATGGAGTCCAGTACAGCTCTGTGTAGTAAAGAGGGCAATCAAGGCAAGTGTAACACATTGTTCCGCCCCCCTGTCAATCATTTCCGTCTTTCCTTTTGTTTTAGTGTTATCCTTTCCCCACCTAGGTCCAGCCCTTCGTGTTAAGTGTATCACCTGTGCTTCGTTTCCTCCTCCTTGACCCTCCTACTTAAACCTTTAGTTTGAACATTAGTCTTTGCTGGTCGTTGTTTCGTTCTCTGCATGGTTCCAGGTTGTATTAAGATTCCCATACCCTCGTCCCTAGGGTATGGGACCTCGTCCGGTCGTGGTCATAGTTGTTCTGGTTTAGTTGTTCTGGTAACTCTAATGTGGAATCCAATGTAAATAAAGCCCCTGACTCCTTGCAATTGTGCCCAACTCCAGCTATGATTGAGCCAGTATCGTTACAAGATGGACATAAATTAACACTAACATTTAATTTAGGAGTGAACAAATGATGTGTAGTTTACAATGACAGAGACAAACGTGTAAAATAGTAGTCCTCTAGATAGATAGATAGATAGATAGATAGATAGATAGATAGATAGATAGATAGATAGATAGATAGATAGATAGATAGATAGATAGATAGATAGTTAGTTTTACAAAACTAATCGTACAAACAGAACAACTCTTCGGTTTCCATACTTACCGTGTAGTACGTTCACGTGCCCCTGCGCTTTACAAAGTCCCGTCGGTCGTCATGATCCGGTCCACATGATATATAATTTGGTCATAAACTTTTTGACTTCAGTTTCCGTAGTTCCGCGTAATTTTGTCGCTAAGTCGAAGAATAGCGTGTCCGTCCTTTGCCGAGGCGAGAGCAAGACTCTCCAACCATCAGCCGCGGCGTTTCACTGGAGCTGTGATAATGCTCGCCAGGATAAGAGGCGTGCCCTGTCCGCACAGCAAAACGGTGCCGTTTATCGTTCGAGCAGGCTAAAGTTTAATTTTGCTGATGCGGGCTTTGCGTAATTATTATTTGAGTTATTCCACCTCTTTCAATAGAAAGCTCCGGATACGCGCCAGAGCAAATCTTTTGACCACATCAACAGCTGTTTGAATTTGTATGTAATAAAGTCTTTTGTGATTTTGTGTGTGTTTTTGTGCGTGTGTATGTGGTTTATTGAGTTATTAAATTAAAGACTGATTTTAAAAAATATATCCCAGTTACTTTTCTGGTAAAGGCGTGCTTGTGTATCACCATCACCAACACCGGAGTGTCATCAATCACTGCAACGAATGTCTGCCTGGGGGATCAGATTTACCTGTAATCAGAAGTCTGCCAGCTATCTAATACCATTTTTTACAAATGAAAAAAATACAGAATAGAGCTAAATAGAGCTACACTGAATACTAAATAGAGCTACACTGAATGACTTTTCGCCATTATATTGTTTGACTTCAAAAACGTAAATACAACGAAAAAACGGACGGTTATTATAAAATAATACGAAAAGTCATTTTACGAATTCAGTACCTGAAATAACAGCTAAAATGTAAAAGAGAATGATAATTATCTTTCTTCGCAAAACAGCAGTAATAAACATTACCACGGCGAGGTAATGAGTAATACATGTGTAGTGACTGAGATTAGACTTTTCACTTCACTATAACAACAACTTTATGGCACTGAGGCTCGGATGTAAAAGGCCGGTGGGGAGGAAGGTTGCATTACGCCCAGAATAGACTAATTCATTAAATATGGATAGGTTTGTGTCACCACACTCAGGGAGAACAGTGATTATCAAACCGGAGATGGTAATATCTCGTTAAACAAATAGTGTATAGTACATTACACACTTCACCAACAGTTTTCTGATGAAATAAAATAGATTTGGGGAGAACTAACTGAAAGTCTGACTCCTGAAAACAGGATCTGGCCACCACGTCTCTGTGATCTCACACTGACAGAGTACCAGAGAGGGCGTGGCCACATCTCCATGATCTCACACTGACAGAGTACCAGAGAGGGTGTGGCCACCATGTGAGTGTTTAGCAGTGGTGGGAGAGCTTATTGTCAGGGCCTACTTCAGCGTGACGAGGGTTAGGGTGACCCTGATCTTTAGTCACATTGTCAATTGTGATTTTCACTCAAATCGAAATTTGTCCTCCGCATTTACCCATCTGTGCAGTCAGAACACACACACACACACTAGTGATCACTAGGGGGCTGTGGTGCACACGTGCGGTGGGCAGCCCTAGCCCAGCGACCGGGGAGCACTTGCTCAAAGGCACCTCAGTCATGGCCTCAGGCCTGGGAATCGAACCCACGACCCTCCGGTCACTAGACCGGTGGTTCCCTAACCACCAGACCATGACTGCCCATCTTCACCCTGGGGAGGGGAGGAGCTTGGCACAGACCCCAGTTGTTACCTTCTGTCTGTCGTGGTTTGCAGTTGATTTGACCACTAATTACTGAATCACAATACTAAGTCCCACATGTTTACATCAATTGCATCTTTGCATCAATATTTTTTTAACACAATCATGTTGTTCTAATTTATGTTGTTATGGGTATCAGTAGGCAATTTGTTTCACATTTATAGTACCATGATTTCAGAATTTCTGAAAATATATTCAGAAATGTGTCTTATCGGCTGCTTGGCATTGCCCAACCTTACAGTCACACATTTTCAGTTACATTCCTTTCACACTGCACATGGCTCTCTCTCTGCTCTCTGTGGTGACCTACCCAGCACTGACAGTAGGTGTCAGCAAAGAGCTCCTCTTTTTATAGAACTTGAGTGGCAAGTCACATTTCTCTGATCCTCCCCCATCTCCTCTGGTGTTGTCAATAAAGCTTGTTAAGATGGAATATGCTTAGGGATGACTGGCCACGCCCCTTCTGGGTGCACAAACCCTGCTCAGCCACCCCGGGAAAGAAACACAGCAGACGCCTTTGGGCTGGGGGCAGGAAATCCAAGAATTCTCCAAGTAAACACTGCACTGTGCTCACTGCTGTCATTAAAGTGTTAAGACATGGAAGCGTTCAGCACCAGTGGAGAGTCACTGCGGAGGTTCTGTATTCTTCTGAGGAGACTTCATTCCAGGATCCTCTAGCAGGTGCTCCTCTGAGCCAGCAACACCCAGGAGCACCATGGAATCTCTCTGTCTGTGGCACAAGCCTCCATCGGTCCTGTCCTTATCTTATCAGATCCCTGACTGGACCAGAGAGAGGCAGAGCACATTCCCAGTCCATTTGGCCATTCCCAGTTAATTTGCTTATTGGACACACCTGGAACACTTGGAACTCAGTGTTATAATGAACGTAATGAAAATGAAAAATTCCGTCTTCCTGACTGAACGCCTGCAGAACTGTGACCAAGAATGAATCACGCTTTATCAGAACACTAAATAATTAAATGGGTCCCAGTGCATGTTAATAATACAGTACATTACTGATTAATAGAGTATAATCTTACATACTGGATATATGGTGAAAAGGAAACTAGAAAAGGTCTGAATAGGAGTTTTATTAGATTGTCCTTTAGCAGTGGTTTGGATGTTAGTGTAAGATGGACATGTGATGTCTGTCAGTGTGGGCCGGTCCAGCGTATCCCATATGTCCTCCTGAGATTAAGCAGCACGTGTAAACTTCATTGCTGTTGTAGTGATTGTCTTTTGGCTGCAACTATGAGAACATGAACAGTTTCAACAACACAGACGTCCTATTACCTGCACATCATCTGTACAGGATTTCCTGAAAACAATCACTTGTAAAAGAAGAGATCTCAGCTTCATATGGTCTACTGGAGTCATCTAAACTTGGTAAGGTCTACTGGAGTCATCTTAACTTCGTAAAGTCTACGTGAGTCTTCTCAACTTCGTAAGGTCTACTGGTGTCATCTCAACTTCATAAGGTCTACTGGTGTCATCTCAACTTCGTAAGGTCTACTGGAGTCACATCTGACTGTATGATGCTGCTACACTCACACTGACCTTACGGCTTTTTCCGTTTGCCTAACTCATCTCCTCGCTGTGCCAGCGTGGTCTTCACATCACCTATGGCGATCAGCAGCTGTGCCAGGTAGTATGTTGTCATGATGATGTGTCGACCGTAATCGAGTGACTCAATGACCTTGAACATTTGCAGCGCGATGGTGAGGTCAGAGGCCACAAAGGTCAGTCCGCCCAGCATGACCAGTGGGCGCCGCGTTCGGAGTGCCAGGGTTGCCATGACAGCAATGAGGAACGAGTAAGCCCCGATCGCCGGCACGAAAACAGCGGCGTCCTGGGAGCTGCGGAGAAAAGGCAGCAGGTAGAGGTACACTCCTACACTCACCCCCCACAGCAGCAGGTAGAGCACAGAGAACCTACAAGATGGGGAGGAGGAGGAGGAGGAGGAGTAACGGGAGGAAAGGAAAGAAAGACAGTACAGTATGTGGGTCAGAGCAAAGCAGGCCATTCCTGAAGGAGAGAGAGAGAGAGACAGAGGGAGGGAGAGGGACAGGGGAGAGAGAGAGGGAGGGAGAGGGACAGGGGAGAGAGAGAGGGAGAGAGGGGGAGAGGGAAAGTGAGAGAGAGGGAGAGAGAGTGGGATGTTAGTATTTGTACACTGCAATGAACAATCATTTCACAATGAAAGCAATTTTGTGTGATTTGATTTTTACATTTTTTTACCATGTAGAAAAAGTTCGTTCCAGATAAGACAGCTGTCTCCAAAAGCTGATAGCACCAACCCTCCAGCTACACCCAACAGGCTCCACCCTCCATTGTAACTCAACACCAGAAGAGCCAATGAGAGTGCAGGGGCAGACTTTACACCTGCAGCCAGGGGAGAGGGGGTAGATTCTGGTATCCACAGGTAGAAATACACTGCTGTGGAAGCAAAGAAAGGGAGGAGATAGAGAAACAGAGTGCAGGACTGAGATGAGAGATGAGGAGATGGAGATGGAGACATGAGATTGGAGATGAGACAAGATGAGGAGGAGACGAGACGAGATGAGGGAGATGGAGGAAATGAGACAATGTGAGGAAGATTAGGGAGATGTGGAGGAGATGAGGGAGATGAGAGGGATGTGGAAGATGAGGGAGATGAGAGGAGATGTGGGAGATGAGAGGAGATGAGAGGAGATGAGTGAGATGAGGGAGATGAGAGGAGATGAGGAAGATGAGATGAGGGAGATGAGGGGAGATGAGAAGAGCAGAGCAATTGAAAAAGTCCTGTTAGTGTTGAGCTTGAAACACAACAGCAAAGAAACACAGATGGTTGCTCCTAAACTGAGGTCTCTGCAGTACTAGTAAATACACATACAAGCACACAATTCACACACACATTAGTGTGTTCTAGAGGTGTTCTACTGTGTTGCTATGTTGTCTACAGTCATAAGAAGCATATGTGTTTTAGAGGTCATTACCGCGTTCCTGCGCCGTCTGCGGTCATAAGCGTGGGTGTCCAGAATGTCCATCTCCCTCCTGTCTTTTTCACGCTCACACACAGTGAAGAGGTCGTGTATGTATTCTTGTGGGACGTGTGGTGCCTTCGAATGCCAGTGTGTCCGTGTCTGTGTACCTCGCTAGACTGGCTCTGAACTTTAGACCAATCTGAGTAATGCGTTATCTGTCAGATTGTTCTGTCATAAAGACTGCAGCCTCTCCCCAATTATTTAGGACCTGTGACCTGGATGGTGACATTAAGTCTGAGCAAAGGTTTCATGGCTTCACTGTGGCACACAGGTAAGCTGATTAAATGATCTTCCTCTTCCTCGTCCTCTCAACGAGAGGGTTTTTTAGCCATCGTGCCTCTTCTACTATACATTGTATAGTCTGTATACCGTGTATACTGCTGTTATCTGTTTACTGTCTGTAAATTACACGTTAGTATTTGTATATTGTCTAGGGAGACACAAACAGCCGGAAACAAATTCCTTGTGTGTGTAAACATACTTGGCCAATAAACATGATTCTGATTCTGATTCTGATTCTGAGGTTCAGCTGTTCTGAGAACAGATGGACCACACCAGACCTCGTCTGAACAGTCACAGATGTCTGTGGCATCTTGGCCATCACAATTATAAACCATCATCAAAAGAGAAATTATCTGCTTTTGAAGATGATCTTTAATGAAGAGCTTGAACTTCTGTTTTAATTTGGTTTGATGTCTTGGTCTTGAATCACAGGTCCAGTGCTCTGTCACCTCAGAGTGTGGACATCTGTGGACACCTGTGGACACCTGCCAGCTGATCTGAACTGACGTGGATAGTTTCTGCTACAGAAGGGCGGTGAGTCTGGGCCACTCCTGATAGGACAGTAGCTCTTATCACTCTGAACACTGATTGGCTTAACCGATGAACCGAGGGGAGTTAAGATAACGTTTCATGCTTGTTTAGAGGATTATGAAAGAGAGAAATATAGAATTGGGTTCAGCCAAAGAAAAAAGGAGAGTGGATGTATGACTGCATAGAAGCATTTATGTGTCCACAGGTCTGTCAAGCTCGGTAGTCTGCCTGTGGCAGCCTGGTGCAGCAGTATCAGTAACAGCGCGGTGGATGTTAGAGGTGTAATCATTAACACACCTGCTCTGACCTTCAGTCCAGTTCTCCCACAGTCCTCTGAGGTATGTCCTCACATGCAGTGTGCCGATCAGACTCTTCAGATGAAGAGCTTCAGACGAGAGAGATAGAGAACACAGGAGAACTAGACAAGAGGTCAGAACTTTGTAGGTAAGTGAAGCTTTGAAAAGCTTATAGGGACTGCTTTGTGAGCTGATGGGCGGGGCATGGCAGGACCATGCACAGGTAGGTGGGAGGGGACAGAAAGAGGAGGAGCTATCAGAAGTAGGAGGGGATTATAAGAAAGATGAATAGAACTTCATCCCAATGAGGGCAGGTGTTCTGATCAACTGAGCCTTCTACCATGGCTTGTGGTTTATTTCCACCTGCAATGCTGTATTGTAGCTATGAGTTACCATGGTGAGTTACCATGATGAGTTACCAAGGCCAATCACCCTTTAGACTGGTAGGTGTGACAACCAGGATCCCTGAAAAGGTGGTACTCACTTTAGAAGTGAGGACAGGAAGACTGTGTGCATTAAACACAACTCCTCTGATATCTACAGATATGACTGACAGAAGTTCACCATCACGAGTCGGCATTGTGGGGTTCGGACATTTAGGTAGCACATTTTAACTTATAGTAATTCACTTTGAGTTCTATGGCTGCTACATACTTGCTTCTCCATTTTTGACTAGGAGTAAAATGGTCACACCATCATTCATTTCTTATAGGTCAGTTTCTAGTGGATCACATACAGAAGGAGGGGCCTGGGGCGGGGCTTAGCCTGGCCTTTGTCTGGAATAGGAGTGCAGAAAAACTCACTGACTCTGTCCCAGAGGAACTGATCCTGACCAACTTAGCCGAGTTTACAGACAGGTATGTAAGCGTACACACACACACACACACACACACACACACACTCATATAGCCGTAATGGTCTTCTGTACCATTTGTAGTTACTTTGGTTACAGATTAATTAACAGAAATAGTTTATTTGTAGCTACATTTGACCAATGGAGAGATTAGCAACTATACTGGAGGATGGACACCGGTGTAGCGCACCATTCTCATCTGAAGGGGCAGTGTGGAGGCCTTCTGAAATTAGTTAAATATTGTTTTACCTTTTCAATCCCCTCCTGGGGCTCTCAGCTTGGGGCCCCAGCCCCAGTAAGGGTTAGTGTTAGTGTTAGGGTTTAGTGTTAGTGTTAGGGTTAGTGTTAGGGTTAGTGTTAGGGTTAGCTCAGCTTGGGGCCCCAGCCCAGTGCGTGTTAGTGTAAGGGTTAGTGTTGTGGTTAGTGTTATGGTTAGTGTTAGTGTAAGGGTTAGTGTAACGCGGGTAGTCCGGAGAGGACTACTCGCATGGGTATTGGTAGATAACGGACTCAAATGCCACAACGCAAAATGAACAACTGAGGCCTCCGTAACTGAGACGGGAAACGAGACGAAAGTAAAGGGATAAAACACTAAGGGAACACACAATAATACCGGGCGTATATAACCGGGGCCAAAGAGTCACCCAAAGCATACACACACACGGAGGAAAACTCGACGTGTGGGGAAAACAAACCAAAACCTTGATAAAGGGAGAAATCAAAAATACACGGAAATACCACGTGTCAAACTCCTGAGGGGAATACCTGCTCAAGGGAGAAAAAGGGAACCAGAAAATAATAAACGATAGGAAGGAATACAGGGGAGGAAAACTTGAGGAAGGCCAGAATAGGGCGCAGGAATAAAGGATTCGAATAAATAAGAAAAGGGGAAGAAAGGGAAAGAAACGTTGTCAACCGGGAAAGAGTACAGAGAAATAGACTCCAAACGTTGCCAACACTGAGAAGGAGTTGAGAGGACAACAACTACTCAGCAATGAGTTCCTGCAGCCATCCACCTTAAGTAGGGAGGTGGACGGCTGCAGGTCGTCACTGCTGATTGCATGAAATAGGGAATTAGATAATTAATTAAGAGTTGGCTCGCGCTCCCCCTCTAGTGGAGGCAGGAGGAGCGGTGCTGGAGCCAACCCTGACAGTTAGTGTTAGTGTTAGCTCAGCTTGGGGCCCCAGCCCAGTGCGTGTTAGTGTAAGGGTTAGTGTTAGTGTAAGGGTTAGTGTTAGTGTTATGGTTAGTGTTAGTGTAAGGGTTAGTGTTAGTGTTGCCCCAGCCTAGTGCGTGCTGTGTGTCATTCACCTACTGTTCTGACTCTTCCTAGAGTTTTGACTCTTCATAGAGTTCATGTATGGGTCTGTACGGGTCAGGTATGGGTCACTAAGGGTCAAGTTTGGGTCTGCACGGGTCAGTACAGGTCACTTGTGGGTCTCACTCTGATTCTCTGATGTACTCTAGGAAGGCTGATGTGATCGTGGAAGTCTGTCATCCACACGTAGTGAAGGACTTCGGAGTTCAATTCTTATCTCACGCAAACCTCCTGGTAATTTTATACTTCTGGATTTGTTCCTCAAAATGTTTATTTAGTGATGAGGAATGGGATCTCCCACCAAGTCCTATATGCCCCACCCACAGGTGGGCAGTCCCTCTGCTCTCGCCAACCCTCAGCTGGACCAGGCACTCCGGCTTGCTGCAAAGCAACATAGGAACACACTCTACATTCCCAGTGGTGCATTATGGGGTGGCCAGGACATCCAGAGACTGAATGACAGTGGATCTCTAAGAGTGAGATTATTAATCAGATTATGCTAACCTTATGAATGTAACATTAAGGAAATTACAGTGAGTGTTCCTGGTGCACCGCTAAGATGAACCTGCCGGATACTCCACCCGAGCATGGTGTTATGAAGGTGGTGTAGCTGTTGCACCTCTCCCAGTCTGACGTCTGTCTGGTCCCTACACAGGCCCTGTCCATTCGCATGTCAAAACACCCCTCCTGTTTCCGCCTTGCTGAAGGCCTTCTCTCTGATTGGTCAGAAGAGGAGGGGAGGCGTGTCTTGTTTCATGGCTCGGTAGCAGAACTCTGCCCCATTGCCCCTAACAATGTGAACACCATGGCGGCAGCAGCCATAGCTGCTTCAACACTGGGTTTCCATGGAGTCACCGGAGAGATTGTGTCAGACACGGCGTAAGAAACAGCCACATCTATTAATTACTGTTTGTGACCAATCCTGGTAATTTTTGATGTTGTTTATCTGGGCTTAGAGAAACCTTGGAGAACCATGAAAAAGGACCAACAGTTTCTGCTGAAAGATTTGTACCTGTAACCTTTGTACCTGGTTTGAGCATGATTTAGGTTTAGAGTACTGCACATCTTCACAGGTCTCAGGGAAAGTCCCCATCAAACACACATTCCTGATGTCAGGTAGATGTTACTACTGCAGTGGTGAAAGGTCCTGAGTTTGTGTATTCCTCTCTGGCTCCACCTACTGCCTTCCCTCTTCCTGTCTCTCCACTTCCTGCCACCCCTCTTCCTGTTTCTCCACTTCCTGCCGCCCCTCTTCCTGTCTCGCCACTTGCGGCTTGCGGGTTGTCCAGTCTGGCTGATCACCACCTAGTGGAAGTGGAGGTGACGGGGTCTGGTGGCTTCTCAGTGAAAACAGAGAGACGCAATCCAGCCAAGCTGGGAGCTGTGACCGGCAGTGCCACCTACAGGTCATTCTGGAGTAGCCTGCTGGGTACAGCTGCACACACAGAACTCTTATTAGTGTGAGTAATAACCTGGAATTCTGTGTGGGTATATGATTCTTACATAGTGTCTCTCAGTCTGCAAGGGTCATGGAGGGAGAGTCTACCTGTGCTGAAGATGAAAAGGACTTCTACCAGGATATCTTCCCACTCACACAGGCAACAGAAGTTTCACCATGAGGAAGATAAACACACCCCATTTGGTAACATTTGGTATAGATTTTAATTTCTGTGACACAAATAAACTGTGGTTGTGTGAGTATGGGTCCATAACTGCTGCTAGTGATGCCTGTGTAGCTACGTCAGCCTCGAGCTCCTCATCTCCACCCACTCCAGGGGAACATCTGTAGAACCTTCTGTAGCACCTGTTCATGGCCGAGTGATTATGGGAGTGTCACCGTGAGACTAAAACAGACACCGAAATGTCAGAGCAGATTTCCTCTGGCAGCACAGACACAGTCTGCAGCACACCCGCAGTGTTGGTACAAGTCTGTACAAAATAAATGTTCCAGGCACTGGTGTAACAGAGTCATTTGGAGTAGAGAGCTGGAGGGGAGAAGCAGTCGCCCTCAGCAGGGAGAGTGACCCTCACATCACCCGGAGCCCCTCACATAACGTCAGTGAGTAGCTGCCGTCAGTACAGCATCCTTGAAACTTCATACTAGAATGGTCGTTCAGTGAACAAAACAGGTTCCTACATCTCTAGCCCTCTCAGACAAATAATACGTGTGGAAGACAATACAGCTCTAAAATAAAATACAGCATCTCCTCACAGTAGTAAGTAGTCTGAACAGCACCTAGATTTCACACTTAATACACATTTACATCTGAGTTTTGCTTTTCAAACCCAGAAAATGCAGGTCCAGCAGAGAGCGCAGGAGTGTGGCCGCAGTGTGTGTGTGTGTGCGCGTCAGAGCGCGTGTGTGTGTAGTGTTAGTTTTTCTCAGGCAGGTCGTCTGGGGGGCTCTTGCTCCTGTTCGGTACACTAAAGGGTTGGCGGATGTTCACGCGGTCTTTCTCCGCCTCCAGCTCTTCATCGTAGCGCTCCTCCTCATCCTCTGCTTCACTGTGATGGGGGGAGGAGTGGAGGGAGTGTGCAGGGGAGGGGGGCACGGAGGCAGGGCGGGGGTAACGGAAGCCCGAAGTCTGCAGAGAAATCCACACACAAAAGAAACGGCAATACTCCATATACACGCCTGCACAATACTACTCACACACACCTGCACAATACTCCACATAAAGACACACATGTACAAGACCTGTATAAACATTGTATATAACAGACCTGTATCACAGATTCCTCCAAATTTAGTTGGATTATAGTGAATAATATATTAGCATCTTATATGATTTTCTAAAGACATTTTACTAACCAGAAGGTTCACCGATTTATACTGAATTTTAAAAAAATCAACACTTTTGAGAATGTCCACAGAGTGGCCCCATGTGCAGGCTTACCGACGTCGGGTCCTGAGGTTCATACATGTACTGGTCTGGGAAGGCTTTGGCCAGGGCCATGTGACGAGCAGCAACGTAGTACTGAGAGACAGGATAGCACAGACACATTCACACGTGCACGCTACAGTCACACGTGCGCGTTACGATCGCTGCTGATTCTAATGGGTGAACAAATGTTTATGCACAGGAGCCTGCTGCACTGCTCCAACTGGCCTGTTCTGGGTCATGACCCAGCAGCCCCTGTACAGCGATCACACCAAGTGCTTTAAAAATTTAAAAACCAGAAAAAAAATCACAGCAAAAATAAATGTAAGAACTACACTATAGACTACAGAGTGCCTAGCCCCTCCCAGAGATCTCCAATCTACAAGCTTCATGAGAGAGTGTGGGTGTGTGCGAGACTGACCCGGCCCAGGTATCTCCAGTCCAGCAGGTCACTCAAGCGCTCTGTGCGGTTCCTCTGGATGATGCGCTGCCTGCGACTCTGTTGGCAGAACTGGAAGAGGAAGGTGGTCAGCTGATTACACGACTCGTCCACGCTGCGATAGCGCCGGTCCAGAATGTAGATCCCTGAGGAGGGGCACAGAGAGGGGAACAAAGGTGTGAACTCAGCTCCTTCGCCCCTGCCCCCCCAAATACAACAGCGCTCCCATACCAGCTGCTCTCTGCTCCTTACCGTACGCTGATGGATCAGCAATATGTTCCTCCATGAAGCAGCCGAAACCCGAGAGGTTAGTGGAGACTGACGGAATGCCCATGACGGTGCACTCGGCTGGGGGAGAGAGAAGCCATGTCAGGCCCCAGCTACACACACCCACACACACCTCCGCAGACACCAGGCTTCATGTCAGGCTGCATCAACACTAAACCACTCCACAGCTGGTCTTCTGTTCTTTTGTCTTTTGTACAGATTAGAGACATAATGGAAAGTAATGGAAATTCTGTTTCATGTGACAAATGAAATAATTATACCCCAGTCGGAGAACAAACAATCTTTGTTTGCAGGCCACGCGTGCAAAGTGTGTGTGTGTGTGTGTTTTTGTCTTTGTGCTGACCGGGTGTGTATCCCCAGGGTTCGTAGTAAGAAGGGAAGACCCCAAGGTGACAGCCCCTGACAAACTCCTCATAGTCCATGGGTAGGAGAGGAGAGGTGGAGGACAGGAACTCAGGATGGAAGATCACCTGACACACATACACACACACACACACACACAGGGGACCTTCAACACCTGGACCGTGCTAATGGGACGATGCGTGTATGCGTATGCACGTATTTCCGGTGCGTTTATGTGTGTACATGGATGTGTGTACGCGTGCACCTTGACTCTGTCCTGCGCTGTGTTGAACAGACCGATGCGGCGGATGCAGGACAGGATGGGGTCAGTGCTGTCCTCCAACATGTTGTGGGTGCAGACGGGGGGCAGACCCTGGCGCTGCGTAGCAAAGATGGCTCTCTTCATCATGGTGAAGTCTTCCTTATCCAGGAGCTTAGACACCTCCGGTAGCTGCCCACTGAGAGAGGATGTGTATTAGAGAGAGAGGGGGTAGGGAAGGAGAGAGAGAGAGAAAGAAAGAGAGAGGGATAGGGAGAGAGAGGAGAGTTTATACTAATGGTATAATTGCCCTTTGAAAGTAGGTTAAAGTAACACCACTCACACTAGTAGTGACTCGTAGAGTTTCTTCCCGAAGCGCTCTTTCACAGTGTGGGCTGTATCCCTGAGAACAACAATACACACATGAGTACACACTATGCCCTCTTACACAAAGTCACCACAGCCACAGAAGCCATTCTCAGTGCAGCCAGCAGATGGCAGCCTTTCTAACCCATACAATCTGTCCAGTTTGTGTGAAGCGATGAAAGTTTGATTGTGCTGGTCACCCAACACACTAAAAGAGGGAGTGTTCAGGACAGACAGGTCTGAGTGTTCAGGACAGACAGGTCTGAGTGTTCAGGACAGACAGGTCTGAGTGTTCAGGACAGACAGGTCTGAGTGTTCAGGACAGACAGGTCTGAGTGTTCAGGACAGACAGGTCTGAGTGTTCAGGACAGACAGGTCTGAGTGTTCAGGACAGACAGGTCTGAGTGTTCAGGACAGACAGGTCTGAGTGTTCAGGACAGACAGTGTTCAGGACAGACAGGTCTGAGTGTTCAGGACAGACAGGTCTGAGTGTTCAGGACAGACAGGTCTGAGTGTTCAGGACAGACAGGTCTGACCCTCCCTCGGTTCAGGGTAGCAGTTGCATGTTGTCCTGGTTACCAGAGTTGTTTCCGTACAGCTTGTCCCTTAAGCGTCTCCACGTTGAAGTTATTGGTGCGTGCAGGCATGATGAAGAACGCAATCACCGTGACCTCACTGTGGTTCACCTGAACACACACACACACGAAGAACGGCATCGCTGTGATCTCACTGGTTCACCTGAACACACACACGCACCTCACGTGTGCACAGACAGACAGACATGCAGCGACACAGGTACAGGTACTACACACCCGTAGTAGGTAGTTCAGTCTGGCCAGAGCTTCAAGGAAGAGATCTGCTCCTTTGTTAGAGAACTCGTAGCGTCCAGCAATGAAAAGGAACACGGTCTTATCCAGATTAAAGTCTAAATGCCTGCATGGAGAAAAATGCAGTGTTAAAATGACGCGTTTGGGGGTGTGTGTGTGTGTGTGTGTTACTGCATCTACACTGAACTTTAACCCAAGTTAAAACACTGGTATACAAAAGATTAATGTATGACCCTGTGCTGAGCTGTTAGCTGGCTGTTCTGGGGCCCATACATGTGAGCCCCACACCTTTTATCTCAACATCAACACAGCCCTCCACTGGTCCTAGAACAAATGGCCACCTTAGGCCAGCTCTTGCCTGTCTATCTAGCTAACTGATGGTTCTCCAGTGTTTCTGTATGGTTCCATGTGCCATAGACTGAGCCTTCGTAAAGGACCTCTCTAAACCGCCTCTGTCTTGCCCTTACCAAAGTCTTACCAAAGAGAAGCTCTCACCCATAGAAGTGCCCCCTGATGAACTCCTGGATGCGGGCTTTGGAGGTCGCGTGGAGGTTCTGGAACTCGTGCATGGCTGAGAACTTCTTCACATTCAAACCGTTAGGGGTCACAATATCTACAGGAGAATAATAATAGAGTTGTTTTAATACCAAACATGAAGCTCATTCATCACACAGACTCTTGTGCGTAAATGTGTAGACCCTAACTGACCACTCATGAAAGCACGTCGTGCCCCTCTCCAATTACAGGGTTCTGTTCAGAGGATGTTTCTACATTTCTGTTTTTCCTCACCATATGTTCCGTATTCTCTATGGGTGGGTCGTCAGCGATTCACTCCAGTAAGGTGGATCAACTCTCACAGGCTGAACTACTGAAACTACAGCGGCCCTCAAAGAAGCTTCCATTTAAGGACAGCTAGTGTGCAACAATTTGGACAACATCTGAGCGCTCAGCAGAGCTGAGAACGTCGGAGAACGTTTAGAAGGTCACCTGGTTTCCGTTTGAGCAGGTGCTCGGCCTCGATGGCCGTGATCTTGGACACGGTGGTGAAAACGTGAGCACAGCGTGCAGCTGCTCTCTCCAGACAGTAGCGGTGGTAGATCTGCCTATCTCCAGCCTCTTTATCCACATTAAACTAAGGCATGGGGGAATGGGTGAGGGGGGGGAGATAGAAAGAAATGGAGGGAGAGACACAGAGAAAGACAGATAGAGAGAGCAAAACTGATTTTCACATTTCACACTTAGTGGTTAGACTTGTGTTCCTTCTAGAAACACACACCCACCTCAGCAAGGTTGTTGTAGAAGTCAACGTTTCCAGCACACAGGTATCGGCCCAGCAGTGTGGCATGGGTTGTGAAGATTGTGGCTACAGGCAGGTGGCGCTGTCGGCACAAGACCAAGCCCAGACCAGCCAGCCACTCATGGAAATGAGCCAAGATCCGTGGAGGGTCATCGCACTGTGCTGCATACTGAAACACACATGCACAGACACGCAGCCACACATGCAAACGCACCCAATGTGATTTGGACAAATAATATAGAATAATAACAGTTTGTACACATACACACATGCACACAGACAGACCTGCACAGAGACAGGCAGTGAGACTTGCCAAGGACAAACGCACACACAGACCAACCGACATACACACATACACCTCCAAGCAACCACAGTGACCAAGCCGAACAGGACATACATGCGCATACACAGACTCTCACAGACACGGACACACACAGACCTCTCCGAGCAGCCAGGCGGTGAGGAAACCGAACAGGACGGCGTCGTTGGCCTCGCGGTCGAACCAGGGCACGCCGATGGCACAGTTCTCCCACAGCTCGCTCTTCCAGCGGTCCAGAGACCAGGCGGTGAAGCCCACGTCTAGCAGGATCACGTACGGAGAGCCCTCGATCAGCCAGCGCCCAAAATACACCTTACACACACACACACACACACTCATGTTTTACCATCATGAGTCCCCACACCTCCCCATCATCTCTCACACAAACATGGACAACGGGACATCAGCCTTTAAAAACTGCTGATTAAACATCAGCATTAAACAAATAATTATTACCTGATTTGCACATTTCACATGACTGGACCAAGACTCAAATTTTGTCTTGAACAATACTGGTTACCTCTTACTATAATATTCAACAGACAATGAAGCATCTCTTAATAACTCTAATGACTGCTGTGACTGGATTTGTGAATCAGCACTCACAAAAGCAAAAAACCTAACTAATATTTTAGATAAATCCATATACAAGGAAATCAATACAGCTCCTACAGGAGAACAATATATTTGGAACAATATATTGGTGGAGTATTGGTATTTGCACATGTTCAATATCAGTCACGTCAGTGTTAGTTTGAAATGAACGCAGGGATCGTTTAGGGCTGAGACAAAGACCACAGTAAGTAATGGATGATGATGATCAGTGATGTCACATCCTGTTGTCTACATGTTACGCCCATTTCAGGGGTCCATAATAACTGGCCAGTTATCTGCTCAGCAGTCAAATGTGTCAAAGACTGCCATGAATGGAAGGCCATGGGTGTGATCATGGGGGTTGGTCTCAATACCTCTACAACTCACAGGCTGCACTGCATCTGTACACAACACATTCAAAGGGTTAAATGGGACCTTTGGTATCTGTGTGTATGTATACTCACACACGTTACATTACTGTTACTGAACGTTTAACCGTTACTGAATTCCTGGAGCAGTGTTAAAACTGCAGCTCATGTGCACCATCCCAGTGTGGGCGAATCCCTAATTACGGCAACAGAGATGAACACAGGAACAATTAGACCTGAAATGTCACTTCTGCGGTCCAATCAGGAAGTTCGGCTCAGTTTAATTTCTGTCTGGACTAGTCCAGTGTAGTCTTACTGCTCAGTCTACCACACACACACATCCCAACACACACCAGAGATGTTCAAAAGTTGCAAAATACAAGTCCAGGTCAAGTCACGAGTATTTTGGCTAGAGTCCAAGTCAAGTCACGAGTGGATAAGCTTGAGGACAGGAGATGGAAAATAACTATTTTATATATTACCTTGGTGGCTCCTATTGTCAGCCGTCCACCATTATCGGCCAATGGTTATTTCTGTATCTCTTAGAATGACATTTAAAATTTATTTTTGAAAAATAAAAAACACACCTATTATTTAAAAATCACTATCAATGGTGTAATTGTGCGTGCTCAAAACCATATAGAATGCATCACTCATTTTTGTTCTGTGAAGGTTATTTGTCTCGGTATAAAATAATCTTAACAAGGTGGTAATATTGGGGGACGAACATCTGTTATAGAGATACTAGTGTCAAAGTAAACAAAAATATAATTACAGGAAAAAGTTCTAATTAAGTCAAATGAGTCTTGGACATTAATTTACGTTTCACTCCTGTAAAACAATAATTGTGGCGAGTAAAATGCTTCTGCAATTTATTTACAGTTAACTTTAAATGTGGCTGTTTGATGTTTGTTTACAAGTGGCCACTATGCTAATTGTGGCTACTATGCTAGCTGTAATGACTAAGTGTCTAATATAAACTAAACAAACCTATCCAGGTGTGTTTTAGGTGCCTTATGAAGTTTGAGGTGGTAATTCCAGTGTCTAATTTGTTTTCCACATTTTTTACATGTTGCGTGCTTTAGTTTTGTATGGTACTCCAGCAGTAGCCATGGCAACTTTGTTTGTTTACATTTGACGCTTCTCTCCAATTTCCTGCTCGCAATAAGAGATGTTGTGATAGGTCACAAGAGAAGGTGTTGCTTCCCAAATCGCTGAAACAAAAGTAAAGAATAATGGCAACAAGTATTTTACGGATAACAGACTGAGCCTTATTGTACACGAGTTATTTTGGACGAGTCTGAGTCGAGTCAAGAGTCATTAGGGACGAGTTTCAACTCAAGTCTGAAGTATTTTTGTAAGCGAATTAAGTGTGACTTCGACTCAAGTCGTTCACTCGAGTGCCCATCTCTGACACACACACACACACACACACACACACTCTCTCTCTCACACACACACTTCTACATACTTACACACATGAACACACACACTATCTCTGGGGAATTTAGTCAAAGAACTGAAATAGACTCAGTGTGTGACATAGATATAGCTTCTAACCTTTACACACATACCAGAGTAGTGGCACACACTAACACACATACACATACACTCAGTTCTCAGAATAAGGGTTTAGGATTTCAATAGAGTACATTTGAATGTGTGTGTCTGTGTAAGTAGAGATGAACCAGGGCAAGTGATTGAAAAACAGAAGAAATGCAGTTTTGCAGATGGTGTGAGTGTGTGAGAGTGCGTGTACCTTGCAGCCACTGCTGTTCATCTTGTCGATGGTCCTCCTGAGGGCGGGGCTGCAGGGCTCGATCAGCTCCACCTGCGTCCTCACATTGGACTCAGTGTACGGCCCCACCAGGAAGTAGTTCTCACCCCATTCCTCACAGGTCAAGCGAGCTTTAGTTTGGATCACAGTATAGATGCCTCCAACTGTCAAAGTACATGTCCACATGTCACGCACACACACAGAGCAAAATAATGTTATGCCTTCACCTAATCATAGCATAAGGTTCTGTCTGGAAAGAAACCAAACATTTATTTCCACCTCAGTACGGTTAGGGCTATGAGTTAGAGGTTAGGGGCTAGGGGCTTTCTGACAGCGAGCAACACAATGTCTCCAGATCTTCACTGATTAAGTGTCCCAGTTTTCCTCATTAGCCATAAGCCCTACCACCCAACACACCAACCAATAAACACTTAAGGGAAAGAATGAATACGTTGGAAGCTTAGGTCATAATGTCCATGAGAACATGGCCGACAAAGGTAGCAGGTCCGGGCTGCGTGTCAAATGTCTGCACCACTAACTTAAACCCTTATAATAATTCTTTATTTTTATATAGAACCTAAAGACGCTTACATTTCAGAATAATAGAATATACATCTCTGTGGTTCTCACAAGTAAACCAGGACATGACTTGTCAAAGTATGCCATGTCACAGAAACGCACAATTTCAATTTACAATTCTTAGAATCAGTCCTTTAATTAAGACTCCAGGTAATACAGAGCAAAACCAATGTTATAGTTAGTCTGATGAACATTCTGTGTTTGTTATTAGGAACAACTGTGGACTGATGCAACTACACTGCAAGGCAGTGTAGCAGTGGGTCTTAAACCCTGATCCAGGATCAGTGCTTGGGTGCTGCAGAAAGGGGCATGTCCTGGCCTTTGGCCTCACAGGTTGGTGACAGCCGTGTGATAGCAGAAATACCCTGGGAGAGCCAGAGGGCAACGAGTCGAATATCCATGAAACCAGAAACGCCAGCAAGCACCAAGGCCACCAACATGCAAATACACTTCAAAGTTAATTTGATGTATAAAGTTTTTATGCACATAGATAGATCTATTTATTAATCAATGAGGAATATTTACAATGTATGAATAAGAATATATATATATATATATGAATAAGTATATATATATATATATATACATACATACACACACACACACGATGAAGTATGAATACATATGGTTACTAAGGCCCAAGTCCTTATTTGTGGTATGTTGTTGTCTTTCCTTTTCTAAAAGAACAGGCGATTTGAACTGAAAGCAGAGGGCCATGACCTCAGTGCTTTCACAGGGAACAGAACAACACCTGCTTTACATGGGCATAATCCATCAACAGCTAAGATTTTCCTGGTCTGAATTTCCACAATGCAGATGGTTTGCAAAAGAAGCAACATCACAGTGCACACATAAATGGGATAATGTTGCCACTACGTATGATTAAAATAATCAGTAGAGAACACATTCACACGAGGTTTCCCAGCGTGTTGTGTGTGGTGTGATGTGATTCTAGTCTCGGCTAACGGGGGTTTCAAAGCTAAACGTGTTTCAGGCTCCCCCAACACTTCCTGCCTAAGAGCTGATGCGTGTGCTGATACGTGTGCTGAAGCAGTGCACCTTTGTTGGCCACCTCCCAAGCGATCTCAAACAGGACGGCATCCTCCAGCTCAAACTCCTCGTCCCAGTCGTCCAGACCCGACAGGGACGTGACCGAGATACTGCGTGCCAACGGCATGCTGGGTAAACAGAAGAAAAACACACACACACACAAATCTGAGCGTTATCATGACACACTCATAGGAGTAAACTAATGCCCCCCCCCCCACCAACACACACACACATCTGGAATAAACAGTGAGGCAGACAGAAGTTACACTGTAGTACAACAGAGTTAACATAATTAACATATTCTTATAAAAAGTACATTAAAACCATAACATTACGTGGTCTACAGGTTTCACAGTGAGTAAACAACTCAAATACTTGTCAGTTTGCTGATATTTAAATTATGTTAATTAATTTAAATTATATTTGCTTACTTTTAGCCAAAATGAGAAGCTATGACAAACACCAGGCTTCATCTATAGCAATTAAATTAACTTTATGGACGAAGTATTTTAACTGAAATTTTAAGCATATCCACTTATACCCAGGCCTGAATAAGGGTGTAATGTCTCGAGGGTCTAGGTCCTGTGTATGTACGCCCTGCATAGCGTGAAAAAGCACGTAGTGGCTGCCGGTCACGACCTTGGGCGATTTCAGCATGTCCGTTAATACTGCGTCATACAACACACATCAGAACGCACCATGATTCCGTAAGCAGTGACCTAATAATTTAAATGAACTTTAATAAGAGTAAGCGAGTATACGTAGCACGACAAATCCTCGTGTAGAGGATCGTTAACGGAGAGAAAAGGTTGGACGTTGCGAGAGATGGACCCTGCAAAAGTGAAGGAGGAAGTGGTGGTTGCGGATGTACCAAACCAACAGAACTCGTCAAGTCGTAACATTAGGTGTCGTTACGTGAGGTTGCGCACACACGAAATGACACTGGCGAGACAGACGGTCTCCCATGCAACTATATCAGCATACTGCGCAAAGGTGCGTGAAGTCTGTTTGAAAAAGAGACCTCCGTGAGAAAACCTTGAGAAGTCTTAGTTACCACATAGCAACCAACCCGCCATCTTCAAGACGCATGCACACACCCCTCTGTTAGTGAATCGCCAATCGGACTACGAAAGGACACGTTAGTTTAGCGCCTGGTTCAACACTGGCTGAAGTTTCGTACAAGAGCGAGGCCTTTCCTTCCTTTGACGGAGGTTCGCATGTTGTCTAGTCAAACACGCTTGGCACAGCGGCGTGCGTGCGTGCGTTCTCGACACGCAGATCACTTTTGCAAGACGTCACGGTGACCGCAACAGGGGCGCGTGAGCAGGTTTTCAAAACACCTCTACGTGCGTCATTCAAAATAATAAGGTCCACTTTTGAACGCTAACCTACATCGCGTGCGAAAGCAAATGCCGTATCCCCTAATACTCGAGGCTTGACTCATGAACAGCAAGAAGCAGACAGCGGGAGCAACGGTTTGACGCGTCGAAAGAACACGGTGTATGGACATAACACCGATTCTTATTACAGGATGGGCGCATTTCTGTGTGTGTTCTGCATACAGCATCTTAAATTCACACTCGAGAAAATAAACACATGAACTCACCTTGCTGCAGCGTCCTTTCCTCGCGCAACATTCGCATCTGCGCGAATCAATCACCAACAGAACGGCGTCAACGTGGAGGAGGAGCCGCGACTTCCGTTTGTGTATTGGTGCATTATCATGTTCGTCAGTTTGATAGACAGATTGCCGACAGTGGAGATAACCGTAGAAAGGTGTGCCTCGATCGAGCGTAACCCCGCCTCTTTGATCTGTCGTTAAACCAGAAAGCGAAGCGTCTATGACAAGCCGGACACCTCTGAGGTCCAGAAGTTCAGAGTGTGAGTGATGTTATTCGCTGACGGGGTGATTTAGAGATAATCTGATTGGTCTAGCATCACGTCTAATTAGTCCTGACAATTCATGGGGAACGTGGGACTGTTCTTAATATGTTTTCTAAGCGGCCGAGAAAAGGGCAGGATGGTTATTTATACTGCGACCTACGAGTCATGGAAAAATATGGTGTTAACTACAGACAAGATGTTTGATCTCTCTCTCTGTCTCTCTCTCTCTCTCTCTCACACACACACACACACACACACACACACTGTTCCATCATCCCACTCACCTTCTGTCTTTCCTTCTCTCTCTCCCTCTCCTACAGTAGTCTTGGAAATGTCAGCCTGTGTAACTGGAGTCACCTACACTGTTTCCATCTACAATGACCCATTGTGTATTAGTCTCATACACCAGTGTTCCTCAGCCTGAGAGCTCTACAGCCCTTTTTCACTGTTGGAACAACCAGCATTGCACATGGGAAACAAACTAATAAGAACTAACTAACTAATCAGAACTAACGCTGAGGGGCAAACACATAATAAATAACACAGTCTCGCCTCATTAATCACAGTCATCACTTCACACCTCATTAATCACAGTAACACAGTCACATCTCATTAATCACAGTAATCACCTAATTAATCACAGTCATCACCCCACACCTCATTAATCACAGTAATCACCTCACACCTCATTAATCACAGTTACACAGTCACATCTCATTAATCACAGTAATCACCCTACTCCTCATTTATCACAGTAACACAGACACATCTCATTAATCACAATAATCACCGCACACCTCAGTAATCACAGTAACACAGACACATCTCATTAATCACAGTGATCATCTCACACCTCATTAATCACAATAATGCAGACACATCTCATTTATCACAGTAATCACCTCACACCTCATTAATCACAATAATGCAGACACATCTCATTAATCACAGTAATCACCTCACACCTCATTAATCACAATAATGCAGACACATCTCATTAATCACAGCCATTATCTCACACCTCATTCATCACAGTAACAGTTACACCTCATTAATCACAGTAATACAGTCACATCTCATTAATCACAGTAATCACCTCACACCTCATTAATCACAGTAAACACCTCACCCCTCATTAAGGTAATGTTGTTTTTTCAGGGTGTTGTATTTACTATAGCCAGTCTTGCACTTGTTACTGGTCAAAGCAATACAGCAGATATGAGGGACAGTCTAACTACAGCTGCTAGAGGCAGGAACGCAGTGAGTACACACACACACACAGAACAACTGCCAGGCCTCGTGCCTCGTTTGTTAATGCTACATATGCACAGTAAATTCATATATTAACAAAATGTTTCATTTGTGTGAAAAATGAAATATTTAATAAAAAACAAAATCTTGTTCTGTAAAAAAATCAGCAATAATAGTAATAGTAATTCTTTCAATGTTTATATCACCTTCTCATACCCAAGATCACTTGACAGAAACACAAAAACAAAACACCATCATCACTACGATTTCTACTGTGACCATCACTGAGAGCAACCAGCTGATAAACACAACAGCAGCCGTGATACTGGGATGGTTTGAAATGTTTGACAAGATGAACAGCATCATGGAGCAGAACAGTCCAAGGAAGAGGAAGAGGAGGAGGAAGAGGAAGAGGAAGAGGGGGAGAAGGGGCAGGGAGAGAAGGAGGAGGAAAAGGAGGAGGAGGAAGAGGAGGTTAGAGGCCCAGATAAGGGTGACATCAGAAACAAGGAACACAAAAAGCTGGAGAAACACCAAGGACTGAGAGGAGAACTAGAAAAGGTGCAAGGAGTGCGGAAGGTGAACTTCTTGCGGAAGGTGAAGGCAATAGTGGTTCCCATAGTGATCTCCAACCTGGAAAAATGGCTCCATCAGATCCCAGGAATAACACTAGAGATCTCTGTCCAGAAGAGAGCAGTCCTGGGAACAACATTGGAGATCTCTGTCCAGAAGAGAGCAGTCCTGGGAACAACATTGGAGATCTCTGTCCAGAAGAGAGCAGTGCTGGGAACAACATTGGAGATCTCTGTCCAGAAGAGAGCAGTGCTGGGAACAACATTGGAGATCTCTGTCCAGAAGAGAGCAGTCCTGTGAACAACATTGGAGATCTCCGTCCAGAAGAGAGCAGTCCTGTGAACAACATTGGAGATCTCCGTCCAGAAGAGAGCAGTGCTGGGAACAACATTGGAGATCTCCGTCCAGAAGAGTGCAGTCCTGGGAAGAACATTGGAGATCTCCGTCCAGAAGAGTGCAGTCCTGGGAACAGCTGAGATACTGTACAGGACCCTCAAGGTCCCAGACCTCTGATAAAGGAACTGAGCTTAAACTTACATGCAGTCTACTGAATGTTCCTTTTTAACTTTTAAAAACTTTAGAGTATATGAATAATATTTTTTTCCTCCAAACTTTTAGAAAGGTGTGGTCCTATATAACTGTACCTTCACTTCACCTTAATTAGCTCTTATGATGCAGGAAAGATATGCTGAAGAATACTATTGTAATAAAATAAAAGTCATATTGCTATACATTCTATTTATCAGTGTGTTTTCTGGATTCACACATAAAATGTTTATTACTTAAATACAAAATGTTTGTATATGTATATGGTTATAATATATATCTATATAATTCTATATTAGATGGTATTTGATTTCGTAAAGCGATTTGATCAATATATCCGCCTCATGAACCTCATATACAGCGGCGCGTGAACTATGTAGGCGGGCACTTCCTCTATTTAAACCAATCACGTTTCTGCGCACTTTTGCCGGGAAAACGGAAACTGGTTCGCTGGAAGTTATTAAGTTCACCAGCAGAAGTGGCGGGAGGTTCTGAGAAGTTAATACTGCGTATTTCAGACAAACCCGTGAAAAGGTTGGGTAATATGTTCTGCTTTGCGCGACACGTCTTTGAAATACCTTGTCATTGTACAGATGGTTACCTAGCGACAGGGAACTGCTGTTCTGGACGCTCGCGCTGTGGTGGCCCGCTAGCATGTGGCTAAGATAGCTAGCATGTGGCTAAGTTAACTAGCCCTAACCCTAGGATGTTCGCTAACGCCAATCTAAACGTTAAGTTAACAGACTAGCTAGCTGGCTACATTTGCTGGCTGGTTTCGTCCTTTTAGTTAAACTATGTGAGCTGCGCTTGTCCGCTTGACTGTTGTGAGACTGAACGCTTCAGGATGTCAGCTGGGTTATGTACACTAATATACACTGTGTTTAGACAGCTATGAGTGTGGAGTACATTAACAATAGCCAGCTAGCTACGTGAGCTGAACTAGTTAGTAAGGTTATAGAATCTAACATTAACGTTAACGATACACGCACTGAAACGCACTTGAGCCTCGACCTGTAAGTTTGTGTGTGTGCGTAGTTGTAGTGTTTGTGTGTGTGTAGTAGTGTGTTAAAGCCCCAACTCCTGCTGACACATAGATCTGTAGGTGGTCTAGGACCATCTTATTCACCTCGGAACACTCGGGTTCTCCACGTTCAGAAAAGCGATGTGCACGGTGTTAAAGTTATGAATGAGAGAGTGAGACTGCTGGTTGACGCATACGGAAAGGTGGGATGTGGCAGTGGGTGTGGCCTGAGCTTCGTCTCCCTCTACCTCTCTGTAGGAATGGATGCTAAGAGACGCACTGTGGGTGGCATCCTGGGCGGAGCCTCACAGGCCAAGAAGGGCAGGATGGGCACAGACTGGGAAGACAGCCCATCCCAGTTTGAGGAGGAGCTTGCTCTGTTTGATGATGTGGACATGGAAGTGGAGTCAGGGGAGGGGCAGGCAGGCCATGATGTCATCCCAGAGGGTGAGTGATCCAGGGTGTGCATGTTTGTGTGAGGTGTGATGTTAGTGCTGATGGATCCTGCCAGCTTTGGGCAGGTGAGCTGTGTGTGTTAGAGATGTAACGTTAATGCTGGTGTGTGTATGTCAGATGAGCTCTTCTCTGCTGATATGAACCCTCGCTGGCGCCGCCCTGCTGCTCAAATACTCCATCCTGACAGAGATACTCTGATCTTCCAGCAGATGGACCTGGACTACTACCTAGGTAAAGCACGCCCCCTCACAGCCTAAAGCACGCCCCCTCACAGCCTAACGAACGCCCCTTCGTGTGTGTGTGTGTGTGTGTGTGTGTGTGTGTGTGTGTGTGTGTGTGTGTGTGTGTGTGTGTGTGTGTGTGTGTGTGTGTGCGTGCGCGCGCAGGCACAGCTGTAGCCAACATGCCAGGGCCGTTGCAGGGGAAGGCTCCAGTGGTGCGCATGTTTGGAGTGACGGATGATGGGAACAGTGTGTGCTGTCACATCCACGGCTTTGCCCCATACTTCTATGTTCCTGCCCCAGCCGGTGATTTGAGCACCCACCACAGACCAAACCATAACCTCCACCCACCCAAACCCCTCAGACCACAACCAGCACCTCCACCCACCCAAACACCTCAGACCAAGCCAGCACCTCCTATTCCTCCTTCTGCCCCCCAACAGGTTTCTCCAATTCCCACCTGACTGACTTTCAGAAGGAGCTGAACTCTGCAGTTCTGAAGGACATGCGCTCCAACAAAGACAACATATCTACCACTGTGCTGGCAGTGGACATCACCAGCAGAGAGAGTGAGTCTCGTGCCTGTGAGGGAGAGATGGCCACAGTGTTTTGTCTTTGCCTAACTGCCTTTTTGTCCTTAACGAGGCATGTATGGTTACCATGGCAAGCACCCTGTGAACTTCTTGCGCATCACCATGGCGATGCCCCGTCTGATTGCTCCTGCAAAGCGTATCCTGGAGCAGGGATTCAAGTTTGCTAACTTCTCCATACAGAGCTACTCTGCCTACGAGGCCAACATCGACTTTGAGATTAGGTGGGTGTGAATCCTCTACGGTTCATAGGCATTGATCCCCAGATGCGTGTGTGTCCGGTTCATGGTAGACAGTGGTGCGGTAGGAGTGTGTGGTGTTCACTGTTTTTGTGCATGTATGTGTGTGTGTCAGGTTCATGGTAGACAGTGGTGTGGTAGGTTGCTGCTGGATTGAGCTTCCTAAGGGGAAGTACAGCCTGAGGGAGGAGAGGACTGCTGGTGACAGCGACAGTGCCCCCTGCTGCCCAGGCAAGGTAATGCCCCCCAGCCTTAAGAATGTCTCACAGCACCGTATGTACAGCCACACTCCATCACCTCCACCCATATTCATTCAGCACCCTGTGATCACTGTACTGTAGCTGTCCCATGTTCTGCCACTGGTGATCTCTTTTAACCCTACCCCTATCCCTCCCCCCAGGTGTCTCTGTGCCAGTACGAGGTAGATGTGGGATGGACAGATCTGATCAGTCACCCAGCAGAGGGAGACTGGCAGAGAATCGCCCCTCTCAGGGTGCTCAGCTTCGACATAGAGTGTGCTGGCAGGAAAGGTGTGTGTGTGTGTGTGTGTGTGTTTGTGTGTATATACACTTTATGCACATTATATGAAAATTAAGAATTGTATAAAGCACATTCAAAGCAAGCATTTATTTTACACATTAAAAAGGATATATTATTATGATTGTTGTATTCTATATTAAGGAGTATTCCAGAATCATTGGCATAAGACCTCAGGCAGGTGTATTTGTGTGTTTCACAGGTGTGTTTCCGGAGGCAGAGGTGGACTCTGTGATCCAGATCGCCTCCATGGTGCAGCGCCAGGGGGAGAAGGAGCCGTTTGTGCGCACTGTGTTTACACTGCAGTCCTGTGCCAGTATCGTAGGCTCCCAGATCATCTGCTTCTCTCAGGAGAACAAGCTCCTGCAGGTCTGGCCCCGCCCACCCCAGTGCACACGCCCTACCCACCCCGTGCTCCCAGCATCCATTCACATATTGTAAATTTGTAGCAGACATTGCATACGTGAGGCCTGATGTGCATGTGTTCTGGTGTTCATGTAGTTTTGTGTGTGTGTTTGCGTGCGTGCATGTTTGCATCCTCAGAGTTGGGCAGAGTTTGTGAGGACGGTGGATCCTGATATCATCACAGGCTATAATACTCAGAACTTTGACCTCCCATACCTACTCAACAGAGCCGCTGCTTTAAAGGTGTGTGCGCACGTCTGTGTGTGGCAGGCTTGTTCAGTATATACATGGGCCTGTGTGTGTGTTTCTCCGTGGCTGTACCCTAATTTGGAGAGGGGTGTGCGTGCGCATGTTTGCGTGTTCACAGGTGTCCAAGTTCCCCTACCTGGGGCGGGTGTGGGGCATTAAGTCTGTGCTGAAGGACTCCAGCTTCCAGAGCAAACAGATGGGCCGACGGGAGAACAAAAGCGTTAATATGGAGGGCAGAGTGCAGTTTGACCTTCTACAGGTAGAAACACTCCACTGTCTGTCTGTGCCTGTCTGTCTGTGCCTGTCTGTCTCATGCACTCTTTTTGTACTGCAGGTCCTGTTGCGGGACTACAAATTGCGTTCCTACACACTTAACGCCGTCAGCTTCCACTTCCTGCAGGAGCAGAAGGAAGACGTCCAGCACTCCATCATCACAGACCTGCAGGTACAACCAATCACAGGTTTCAGTCACCAGCCAATCAGAACTTGGGGAACAGGAGGGGGCATTATACAGTGCACATGAAGAAGACACAAAAAGGTGTACTATCTACAGCTCTAATCCCCTCTGCTCTGGCCGTTCCAGTGTTGAAGCACTAACCCACTCTGCGCTGAGCAGCTCTGTTGTCAGAGATCTGCAGTTATTGTGCTATAATTTTGGATGCTGTTTTTTTCAATTAATGGAAAGGAAATTGTGAGAATTGTTCATACCTACTAATCTAATCACTTCCTCTCCCCGTGTGTGTAGAATGGGAATGAGCAGACCAGGCGGCGTCTGGCGGTGTACTGTCTGAAGGACGCCTATCTGCCCCTGCGTCTGCTGCAGAAGCTGATGTGTGTGATTAACTACATGGAGATGGCCCGTGTGACTGGTGTTCCTCTCACATACCTGCTGTCCCGAGGTCAGCAGATCAAAGTGGTGTCCCAGCTGCTGCGACAGGTGTGTTTAAACACACACACACACTGTACACCCAGATAGCCAGGTCAAATGAACGAATGTACAAGGCAGGTGTGCGTGTGTGTGTAGGCTATGAAGCAGAACTTGGTGATGCCCGTGGTAAAGAGTGAAGGAGGAGAGGATTACACTGGAGCCACAGTCATAGAGCCAGTCAAAGGGTGCGTCTCCCCACCGTCTCGTCTCCCCACTGTCTCCTGCTGAGCTGCAGGCTGGCTCTCCTTTTTGCTCTCCTTCTGTGGATTCAAGTTGTGGAGATGACGCATCTCTTCAGTCTCCGTGCTCCCCCAGCCCTGAGATGAGATCGTCAACCTAATGGTTTGGTGTGTTTGTGTGTGGCCAGGTACTACAGTGTTCCCATAACAACACTGGATTTCTCCTCCCTGTACCCATCTATCATGATGGCCCATAACCTGTGTTACACAACCCTACTGCAGAAAGGCCATGAGGGGAAACTTGGGTGAGTGTGTGTATATGGGTGTGTGTGTGCTCATGCTCATGGGTGTGTGGGTGTGTGTGTGTGCGCTCATGCTCATGTTTGTGTGTAGTCTCTCTGCAGATGACTTCATCAAGACTCCTACTGGAGATCTGTTTGTTAAAAGCTCTGTGAGGAAAGGACTTCTGCCAGAGATCCTGGAGAATCTGCTTAGTGCCAGGAAGAGGTGAACACACACGCATACACACACAGCCCTTTTACAGGGTCAGTCACATCACCAGGGAGTACACAACAGTCTGCCCTGTTGAGCGGTCGTGTGCAGAGCCCTCACCACAGTGAGGTTGTGTTGTGTGGCCCCTGGACCCTGCACAGCACTGTTCTGTGTGTGTGTGTGTGTGTGCGCTCATGTGGTTGGGTTGACATGCAGGGCGAAGGCGGACCTGAAGGAGGAGACGGATCCGTTCAAGAAGCAGGTTCTGGACGGGAGGCAGCTGGCCCTGAAGATCAGTGCCAACTCCGTGTACGGCTTCACCGGGGCGCAGGTGGGCAAACTGCCCTGCCTGGAAATCTCGCAGGTCTGTCTAACCACGCCCACAGTCCTTCCACCATCCCGATTACCGAAGAACCCTGAGGCACTGTTCCTGGGACCATCCTCTGTCTGTGTGTGTGTGTGTTTGCGTCCTCAGAGTGTGACCGGCTTTGGCAGACAGATGATCGAACAGACCAAGCAGCTTGTTGAATCCAAGTACACTATCGCTAACGGTTACCAAGCCGATGCCAAGGTAACGCCTGCTCCGGTTCAGTTGTCCTGTGCGTAGTATCAGAACTGCAGATGCCTGTGGTCCTTGTGTTTTTCCTGCATGTGCCAAATTCCTTGTGACGTGCCTGTTTAGGTTGTCTACGGTGACACGGACTCCGTGATGGTGAAACTGGGCGTCAGCTCGGTGGAGGAGGCGATGAAGCTGGGTAGGGAGGCGGCTAAGTGGGTCTCCAACCACTTTGTGCAACCAATCAAACTGGAATTTGAGAAGGTGGGTGACGGAGACAGGGATTTGGCACCAACAACCATACCTGTCCGTAACTGGGTTTCAGGTGTCATGTGCGTATCTGGGTTTCAGGTGTACTATCCTTACCTGTTGATCAATAAGAAGAGGTACGCAGGCCTGTATTTCTCCTCCAGCTCTGAACACCATGATAAGATGGACTGTAAAGGCATAGAGACTGTAAGGAGAGATAATTGCCCTCTAGTGGCCAACCTTATAAACACATGCTTACAGAAGATCCTCATAGACAGGTATGCATATGTCTGTGCCTCACAGCATGGAAATTCAGATTTCCCTCTTAAGACTCACATGAGCTGCTCAGTAATGTGTGTGTGTGTGTGTGCGCAGAGACCCTGATGGTGCCGTGAGTCATGCTAAAGAAGTGATCTCTGACCTCCTATGTAACCGGATCGACATCAGCCAGCTGGTGATCACCAAGGAGCTGACGCGCTCAGCGCAGGAGTATGCTGGGAAACAAGCCCACGTGGAGCTCGCGGAGAGGTGCGTGCACACACACACACCTTCATGTGTCAGGATAAACGTAATGCTTGTATTAAAAATTTATTGTATGCTTTCTGTGTTTGTTAAATATTTTTTTAAGGATAAAGTTTATGTTCCAGTGTGGTGAATGTTAACAATGATCTATTGTGTGTGTGTGTGTGTGTGTGTAGGATGCGTAAGCGAGATGCAGGCAGTGCTCCTAATCTTGGTGATCGTGTTCCATACGTCATAATCAAGGCGGCCAAAGGAGTGGCAGCATATATGAAGTCAGAGGTCCGTACACCCGATTTGTGTCTGTGTGCTGGGGTCTGAATGCCTGGTTTGTGTCTGTGTGCTGAGAATGTGTGTGTGTGTGTGTACAGGATCCCATTTATGTGCTGGAGAATAATATCCCCATAGACACCCAGTACTACCTGGAGCAGCAACTGTCCAAACCTCTTCTGCGCATCTTTGAGCCCATACTGGGAGAGACGAAGGCTGAGAGTGTGTTGCTAAGTGAGGAAACCCGTCTGTACTACTATTATTAAACACTGGGATACATATCAGGTGTGCGTGCGAATAAAATCAATCCAGAAGATCTTGTTGTCTGTATATAACCGCTTGGTGTGTATGTGTGTGTTTGCAGAGGGTGATCACACGCGCTGTAAGACCGTTCTGACCTCTAGGGTGGGAGGACTCATGGCGTTTGCTCAGAAGCGCAGCACGTGTATTGGCTGTAGGGCCGTCCTCAGAACAGACGGTGTGTCCGAGCGTGTGGGCAAGTGCGCGTGAGCCCTCAACTCCACACGCCGACTCACAACGCTATAAATACAAACGTGCTCTTGTACGCAGGAGAGCAAAGTTGGCTGGAGTGAGAGAGCACACACATTTCTGCCATTTTACCCATATCTCTCTCCTCCCCCTCACTCCAGCTGCTGTGTGTGACTTCTGCAAAAAGAAGGAGTCGGAGCTGTATCAGAAGGAGGTGTGTTGATTCAGTTGGAGTTGTAGGGTGGGGGGTTCTGGACAGTGGCGTGAAGGTGAAACAGGACCGTGTCTGGTCAAGGGCCTGATGGTCCGGGTCAGACGGATGCCACTGAGCAAATGCTTTGGTAACATTAGTTTGTGGTGTATTTGTCAGATTGCTCATCTCTCTGGTCTGGAGGAGAAATTCGCTCGGCTGTGGACTCAGTGTCAGAGGTGTCAGGGGTCCCTACACGAGGATGTGCTATGTACAAGGTCTGTATGCATGTAGACACCACCACAGGCCTTCCAAAACACATGCTCATAGCTATACTACACCCATGTAGTATCTGATGGACGTGTACTGTCTATGTGTCCCCAGCCGGGACTGTCCCATCTTCTACATGCGGAAGAAGGTCCAGAAGGATCTGGAGGACCAGGAGAAGCTTGTCTTGCGCTTTGGCTGGTGAGAAGGTCCCAGGTTGCCCCGGCCTCCTCAGAGCAGACGTCTAGTCTCTCACGCTTGTAAAGAATCCCACTTGCCTTTTTTACACAATGGAAATAAAGTAGTTGTTTTTAACTCCTGGCTTTTGTCTGACTTTAAATGGCTGTTTAACCAAAATAGGGGTTTACCTTGCTGAAGTCATTTGGATTGTTTGATTCATGCTTAATAGTATGTGTTGTAGCTGAAAATGAACCCGATTATGTCAGTATGGTGTGGGAGGTGTGTGTGTGTATTAAGCCCTTCTTACACACAGGCATCAGAAGCATCACCAGACAAGCAAATAGCACTTAAAGTTTCAACAGAAAGACAACTCTATTTTAGCCAAAATTCCTTTATTCAGAAAAACACAAACTACTACAAGAGTGTCCCCCAGACTGTTCACGTCCAACTGTAGTTTCAGCCACTTAAAAAAAAAGTTATTCTTCCCTCATTTTGACAGTATGGAAAGTATCCTATGCAAAGGATGAGTTGGTACTGGGAGTGGAACAGTCTGACGGGTAAACGAGGAGCCTGACGTGACAAATGTCCAGAAATCAAGGATGGGTTCAATGGCTCTAAATGATCCAAACAAATCGCATGAATCTGGACGAGGCTTTAAAGGCCCAATCAGGAACCACCAAGTGTTGTATTGCAAAGATGTACACACCGAACGTGACCTGATCTACTCTTGTCTACTGAGAGGCTACAAACAGTAACCATGGCAATGTTTTGGACACTCCTGATGGGATATTTCACAGATCAATGACTATGATCTTACAAACAAGCAGGCAGAGAAATGGGGCTGTGACTAATGCTACAGCTGTGTGTGTATGTTTAGTTGTGGGTTGTGCGCACAGTGCTGTTCCAGGAATACAGTGCAGAGGTGGGGGTGTTGCTATAGTAACGTGCAGCGTCTCTGTGTGTGTTTCTTGCTTTTCTTGTTGGTGCGATTTGTCTCCTTGTATCTTCTGATCTCCCGAACCAGCGAATAAAAACCCTCTTCCACCCCCTGCAGAGAGAGACAGACACAAACCTGTTTATCTCCATGTCAGACTACAGACTCACACAGATAAGTGATTAGCAACCGATTCCAGTTATTTTCCCTGATTCAGTTTAATAGGTGCGGTAACGTGTTTGAACACAGCTAAAGGAAGTGAGGCTCTCAAAAGCTGCAACAATCCACCCACTCCTGTGTAGATGGAGCCTGGAGAACACCACACACAGCATTTCTGCAGCTTCTGTGTTTAAATCCACACGGTCATCTGGTGCACTGAAGCTGCTTTCAACCAATGACAGACACGCAGCGCTTCATCGGCGGTCCCTGCAGCACACCTGTCGTGTTTTGGCAGACGTCTCAACAAAGGGGATGCCGTAGCCGCGGGCCAGTTCCTGCGCCTGACGCGTGTCCACCGTCCGTGAGCTCAGGTCACTCTTATTCCCCACCAGCACCATGGGGACGCTGTCACTGTCTTTCACCCGGTTAATCTGCTCCCTGGTCACACACACACAAAAGGACTGCCTGAACGTCACACACGGTGGCTAGTGTGCAGAATGAGCCATCTGGACTTCTCCAATACGACATCGGAACAGGCCGACTCAGCACTTTCCTTTTGAGCCTTCACTGGAAACAGGAAGCTGCTGAACTGTGCGTGACATCATCACACAAGACTGGTCAAACTGGTCCCATAATTCTAATGCTATCGCAGGCATAATGACAAAAATAAATGGGTTTTTAATAATGTTATTTGTCTTCACTTAACACAAGTGTGTCGGGGTTAGCCTAGCACAGCCGTGCATCCTGTATCTCAGCACACCAATGACACCCCAACGTCAGCAGCAAAACACAAGATTATAAAACGTGATTATCCACCATCTGGTTTCAAAGCCTGAGAGGAAGAGATGTACCTGTAGAGATGCACGTCTTCAAAAGACTTAATGTTGTTGATGGCGAAGACGCAGAGGAAGCCCTCCCCCGTCCTCATGTACTGGTCCCTCATGGCGCTGTACTCCTCCTGTCCAGCAGTGTCCAGGATGTCCAGCAGACAGGTCTCCCCGTCTATCACCACCTGCTTCCTGTACGAGTCCTGAGCAGGAGGAAGTTGACAGTCTGAGATGAGACTGCACCTTGCTTTGGTAGGACTGCCACAGACCGAGTGGAAAGAGTCCTGTAGCAGGTCTACACTGTATGGACAGGTGTGGCTGTGTGAGGTCTACACTGTGTGGACAAGTGTGGCTCATTTCCACATTAGTTCTTATAATATCAGTACTGAAAAGGCCAATATTGCAATAATGATGAACAAACAATATGCAGCTGTTGCTGATGACCTCGCTGTGACTATTTAAGGGTGCATATATTTATTGAAGCTCTCCTGCCCTGCACAGATTAGATGCGTGCTAGATGTGATGATGCTGGTGTTGGGTGTGCTCAGTTATGATGATGCTGGTGTTGGTTCTAAGCTCTACAGCCTGTGACAGCTCATGCAGTAGAGATGGGCACCTCTGGATTTTGTGGAAGATAGTTTTACATCCATCAATCACTGTAATATCATGGATATTATTTGTCTACTCACTACATACATGTTGTGTATTTGGCACAACAAAATACATCAAGACATTTGTGTGTGGATGAAACTGACCTAGTTGGCAAAAGATTGTTGTAATTCTAATCACTGATTACAAAATACAACCAAACCTTCAAAAATATTACATACTTTTGTATTGTCGTTTTACCAGTTTGTAACGCACAGGAGCAACCTCATATTTTATTAGCTTTTCTGTGATGTCGCGTACCTCAATCGTAGGATCATACTCGTCAACAAAGTGGTTCTGAATGAGCTGGATGGTCAGGGCGCTTTTGCCCACGCCTCCTGCCCCGACCACCACCAACTTGTATTCGGTCATCCTATGAGAGAGGAAAGTATGTTGGTGACAAAAATCAACAGTAAAACCTTTTTAAAAACACTTTCGCGGTGGGACACAACTGTAGGGATTAACTACAGCCGGCTGACATGAGCTTCACAGATGGCATTGTAACAGTCACCCTTCCGAGACTAACCCTAACCTCAACCCTGACCTAACCCTAACCTCAACCCTGACCTCTAACCCCAACCAACCCTAAACCCCAACACTAACCCTACCGGTAGCCGACTGTGCTGTCTGCTACATTAGCGGGTTCGCTCGGAAACTTCATTTTATAGCTTCGATCTCCCGTTATGAGTGTAACGAGTCACGTGCCTGTAACGGCGCTGGTACGCGGGGATTCGCGTCCGTCGCTCAACGGTTCACGACCGAAATCCAAAAAAATAATCCAGCTACAGCTAGCCGACCAGCTACGCTAACTCGCCAGCCATCTTAAAGATATACGGATTTTAGGAACCACCACCTAACGGACGAGCGTCTCACCGCGCGACGTGTTCAACCGTTAACCGCTTCACGAGACAATACTCCCGAAGACACGCGCAGGAACCGACGAGGCCCGTTTGACTGGAGATCAGCCGCGGTGCCGCATTACGGGAGCTGGACCACCACACCGCGGTTCCGTGTGAGCTATGAGAGTGTACGGACACCGAGGCCAGTGAACCGGCGCTCCGCTCCGCTCTTTTCGGCTAGGACGCGCCCCAAGTCATTGTGGGCGAGGAGGGGCGGGGCTATGGGAACAATTCACCAATTGTACCAAGTTGTTTTTAAAGATTTATATACGATTGGTTGAGAAATTAAAGGAAACGAGAGCTGACCAATCACAGTGAAGTACCTCCTTCCAACTTCTTCCGTATACGCTCGTATTCGTTTGTGAGCCAATCAACCTCGCACGTGACGTTGCGCAGGGCGGGTCCGAAATGACGTTTCACTGGACAGATCCAACTGACAACAGGAGTGGCCTATGGAATCGCGAACTCTAGTTGCTATAGTTACGTTTCATTCCACACGGTTCCTGAAGCCTACTCACTAATCACGTGATGTGAGTCCCGGGCATGATGCCAGAGCCGGTGCTGCGCGCTCTACACGAGACAAGTGCGGACCCGGAAAGGCACCACGCTGTACATGTTAACTCAGTTGAAGACTGAGATGTACAAACAACCCGAACGCCATAAATTATGGCTACTCCGTTAAGTATTATTTAGTCTGGTAGTTAACTGACTGGCTAGCTAGCTTACCAAAATTATTTTAATGCAAAATTATTTGTCTTGAAAGCTATCGAGTCTAATTAACTATAAATTCAACCTGTGTGATTACAGAAAACATTTCTTTAGTTAATCGGCTGCTTGTAGTAGGTCTGTGATGGATATATCGCAATCATACCTTGGTCCTCCTACTATCATTCCATTCTGCACGGTCCCTATGTAGTGCCCTATATAGTGCCCTTCTGTCCCTATACACTACACGCGATTCACGTGACGTGGGTCAAGGGACAGCACCAGATTATATCCCTTGATCTGCTTGCAGCGTCATCACGTAGGAGACATGCGTCTTGCATTTTTTTGTTTCTTTTAGCAGCTGGACGACTGAGTAGTTCCCTTCTTTACTAATGTGGCTAATACATACTGTATATGTGTAACGGTGACCCCATATTTTGCATGCAAAATGATTATCTGGTTGATGTAGACTGAACAGCTTTCTAAAGCCAATATTTATTTGAGCATAACTAACACAAAATAGTGAAAGTGATCAAACTAAATTTGTTTTCCATCATTGGTGTTCAGCACAAAATATTAAAAGTATTAAAAGTATTAATATACGTGACCAATTATATTATTTATTTAATGCTGAATGAAACAGGCAGCAAGTTAAACTCCCCAGTAGGTGTTGATAAGACACGCAATCCCCGATAGGAAATACACGCAAACCCCAGTTCGTTTTAGCATTTTGTTTTTCTATTTTGACTGTACTGTGAACCGTCAGTGTCCGAAATCGTTCTGAAACGAAAGTCCGGTTTGTGTTACGTTTGTGCTTTCAAAATAAACATTTTAAAGACAGTAATTGAATGATATGTGACGTCAGTCGGCCCTCTACCAACAATTTAATCGTTCCAAATACAGCCCCGTTTGTGCTGGTTTGGGTTACCAACAGAAACATTACCCTATTTCTCAAGGGATATTTATAGAAGTGCTGCAGTACTGCACGAGCGGACAAGTCGTTCTAAAACAGCCTCGCTCGCTTGTGCTATGTGAGTTTGTGCAAACAGAGAAGACCCTGCAGTAGCGACCTTACCCGACCTGGGAAAGAGAGAAAACCCCTAAACCCTGTTACCCTGCTATCCTGTATCCGAACAACAGTGTACAAATCGCCCCCATCATCTTTCTTTCTTTCTAGAGTGAATCCTAAGGTTTCTGCATTTGCAAGTTACTGCTGAAATGCAGTACTTAAACCGTCGGCGCATTGTGTCCGAACTGGATCAGTACGGACTGGATCAGTACTCGCGCGGCTTGCCTGTATTTACTTTTCCATGGCGCTAGATGTCACCAGCACTGCAGGGCTGCAGAGATAACGCACGCGCTCCCCGGTGACAGATGGACGGGAGGATTATGTTCGTGATTTTAGCCAAAGATTAGAGCACAGCAGATGCCCTCAGTGGGCGGAGGGAGAATGAACAACAAGAGAATGAGAGAGATGGAAAAAAGTGATCAGCGGTGAAAAGGCACCGGAGCGTCTATAACGTTTATACGTTACATACTACTGACGTTTACCAGCACTCGGCAATGTGCAAACACTCCTCAAGTATTAACATCAAAACTAGGATTTACTCTCAAGTAATGTGGACAATGTTCGTTTTTGGCAAACGAACAGTAAAATCTAGAACACTATGCAAGCAAGGAATTAAAAGATAAAATTACCATAACATGAATGCATTTAGTCAGTTTTTATTGCACACCAGCAAATTTCACATGTACACTTTATACACAATACATTTTCATTCTTTCCTTTTCCAAAGTAAATAGAGAGGGATTAGCTATTATTGAATATATCCTTCATGACATTGTGGGGAAAAATAATGTTATGAAATGAGCATAGAAAAAAACACAAAACAATAACAAGAAAAGCAGCTGAAAGAAATGTAAACAACATTTAAACTGGGGAGGGGTGATATTTCACTAATCCCAAAGCCATCTCTCCATCTCTCTCTGCTGTTCCTGAATCCTGTTTAGATGTATTATTAGTTATTTTACAAGTCAAGTGGCCTGCCCTTGTTGATGAAGGATGTACATTTGCACATTTGTGTGTCTGTGTATTATTGTACTTGGGAGATGTTAAGAATGTTATAGTGATTATACATCCTGTGCTGTACTGCACTTTTAAATTCACATTTTCTCTCCTTTCCATATTCTTACACACGCACATACACACAAAATACAAGCAGATAAGCTTTTGATCAGGTAGATTACACATTCACCCATCTGAAACATGCACAACCATAAAGCATAGCTGAAACACAAATGTGCCCCACACACAGTCACAGACACACACCTATGCATTCACACCGATACATTCACACATATGCGTCCTCATAATAAGGGCATTAAAATGATGTTGGCAGAAGCCAAAAATACTGAAATTAAAACAGCACCATCATTGTCTAACCTCTCTCTCACTCCCTCATACATACATACACACACACACACACACACACAGTACTATTGCATGTGTAAGGGTGCATTCTTACAACATACAGATGTTCCCATTCACTCAGTGCTCTTACGCTAGATAAACAGTAACATCTGTCACGTTAAAGTACAGCTGGACTGCCAGGTTTACCATCTACACTGTTTCATTATACTTTTCTTTTTTATAGTAATCCTCTTTCACATGTGGTCAGTGAGGTTACATTTATGATGGGTTTCCTCCACTATGTCAGTTCACTCTCCCCCTCTCCTTCATACAGGAAGCTATTTCTTCCAACTGGCTGAACATATTCTTCTGTTTTGTCCCAGTCTGAGACCCATCCAGCTCCACCCCCAGCTCCACCCCCATCGCGCCCAGTGGCGTCTGGATGGCTTATGGCACCATACTGCCCGCCCATCCTGTAAAGCTCTTCTGTCTCATTGGCCAGTTCATCTTCATCTAGAATGCCACACTTCTCCTGGCTGGTGTTCTCAGCATCTGCCCATGGTTGCTTCTCTCCTGATGCAAACACACCTTTGGAAATAGGTGGGGCATAGTGGTGGGACAAATGGGCAGGGGAAAAGGGGTGGGGCAAATGGGTGGGGCAAAGGGGTGGGACAAATGGGCAGGGCAAAGGGGTGGGGCAGAGACGTGGAGCAGAGAGGAACACAAAGGCTGTGTCATTACAGCAGACTCAAGCGAATCCGGTGTGAACATTTGCATGGTAGGACTGTGCAGTGTTTCTCCTCGTTGTGCACTTGTAGTGCTTTCCCTTCCCTTCTACTTATAAAAGCTCTGTAGCACACAGCCCATAAATGTGAAAACTGGTCTTGCATCAGGAAATAATCATCTCACACTGCGATAGAGTATGGCAGAGCAGTAGAAAGTAGGCTGAATATTTGCTGAGAACATGCGTGTGCATGTGTATCCAGGCATGTGTATCACAGCCTGTGTTTACCGTAGAAGACCACACCCCCGTAGTGCACCAGTGATGCAATGAGGAAGACATACTGCCACTCTTCACGAGTCTGTGGGGACAAAGACAGACAGGACAGCGTATAGAGTGCTGCTGGGTTTTTCAGATTTAATGAGCAGAATGGTGGAGTGTATGTAGGACAGTTTAGGCACGATGACGCCGCATTGCTTCAGCTCAGCACACTGATACCGTGAAAACTGTACTCTAGTTTAATGGGCTGGCGGCCTTGATTCTTCTTCACAGACTTTAAAGTCCTGAATGTCCTGAAGTTATAGCTGCAGTCCAATCAGAAGTACAGTGCTACATACTGCGACTGACGTACCTGTGTGTGTGTGTGTGTGTTGGGGGGTGTGTTATTATTAGCACATACCTTATGTTTAGTCATGGCTCCCACAATCAGAGGGCACACCATGCCTGACAGGGTGCCCACTCCGTTAGAGATGCCCATCAGGATGCTGGCATAGCGCGGGGCTATGTCCAAATGATTCACATTAAACCCTGCCACATGGACAGACAGAGTGAGACAGAGTGAGAGTGTCAGAGTGAGAGTGAGAGTGAGAGAGGTTCTTTTATATTTTAAGAGCAACACAAATGGCCTCTCAGCCCCGCCCCCTTCTACATGCTCTTTATGGCATCTGAGTTCATTGGCCGTCATGCCAGTCAAGGATGTTACATTGATGCTGTGGTTAGTATGTAGTAATGATCAGACTGCATCACAGTCTCTTCGTGCTGCACCTATCTCCTGGGCATTAGTGCTGATCATCTGTGTATGTACGGGCAGGTGTCCAGGAGATTTTAGTTCCTATGGAAACAATAGCTAACAAATGTCATAATATGTCCTCTGTATTTTATCCACAAAATTAACTTGTTTTTTGTCTGTGGAAACATGTCTGTGGAAACATGTCTGTGGATGACATGTCTGTGGATGACATGGTCGTGATGACCTGTCTAGCTGCGTTGACCAGCTAGAGGAACAAGCAGACGAGAGCGGAGCAGAAAGACGCAGGTTCTCCAGGAACAAGGAGAGCATCTTCTCACATGCCAAGATTGCTCCAGTACACGTGACACCCGCCCACAGTGCAACTGTACTGTACATTGTACAAGCTTGGTGTCTTCTAGGGATTTGCACAGAGACCATGAAAAGATAAAAATTACAACTCCTAATGGTGAACACAAGTACAGTTTTCACTACCACAAAGCATTTATCATACAATTGAAAAAGACACACATCTTTCCATCTACAGGGACATGTATTTTATATTATTATTATTATATATTATTTTTTGGTTAATAGGTACTCATAGAAATGTTTTTGCAGCCTGCTGCTGGATTTATTTCAGTTCAATAAAACACGACACCTTTCTTAAAGTGTGTTTTTTTTATCTTGTTTTGTTGTACAAATGTTTAAACTCTAAAATACATATTCAAACAGAATAATTTTTCTGGCTAGTGTGAGTAGTGGGGAACAGACACCAGAGCGTGGTTGTTCTGGAGCAGAGCGAACGCACAGCTCTTAGTGAGAAGCAGTAATACGAAAAGCAGGAGTGGAGCCAAGCCGGAGTGGAATGGTTACAGAATGCTTTGAGTGAGGAGCAGAATTTTAGGTCGCTCCACTGAACTCCCATACTGATGGCATAGATGTATATTTGCCCTCAGTGGATGGGTGGGGGGTGGATATGAAATTAAATCAGTGCCACTGATTGTGATGGTTGTTACAGCATTTGTCACAGTATTTGTAATTCTTGTAACACTATGGTTACAGTCTTGGTTTTGTAGACATGTTATACTACCAGGCATCTGGACCACAGCATAACGGCATAGTGAGCTAATCAGCTCAAGCACCCACTTGGCTCAGAAAGGACTTGGTGATTCTCTCGAGTTAAAGTGAAATAAAGCAGTGTCAAACCAAGCATCTGTAAAGTATGGCTCCCTCAAACCAAGCATCTGTAAAGTATGGCTCCCTCAAGACAAGCATCTGTAATGTATGGCTCCCTCAAGACAAACGTCTGCAGGTACATGCCACATTAGGACTTCCCATTAAAGGAAGCTTTGTTACTTTTTCCCTTCAAATCCAAACAATTTCATTTCCCATGGGTAAGTTTGGTAGTTATAAGCTGTGCCTTTAATGTAAAGCAATCCAGAAGCTTGTCTTCAGTAATTTACTGGCAAACAGACATTTCTCTTTTATACGTCATAAACAATCAAATGAATAGCACATTATATTAAAAAAAGATTCTAGGTTCATTGGTGTTCTCTGATATAGTACTGCTGTAGATTTGTTGGTCTTCTCCTCTGATCTAGTACTGCTGTAGTTTTGTTGGTGTTCTCTGATCTAGTACTGCTGTAGTTTTGTTGGTGTTCTCTGATCTAGTACTGCTGTAGTTTAGTTGGTGTTCTCCTCTGATCTGTACTGCTGTAGTTTTGTTATTCTCCTCTGATCTAGTACTGCTGTAGTTTTGTTGGTGTTCTCTGATCTAGTACTGCTGTAGTTTAGTTGGTGTTCTCCTCTGATCTGTACTGCTGTAGATTTGTTGGTCTTCTCCTCTGATCTAGTACTGCTGTAGTTTTGTTGGTGTTCTCTGATCTAGTACTGCTGTAGTTTAGTTGGTGTTCTCCTCTGATCTGTACTGCTGTAGTTTTGTTATTCTCCTCTGATCTAGTACTGCTGTAGTTTTGTTGGTGTCCTCTGATCTGTACTGCTGTAGTTTTGTTGGTGTTCTCTGATCTAGTACTGCTGTAGTTTTGTTGGTGTTCTCCTCTGATCTGTACTGTTCGGCTCATGTTTAGTATGTTGAATGATGAAGTGTTTTATATGATAGACCATCTCATGTGTCATGTGTGTTTATATGAAGGTCTGTGTGAGGTGTTCTAACCTGAGATAGCGAATCCACTGAAGCCAACCGCCAATACAAGGAATGATATGGCAATTCCTTTCGTGTGAGAGAAACCCACAACCAAGAGCAGGGTGGCTTCCATCCCGAATCCTGCACAACACACACACACACTCACAGCTAACAACAGTCTGATGCTAAACCAGTGAGTCATGTTTACATTCAACACCATCAGGACACTTCACTGCACTTCTTTCACTGGCTCTACCTCCACTGCAGCTGAAACCGGTCTAAACCGGTCAAATCTGCCCTAATCTCTCCTCCCTGGTATTTATTTACTGAATTTGTCTTGCGTTGTTGCACATGTTTTCACTCGCACAGTTTATCTATATAGCCATGTGTAGTCCTACTGTCTTATGTATACAGGCCTGTGTAGTCCTACTGTCGTAAGTTAGGGAACTTGTCTTGTGACCAGAGGGTTGTGGGTTCAGTTCCCAGCTAGGGCATGACTGACGTGCTGTTGAGTAAGACTCCACCACTCTGGTCACGTGCGTACTCACGGCCCCCTACTGTTCACTAGTGTGTATGTGTGAATTCTCACTGCACAGATGGGTTAAATGCGGATGACAAATTCCAATGTGTGAAAATCACAAATTGTCATTTGGTTCACTACTTCACTTAAGTATCACCCTGTATTTTCATTTTACTGTGTGCTGTATATGATTGAAACATTTCACTTGACACACATACAACATACATCATTCACACAAACACATACAGTATATACACACACACATACAAGTACATACACCACAATACATTACTACATTCCATGCATTTATTTACCAGTAAGTTTGGAATACTGAGGTTTGGGATCTGAAGTAGGGATTATTTTGGGATCTGAAGTAGGGATCTATTTGGGATCTGAAGTAAGGTATCGGTTTGGGATCTGAATTAGGGATTGGTTTGTGATGTTGTAGTTGTAGCTGTATTCAGATGGTCCTCTGCTTTCTTGCTTTAATCTAACCCAGGATGGAATGGAAAGTGGTGGAAGTGAATGAGGTCCAAACAATAAATGGTGATCATGGTGTAATAATCTGGAACTGCCCAAAGTAAAGAGTAACACCTATAAGGAGTATTAGAGTAACACCTCTATGGAGTATTAGAGTAACACCTCTATGTAGCATAAAGTAACACCTTTATGTATCATAGAGTAACACCTCTATGAAATACAAGAGTAATACCTCTATAAAGTATAGAGTAACACCTCTATGCAGTATAGAGTAACACCTCCACTGATGTTAAAAGCACACCTCTATGGAGTATAGAGTAACACCTATGTGGAATATAAAGTAATCCATATGTAGTATAAGAGTAACACTTCAGTATAGAGTAAAATCTATATGTAGTATAGAGTGGCTACATAGTGTATGCAGTATACTGCATATATAGAGTAACACCTCTATACTGTATAGAATAAGATCTCTATGTAGTACAGAGTAATGCCTCTGTGGAGTTTGTGTGAAAGGCCTTAAAAAGAAGGCTTTATGGAGCAGCATGACTCAGAATGAAGGGAACACAGAGTTCTGGTGTTTTGGTGCTGTGTTTACCTCTTCACTGCTTTGCTCTGTGTGTTCTGTATTTGTGTGTGTAAGTATGATTGTTTCATGCATCAGTAATTATTGTCCCAGGTGCTAACCCTGGATCCGACACAAAAATATGCTCTCACTCACACACTCACACACACCCACTCACACACCCACTCAACCACACACCCACCCACTCACTCACACACACCCACCCACTCACACACCCACCCACCCACCCACCCACTCAACCACACATCCACCCACTCACTCACACACACCCACCCACTCACTCACACACACCCACCCACCCACTCACACACCCACTCAATCACACACCCACCCACTCACTCATACACACCCACCCACCCACACACCCACCCACTCACCCACACACCCACACACCCACTCAACCACCCACTCAACCACACACCCACCCACTCACTCACACACCCACCCACTCACACACACACCCACACACCCACTCAACCACCCACTCAACCACACACCCACCCACTCACACACACACCCACCCACACACACACACACACCCACACACACACACACACACACACACACACACACACACACACATCCACTCACACACCCTCTTTCTATCACACTCCCGCCGTCTCTCTCTCACCTCCACAGTTCATAAGCTTTCTCACGTTGGTCGTGGTCATTATCTTTCGTGACCTTAAGTAGTCCGCCAGCTGTCCTCCTACTGGTACTACAATAGTCATCACCAGGTGTGGTAGTGCAGACACCATTCCCACCTGAGAGAGAGAGAGAACAGGATAGTAAAATTTCCTCTTTGTCCTTGCATGCTTCCATGAGCCTTGCACATTGTGTGCACATAAGTGTGTATGCGTGCGCGCAGGTGTGTTCTTCACCTTGCTGATCTCGAAGCCGAACACCTCCTCGAAGTAGGCGGGCTGGCTGATCAGCAGCAGGTAGAAGGTCCAGCTGCGGCAGAAGTTGGCCACGATGATGGCATACACCGGCATGGAGGTGAAGAACTGACGCCACGGGGTCTTAAACTTCTGTAGAGTAACAGAGAAACCACATCACCACCATCACCATAATAACCATCATCACCATCACCACCACGATGATGGCGTACACCAGCATGGACATGAAGAACGGATGCCATGGGATCTTAAACTTCTGTAGAGTAACAGAGAGACCACATCACCATTATAACCATCACCACCACGATGATGGCGTACACCAGCATGGACATGAAGAACTGATGCCATGGGGTCTTAAACTTCTGTAGAGAGTAGTATCCCATGCGGCCTCCAGCACAGTCCCGACACACAATGTGTGTGTATGTGTGCACATGTACACACCTGAAGGGGGTTGACTAGTCCAGCTGTCTCACCAATGGCCTCCTCAATGTACTTTCTCTCCTCTGGAGTGATAGTAGGGTGAGCTGCTGGACTCTCATAGGACACAAAGATCCAGAAGAGATACCATAATATCCCAAAAGTCCCTAAGAGAGGAGCACAACGCAGACATGCAGGAGGAAGTACTGAAAAAGAAAAGACTTGTATTTCCTTATTGTGTACACAACACACAAAGGCAATAGTTACTCAAAAGTAGTAGTCAAATTATATTTCTTCAATCTCTTGATTAACTTAAGAAAGTAACTGGCTCAAACGTGGAATGTCTGCAGTATATGAAGATTACTGTGTATGTATGTTCATGTTTATTTCTGCACACGTAAGAAGTTTCTTACCATACACATAAAACACAGAGGACCACCCAGTGTACTGGACTAGAATCCCAGCCAGGGGCATTGCCACTACAGCCCCAGCATACGACCCTAACACACACACACACGTGCACACACACACACGTCATTATCACAAGACCATTCAAAACTAAAATGCAACAATGATATTTAACATCCATCACTATCAAACATATTACTGACGTTATTCATCTGATTGTTCAGTTGTTTGTGTTTACATGTCTGCCCGTTTGAGTAATAAGTGCCAATAAAGCCATAACCGTCCTGAAGGAGGCAGGCCAAAGGGAAAACAACTCAACACATGGACATATAAGATTACTGTAAATTCCAAATGACTGAACAAAGTCTGTAAAGTATGATTGTAACATGCTGGCAAGGCAGGCTGGATGCAAGTGCAGGAGATCTTGGAATGATTTAATAGGAAGATACACAAACACACTCCAAACAGGAAAACATCGTACACATATCCACCAAACACTACTGAAAGCAATAACACGACATATCTTGCTGCAAATACAAACGCATAAATTAACAAAGACATGAACCTAGGCACTAGAACACAAACGTAAGCTAAACTAGATTAATCACAGATAACACATAAGAACCAGATACTACAGAAACAATCACACTATATAACTCACAATGACATGACCATAAGCACCAACACAACAGACGAAACCCACAAGCATAACCTCTGGAAATTCTCCAGAAATTACAAAAATGACCACCACAGAGAGGACAACACACAGAGTTTATACAAGGATGACAAGGGGACAAGGATGGGACATGAAGGCAAATAAGGAATTACAAAATAAAAGCACATCAAGAGGAAATCAAAACAAGAGGTGTTGCCAGGGACCGTAGTGATGAGGATGGGGGGGGGATCATGACAATGATAGACCATACATATTTGAAGCCTAATCAGGATTGTCTTGAACAGTCGGCAAGTTACCACCTATGACCTATGACCTGAAGCCTCAGCTTCTACATTACTGGAAGGTTTCTCACCACAGAATGCTGTGGTAGCCAATCGGCTTCTCTCAAGGGGTGGAGCCCACTTGGCCCAAATCCCATGGCATGCAGGATATGACACACCCTGTGGGCGGAGCAGTGAGAGGAAATAACGCAAGATGAGCACGAGAGTGTCAAGCATTGAACAACTGGTAGAAAATAGAAACGTATAAAAGTCCAGGACATCACCATGAAACTAATGAGTGTGATTTTGTGGTACCACTTTTCTTGGAATGGTGTTGAATTCTATAATTCTGAGCATTTTGGTTTTCTTGTTTTCTAAAGCTGCCAATGTCTCAGGATGCTCCCGAGTCTGTGTTACCTTCTGGTTCTGCCCTTTTAGCTAGGCTGTAATAATTTAATGCTGGAGTTGCTGCCACACTCCAGGAATGTTTAAATTTCCTCTGTCCCCCTTTTCCAAATGGCTGCCCTCCTATCCCAGAAATACTGAGATGAGGAGAGATGAGCCTTTCTTGCTATCCACCCTGGGCCAGCCACCTCCTGCCTAACCAGCTATGGATGAACCCACTGCCCTGGCCCCTCTCACCACCCCGAATTCCCCCTGCTATGGCTGTATCTCCATGGCCCTGGAGTACTATTACTGACCATAAAGAAGTCTAGGACTCTTAATAAGAATTACATAGAGAACACATACATATAAATACACACAGATTCCCATCACTTCTTTGTTTATGTATCTCTGTAATTATAGTTGTCATGGTGACCGGAGTCAGCCAGAGGAGGATAGGTTCCCCCCTGAGTCTTGGTTCCTCTCAAGGTTTCTTCCTCATGCTCTTAGGGAGTTTTTCCTTGCCACTGTCGCCCTTGGCTTGCTTACTGGGGGCCTGGACTCGGACACTTGTAAAGCTGTTGTAAACAACTGTTGTAAAAAGTGATATATAAATAAATTTTGATTGATTTTTGATCTTGCTTCGTCATACCACCGAGAAAACAACCAAATGGACTACTGTTCCACAAAGCTTTACCAAGGACGGGTGATGTGGTCCTGAATTCCCATCACCCACTGAGGCGTACCTCCACAAGGCCCTGACATATCCTGACCATGATGACACATCCGTAGTGGACGCGTGCCGCTGTCGGGATCAGCATGTTCAGAGTGGATGTGGCCACAATTGCAAAGCCAAACACTCTGCGAGAAAGAGAAATGCAAAATCACCTTAGAACACAAGTACATGGCATGAGGCACGAACACTATGAAAAACACCTCAGGTACATTAAAACACCTCAGGGGAAATTAAAACACCTCAGCTGCATGACACCACAGTGGGAAGGACTGACCTGTTGGCAGCAAATTTTTGGCAGATGAACCCTCCCGGAATCTGTGTGACAATGTAACCCCAGAAAAATGAACCATGAATCATCCCCACTGTCTCTGGATCCCACGTGAACTGTGCAGCCTGGAGAGAGTGACAGAGTTTGGGGAGAGTGAGAAACACAGAGTTGGGGGACAGAGAGAGAGACATAGGGAGGGGTGGGCAGAGAGAGGAGCATGGGGACAGAGGAAGAGAGAAGGGAGAGGGTGGGTAGAGAGAGAAATTCTGATTTTCTTTTATAATTCTTGCACTGCATATGCTGTAGACAAGCATACAAGGAAAACAGGTGATAAAACATTCAAGTCATCAGCAAACCGCCAGTATCGTTCTGGGCACAACATGTCACTCCACCCTAAGCTCACGACCCCATGAGTAAGGCCAGTGGATCTTCAGAACCATGATCTCCTGAACCATGATCTACTGAACCACATTCTACTGAACCACATTCTAGTGAACCATGATCTCCTGAATCATGATCTACTGAACCACATTCTCCTGAACCATGATCCACTGAACAACATTCTACTGAACCATGATCTCCTGAACCATGTTCTACTGAACCATGATCTACTGAACCATGATCTCTTGAACCACACTCACCTCTACCATGTTCTACTGAATCATGCACAGATGACTCATTCTGCCATGTTTTCCAGATAGCTAACTTTGCCACATAAAAATGTAATAAAAACAGGATATCCGTATGAATTTGGGCCCAAAAATAAATAAAAGAGAGAAAGACACAAACAGGAAGAGATAGAAAACAGATATTAAATAATATTCTTCATCTAGACACTACACCTATGATAAATTCTGTTATCACTTTCAAATGTATCTCATCTTCACATAGACCTCATGTACTCCCCTTATCCTACTAAACTGCAGGGATTTTATTTTTAATCTTAAGGATTATTGTTTGGAAATTTCAATCAATTATTCAATATATTCAATAGCTACATTGAAAATAATAAAGGCAGTTTACATGAGGGTCTGTACTAGTGAAGTTTGCTGATATGAGTATTTGTCAGGGTTGGCTCCAGGTCCACTCCCCCGGCCGCCTCTAGAGGGGGAGCGCGAGCCAAATCCTAATTACTCCTTGGTAATTAATTACTCCTTGTTAATTAGTGCAATCAGCGGTGACGACCTGCAGCCGTAAACCTGCCTACTTTAGGTGGATGACTGCAGGCTCTCACTGCTGAGTCGTTAGTTGTCCATGATACTTGCTTCCAGCCTCTTTGGAAAACGTGTGGCGTTTAATGGTGCTTTTTCACCTGTCCCTCTGCGCCTTTCGAGTTCTCTACTCCTGCGCCCTTACCTGGCCCATCTCAAGTTTTCTTTGTTCTGCCGTTATTCCTATCGGTTGTTATTTTTGGTTGCCTCGTTTTTGAGCCCTGGGTTTAGTAAGGTTTTTGGACATGTTGAGTTTTTCTCCGTGTAGTTTTTGTTTCCCGTTATTCCCTGTTTTACACGCTTGGTAATCTGCGTGTTTATTGGTTGGTTTATTTATTTCCTTTTGTCACGTTTCCCGTCTTTGTTACGGAGGCCTCAGTTTATTGTTTGTGTTGTGGCACTTGCGTCCTCTATTCCCCAAAACCCCCGCGAGTAGTCCTCCCCAGACTACCCGCGTTACAGTACGACTCAGCAACCCTTAACTATGGACGCAGCCATACCGCAAGCGATAGGTGAGCTGAAAGAAGTTCTGGCCTGGCAAGGGCAGGCCATTGGCAGGCACGAACAAACCCTGCAACAAATGCTGGGGCAGATGCAGACCATTACCAACGCAGTCCACACAGCCTGCCTGCCGAGTGCCTCACCCAACCCTCCGGCGCCCCCGGTCCCGCCGGGCTCTCCCTCTGTTAGTCGTTCTGAACCCAGCCTACCTGCTCCCATGCGTTTCAGTGGCGACGTCGAGGAATGCAGAGGGTTCCTCCTGCAATGTTCATTAATTTTTGAACAACAACCCTCACGCTTCCCCTCAGAGAAATCTAAGGTGGCGTATGTCATGGCTCTGCTCACGGGCAAAGCCTTACGTTGGGCTACTCCTGTTTGGGAGAATCAACCTGACATTTGCTCGACGTTCGGCGATTCTCGCCGGGCCATCGTCAGGCGTTCTTCCACCCGGCTATCGGCGGTTCTCTGGGCTCAAAATTACTCCGTATCAAACAGGGGAGTTAACGGTGGCTGATTACGCCTTGGAGTTTCGGACTTTGGCTGCCGAGTGACTGGAGTTCGGAGCTCTCGCTGCGGTGTATTTAGAAGGGTTAGCCGAAGATCTTAAAAGGCGAACTCGCGGTTAGGGATCAACCAGCCGAGTTAGACGAGTTAATAGAATTAACAATCAAATTAGACAACAGAATCTTGCGATCGCAAAAGCCAGCGTCGCGCTCACACGAAGGCTAGTGCTAACCCTGTTTCATCTTATCACGAGCCTCCTGCCACTGAAGAGACGGGAGAGCAACCCATGCAGTTGGGACGTACACGCCTGTCTAAGCAGGAACGACTCACACGGCTTCGTGAGGGCAGATGCCTTTATTGTGGTGAACCGGGACATTTCATACATCTATGCCCAATGTCACAGGGAAAAGGGCAGACCCGTCGGTGAACGGGGTATCGCCGACGGGTCCTGTAACTTTCTCCCCGGCTGTAGGTTTGACTCCCCAGGTGGTTTTGTCGTGGCTCGGCTCTAAGGATCATCGATTAACTGCGTTAGTGGACTCGGGAGCCGCTGGAAATTTTATTGACTCCAATCTGGTAAAATCTCTGAAAATTCCTCTAGTCCCACTAGATAAACCTCTCTCTGTTTCGGCCGTGGACGGTAGGTTGCTCTCTTCCGGCGAGGTTACCCACCAGACTACTCCTCTCCGACTCCAGATAGGTAACCATGTCGAATCTTTAAATCCGTATGTTATCGTTGCTCCCAATCTCCAGCTCATTCTCGGATTTCCGTGGCTTCAGCGCCACAACCCGGAAGTGGACTGGCTCAATCTGTCCATCAAACGCTGGGGTAAAGTGTGCGAGGGATCCTGTCTTAAGCCTCGGGTAAATGAGCTCGCTAGATGTCCTTTAGAGGATATTAACTTGGACAAAGTTCCCTCCGAATATCACGACCTTAGGGAAGTGTTTAGTAAGCAGCAAGCTAGCCATTTACCTCCTCATCGAGCTCATGATATCGCTATCGAGCTTCTCCCGATACGTCTCCCCGAGGGGGCGTTTGTTTAGATTAGCTATGCCGGAACATAAAGCCATGGAGACTTATATTCAAGAAGCCCTTGCGGCGGGGTTTATTCGTCCTTCCAACTCTCCTGCCGGAGCGGGGTTTTTTTTTGTGGGGAAAAAGGATGGGGGGCTTAGGCCATGTATTGATTATCGGGGCCTTAATAAAATCACCATAAAAGACCGTCATCCTCTCCCTCTCATGTCTTCTGCATTCGAGGCTTTACAGCATGCTACGATTTTTACCAAATTGGATTTGCGCAGCGCTTACAATTTGCTACGGGTAAGAGAAGGGGATGAATGGAAAACCGCGTTCATCACCCCGTCGGGGCATTACGAATATTTAGTTATGCCATTCGGTTTAATGAATGCACCCGCAGTGTTTCAGCGCTATGTAAACGAGGTTCTTAGGGAGACTCTAGATAATTTCGCCTTCGTTTACCTGGACGATATCCTCATTTATAGTCGCTCCCTGGAGGATCACGTTAGTCATGTCCGCCGAGTACTCCAGCTGTTATTGGAGAATCATTTATATGTTAAATTGGAGAAGTCGCTCTTTCATGTGCCAGAAGTCTCCTTCCTGGGTTTCGTGCTGTCTCAGGATCAGTTGGCTATGGATCCAGCTAAAACCCGAGCCATGGCTCAATGGCCTACGCCCACATCGGTGCTTTTAGTTCAGCGTTTTTTAGGCTTTGCCAATTTTTACCGTCGCTTCATCAAGGGGTTTAGTACCTTAGCGGCGCCTTTGTCCGCCCTTACTAAAAAGACGGTAGGGAAGTTTGTATGGACCCCTGAGGCTCAGGCGGCATTTGACAGCTTAAAGCAACGTTTTGTTTCCGCTCCGGTGTTACATGTTCCTGATCCCGAGATTCCATTTATTGTGGAGACTGATGCTTCTGACTTGGGAGCTGGCGCCGTGCTGTCCCAACGTGTGGGACAACCCCCACGCTTACACCCCTGCGCCTTTTACTCCCACCGTTTTACGCCCACTGAGAGCCGGTACGACGTAGGGGATAAGGAGCTACTGGCCGTCAAGTTAGCCCTAGAAGAGTGGAGATATTGGCTCGAGGGGGCGCGGCATCCGTTTATAGTATGGACGGATCACAAGAATCTTTCCTATTTACAACAGGCTAAACGCCTTAACTCCCGTCAGGCTAGATGGTCGCTGTTTTTCGGCAGGTTCGACTTTACCATTTCCTACCAGCCGGGTTCAAAGAATACCAAACCTGACGCCCTATCGCGGCAATGGGAGCCTGCTGTCACAACCTGTTCCCCCAGCACGATCATTCCCCCTGAAATGATCATCGCCCCTATCCAGTGGGAAATCGAGCAGGCGGTTACTCAAGCCTTAGTGGCTGAACCAGGTCCTGGCGGGGATCCTGATGGTTGCCTTTATGTTCCATTCAAAAGGCCAGAAAGTGCTAGAATGGGGGCATTCGGCCCCGCTTTGTGGCCCACCCCGCGCCGGCCGGACGCCGAGTTTATTAAACGCAGGTTCTGGTGGCCGGACATGGATCAGGAGGTTCGGACATTTGTTACCAGGTGCGATGTATGTAACGGGGTAAGGTTCCGCGAGTGAAGCCCAGTGGTCTCCTTCACCCTTTGCCAGTCCCCTCTAGACCGTGGTCTCATATCTCGTTAGACCGTCACTGGGTTACCTGCCTCCAAAGGCAATACTGCTATTTTAGTTATAGTGCCGTCTGCTCGCGAAACCGCCAAGGCTTCTATTAAACCACATTGTGCGTAATTATGGATTTCCTCGTGATGTGGTGTCTGATCGGGGTCCCCAGTTTTCCAGTAGGTTTTGGGGGCTTTTCTCGATCTCCTGCGCGAAAGGCTAGCCTGTCTTCGGGTTTCACCCCAGTCGAATGGCCAGACGGAACGGGTCAACCAAGACCTGGAGCAGACCTTGCGCTGTCTCGCCTCCTCTAACCCGGCTTCATGGGCTGACCATTTAGTTTGGGCGGAATACGCGGCACAACACCCTGTGGCATTCCTCCCTGGGTATGTCCCCGTTTGAAAGCCTGTTTGGTTACTCACCTCCTCTGTTCGCTGACCAGGAGAAATCGGTGGCGGTCCCTGGGGTGGAGGCTCAAGTCCGGCGATGTCGCAGTGCCTGGGTTCGTGCACGCAAAGCTCTGGTTAAGGCTTCCGATTGCTACAGACGTAGGGCTGATAAGCACCGTCTCCCCGCTCTGTCATTCCGCCCCGGGCAACGCGTGTGGTTATCATCAAAAGACTTACCTGTCCGCGGAGGCACCCAGAAGTTGGCGCCACGTTTTCTGGGTCCGTTTAAAATAGCGCGTAAAATTAATCCAGTAGCGTATCGCCTGGTGCTCCCGCCGTCTATGCGCGTTCATCCGGTGTTTCATGTCTCCCGCCTCCGGCCGTTTTTGTGCGGGTCTCCTAGTGCTCCTAACCCTCCGGCTCCGCGTATTATTGATGGGGCTCCTGCCTATACTGTTCGCCGGCTCCTCGACGTCCGTCGCGTTAGGGGTCGTGAGCAGTTTTTAGTGGATTGGGAGGGTACGGTCCGGAGGAACGTAGCTGGGTGCCCGCGTCACGCATCCTGGATCCGGCTCTTATTTCTGATTTTTATCGGGATAGGGCTGTTGCTCTGGGCCCGCGGGGTCTTGGGCCTAGAGGGGGGGGCTCTGTCAGGGTTGGCTCCAGGTCCACTCCCCCGGCTGCCTCTAGAGGGGGAGCGTGGGCCAAATCCTAATTACTCCTTGGTAATTAATTACTCCTTGTTAATTAGTGCAATCAGCAGTGACGACCTGCAGCCGTCCACCTGCCTACTTTAGGTGGATGACTGCAGGCTCTCACTGCTGAGTCGTTAGTTGTCCATGATACTTGCTTCCAGCCTCTTTGGAAAACGTGTGGCGTTTAATGGTGCTTTTTCACCTGTCCCTCTGCGCCTTTCGAAGTTCTCTACTCCTGCGCCCTTACCTGGCCCATCTCAAGTTTTCTTTGTTCTGCCGTTATTCCTATCGGTTGTTATTTTTGGTTGCCTCGTTTTTGAGCCCTGGGTTTAGTAAGGTTTTTGGACACGTTGAGTTTTTCTCCGTGTAGTTTTTGTTTCCCGTTATTCCCTGTTTTACACGCTTGGTAATCTGCGTGTTTATTGGTTGGTTTATTTATTTCCTTTTTCCTTTTTTCCCGTCTTTGTTACGGAGGCCTCAGTTTATTGTTTGTGTTGTGGCACTTGCGTCCTCTATTCCCCAAAACCCCCGCGAGTAGTCCTCCCCGGACTACCCGCGTTACAGTATTATCTGGACATCTGTGCTGTGAAACAAACACTGCTGCTGAGATAGGAGCTCGTGCACTCTCACTGTGTCTCAGCTCGTGCACTCTCACCGTGTCTCTGCTCGTGCACTCTCACTGTGTCTCAGCTCGTGCACTCTCACCGTGTCTCTGCTCGTGCACTCTCACCGTGTCTCTGCTCGTGCACTCTCACTGTGTCTCAGCTCGTGCACTCTCTCCGTATCTCAGCTCGTGCACTCTCTCCGTGTCTCAGCTCGTGCACTCTCACTGTGTCTGCTCTATTATTCCTGCGGTGCTCACCAGTGTGCTCCCCAGCACCTGGTCCCTGCACGTCTTCATATTTCACACACAAATGCCAATGATATAATATTCTGCAGAAATCCAGGCATACAGTGATTGTTCCTGCAAGGCAAGCAGTATTACAATCAAATGTAATATGAACTGTCTCAGGCTTTATGCCAGGAGCATGACTTTTGGGTTGGGTCAGTAAGAACCGTGCACAGAATTCAACAGACTCACACAGTAGACCCTGTACATGTCCTGTACACTAGACCCCGTATATGTCCTTTACACTAGACCCCGTATAAATCCTTTACACTAGACCCTGTATATGTCCTTTACACTAGACCCTGTATATGTCCTGTACACTAGACCCTGTACATATCCTGTACACTAGACCATGTATATGTCCTGTACACTAGACCCCGAATATGTCCTGTACACTAGACCCTGTATATGTCCTGTACACTAGACCATGTACATGTCCTGTACACTAGACCATGTACATGTCCTGTACACTAGACCATGTACATGTCCTGTACACTAGACCATGTACATGTCCTGTACACTAGACCCTGTACATGTCCTGTACACTAGACCCCGTACATGTCCTGTACACTAGACCCCGTATATGTCCTGTACACTAGACCATGTACATGTCCTGTACACTAGACCATGTACATGTCCTGTACACTAGACCCTGTACATGTCCTGTACACTAGACCCTGTATATGTCCTGTACACTAGACCATATATATGTCCTGTACACTAGACCCTGTACATGTCCTGTAAACTAGACCCCGTACATGTCCTGTACACTAGACCCTGTATATGTCCTGTACACTAGACCCTGTACGTGCCTTGTACACTAGACACTTTATATGTCTTGTACACTAGACCCTGTATATGTCCTGTATACTAGACCCTGTACATGTCCTGTACACTAGACCATGTATATGTCCTGTACACTAGACCCTGTACGTGCCTTGTACACTAGACACTTTATATGTCCTGTACACTAGACCCTGTGTATGTCACTATATTTCCCTGTATGCCACTGTATTTCATTGTATGTCACTGTATGTCAAAGCCACATTTTTTACTATGTGGTATTTACACAAATGATTTTTTAAAACTCCTGAAATATTATATTACTGTTCATTACAGTCTCTTTCTTTATGAAGATCTTGAGACACTCAACATTGCAGAAACAGTTTTCTAATGCTCACCTTGAATCTCAGCAGTACCACGTGCCTGTGTTATTCATGGCTGTATTCCCAGTCAGGAAGCAGTGGAGACATGTAGTGATCCTCTCAGTTACCCACAAGGAGCACGCACAAAGAGCTCATGCTCACAGAGCTCACGCTCACGGAGCTCACGCTCACGGAGCTCACGCTTACAGAGCTCACGCTTACAAAGCTCACGCTTACGGAGCTCACGCTTACACGCTCACGCTCACGGAGCTCACGCTCACGGAGCTCACGCTCACAGAGCTCACGCTTACAGAGCTCACGCTTACGGAGCTCACGCTCACGGAGCTCACGCTTACAGAGCTCACACGCTCACGGAGCTCACGCTCACGGAGCTCACGCTTACAGAGCTCACGCTTACAGCGCTCATGCTTACAGAGCTCACACTCACAGCGCTCATGCTCACAGAGCTACGCTTACAGAGCTCATGCTCACAGAGCTACGCTTACAGAGCTCATGCTCACAGAGCTACGCTTACAGAGCTCATGCTTACAGAGCTCACGCTTACAGAGCTCATGCTCACAGAGCTATGCTTACAGAGCTCACATTTAAGCACAATGTGACATTTGGGAATGAAATCTGGAAGAGGCATACAGTACAGAGGTGGACATTCCAGGTTCAGAATGTAAAACTCCTTCCCAGGATTTTAGTCAAGCTTGCTGGATTTTCTAAGTAGTGCCAGGTAAAATTAGTGGAATCAACGCAATCCAGGAAGCCTGAGCAAAATCTTGGTGAGTACTTTTACTTTCTGAACCTGGAATGTCCACCTCTGATACAGTATGACAGTGTCATACCTCATATACCTCAAACATCATATCTCATACAGTATGACAGCGGCATACCTCATATACATGATATAGCACATCATATACCTGGGTATAATCTCAGCAGTCCTGGATTAGTAAAAATGCATTCATGTTCTATTGGTCAACAGCATTCACGTGTACAATTCAAGGACGTATGGCAGCCTCACTGGAGAAAAGTTAGACCCAACTGGATCCTTCATGTGATTGGTGCAGAGAAGATGCACGTTTACTACTTTTTGCACTTGAACCAGATGAGTGATTGTTGGTATTTTATATTTTGTAAAAATCTGTGTGATCCTTGTGAATGTAAATAAATGAACATCCCTAATGTACATTATATACCTCATACGTCATATTCCATTCAGTGTGACAGTGGCATATTGTCACACCTGGCTCCGCCCACACCTGTCATGTCTTTGTTTTGTATCCCATTTGGTTCAGTTTGCCACACCTTTATGTTTATATCTCCACCCTTGGTTTCAGGTACTCCTAGTTTATTCAGTCTGGTTTGAGTATATATACCTCTTGTTTTCAATCATTGTTTGTGGATCAATGTTCTAATGTGGCTCGTTTGTGAATTTGTGCTATTTTTTCACTAGTTTGTTGTGACTGGTGTATATTCAGTTCTACCTTTTAAGGTTTGTGTGCATATCTAGTTGATTAGTTTGTCTTATCTGGTGTATATTCTGTTCTACCTTTTAAGGTTTGTGTGCATATCTTGTTGATTAGTTTGTTTTATCTTATTAGTAGGGATATTAGTAGGGATCAGCTCCTAATAAACCTTGTCTCATAGCTAATCTCACTGTGTGTGTCCACCTCTTAGTTGCGCCATGTTACACATATCAAAGGGTTCTGCACAGGCCACTGGAGTTCCTCCACACCAAACTAATCAGAGCATGTCTGTATGGACAGACGAAGACATTCCCCACCAATCAGAGCATGTCTGTATGGACAGACGAAGACATTCCCCACCAGTTAGAGCATGTCTGTATGGACAGACGAAGACATTCCCCACCAATCAGAGCATGTCTGTATGGACAGGAGAAGACATTCCCCACCAATCAGAGCACGTTTGTATGGACAGGAGAGGACATTCCCCACCAATCAGAGCATGTCTGTATGGACAGGAGAAGACATTCCCCACCAATCAGAGCATGTCTGTATGGACAGGAGAAGACATTCCCCACCAATCAGAGCACGTTTGTATGGACAGGAGAGGACATTCCCCACACTGTTGCCACAAAGCTTATAATTGTCTAAAATGTCTTCGTCTGCATTAGCATTATGCTTCACTGGTGCGAAGGAGTTGGTGCTAGTCTTAAATATAGACTCATGCGTTATGCCTCTTCCTGCTGTCTCTTCCTGGCATCCACCAAACACAGATTCATCCTTAACACTGCCAGATAGAGACGTGTGATTTTCTTACATTGTGTATAGTGATCTCAGGCTTGTGATTCCACATGCAGACTGGAACGCTGCAGCGATCCAACAGAGGACAATGTCTACGTCAGCACTCAGCAGCCCCACATGGAGTTTACGTGGTCTACCGCTTTGGAACACGGTCTACCGCTTTGGAACGTGGTCTGCTGCTTTAGAACGTAGTCTATCGCTTTGGAACGTAGTCTATCGCTTTGGAATGTGGTCTACTGCTTTGGAACGTGGTCTACTGCTTTGTGAATTTATGTTACGTAGATACTTTAACGTTACCTTTGGCCTCTTAATGACTCCTGAGCAAAAAGCATATTTCAGTCAAACGAGCGGCAGGTAAGGCCGGTTAAACGAGTGCTCACCTCTATGATGGGCTTCTTCCCACTGTAGACGGTGTGATCATTGACCATGCTGACGATGGCCACACCCAGGTTACAGCGGATTCCAAACGAGATGCAGAAGCCGAGGCCGGAGAGGATGGCGATGATGTAGCGGCGCGGCAGGCCGAAGCAGGTGCAGTCCACCACGGGCGCCTCCCTCTCCTGCACCCGCTCAGGCCGACCCTCTGCCGACAGCTCGATAGACTCAGCATTGTCTTGGCGCTTCTCGAGGATCCTGCATGTGTGAGCGGAGCATGTGAGCCACAGGGAACTTTGAAACATACTACAAAAGCCACTAATAATCACAGAGCATTCATAGCAGGATGGTACCTTTTCTAAACTACGAAAGGTCCAAAAGTATTTCTGAGGGAGTAGTTTCTTCCAGGTTTGGAATGATGTGTCAACACAACTACACATTTGAAAAAATAATGTGAGCTGAACCTCCAGCCCTCCATACATAACAGAAAACTGCGATCTGTACCGAAGCTCAAGAAATCAAAGGCCAAACCGCCAGGGGCACATTCCTGTAAAGCTGCACACTGATACGCAGTCCTGAGATGGTGCCGTGACCCCTGCAGGGTCAGCGTGGGCTTGGTGAAGGCTGGCATGGCTCCATTTCATTGCGTGGGTTCAAAAAACCCTGGCCTGCTATTCGCTATGATTTCTGACTCAGACTTGAATGAGGAGGAAAGCTGTATGCGCTTTCCTTATCATATCAACAACCCTGCGATTCTGGAAGGACTCTTCAATCTGAGAGGCTTCCAGGTCAGTGCTCCAGGTTCAGCATCAGACATCATGGAATATGGTGTTTGTACATCATGCGGGTGCTTTTGAAAAAAGGCTTGGAATGGTGGATAAGAGCTGTGTAGCTGTCTACCTAGTACTTCTACTGTAGGGCTTTACATGTAAGCCTGGAACACCTGTAATAGAAAGCATGCCAGAGAGAGAGAGAGTGAGAGTGAGAGAATGAGAGAGAGAATAAGAGAGAGAAAGAGTGAGAGAGAGAGCATGGGAGGTGTCTCAGTGGATATCAGGACATGGGCGTTAAGCAGAGGCCTGAAGAGAGACCATCTGGGTACTGCAACCTGCCCCAGTACATTCCTGAACTCATGCCCATGCACACACACACACACACACACACACACACATACACATATACACACACATCAACACCACACACACACACACACACATACATACACATATACACACAGACATCAACACCACACACACACATACACATATATGCACATACACACACATACACACACACACACATCAACACCACATACACATTCATGGACATAAACACAAATAGACATGCGCCAGTCACACACACACACGTACCTACAAACACATACACATGCTCATCACACACATATAGGAACACAACATCAGAAATAATAACAACCCACCACAATATTTCTGTTATGTCCTATGTTATTTCATAAGGCATTGCTGTTAGAAATCCACACATTATAAAGATATGCTAATTTTACAAACACTCAGCTCATTGTTCTCTGTTAATTAAGCAAATTTTCCAAAACCTGGTGAACTTGAAACAACATGCAATCATGGAGGAATGTACACACACACACTCACACACACAGGTCATGATGATCATTACATTTCCTTCCAGCTATTTATTTAAGTGAGGAGTAGATGTCCTAAAACCACACACTAAAACCACGCCCTAAAATCACACCCAAAACCACACCCTAACACCACACCCTAAAACCACGCCCTAACACCACACCCTAAAAACTTCTTCTGCCCACTCAACCACTTACCTCCACACAGACAATCTGAAACTCCACCCACAGATTAGTGAACTTATTCCTCCTCCTGAAATGCCAGTAAGAGGCAAATATCATGTCACATGTCTCCTCTGTCCTCTCTGTCTCCTTTGTCTCCTCTGTACCCTCCATCCCCTCTGTCTCCTCAGTGCTTCTTTTGAGTCTCATGAGCCTATTCTACACTGTGTTTCTAGAGTGTAAACACACCACATGTTAATTACTGTGAACCTGGGGAGGAAAGCAAAATTACTGCAAAGCCTGACTGAACCCTATCCCTGACTGAACCCTAACCCTGACTAAAGACTGTTGGCCAACTGCAGTACATATGCTACCTGCTAATGAGAAGGTAGCTCCAAGTAGTTTGAAGTTTGTCTGTGTGTTTGTGTGTGTATGTAATTTCTCTAATGGTAGGCAGGTGGAGAGCAGTGTGTTGGTGTGTTTATTTGGGTCTTTGTATGTGTGTCTGGGTGTTTTGCCATGGGTATAAAAACTCTACAGATCACAGATTATATTACAGTCCTCACAATGCAAAATATCTGCACCTTATTCAGTAGCACACAGTAGAGGTCTATAACAGCTAAATGTGCTAAATTGTGTGTGTGTGTGTGTGTGCATGTCTGTGTGCATACAATTTCTCTAATGGTAGGCAAGTGTAGAGCAGTCTGCTATGTCTACTGATTCCTAGATACCCCCCCCAGACACACACACACACTGAAGCACTCACAGAATTCCCTGCACTGATAATCCTATGTCAGCGTATAACCATATCGCAATGTTCCTTTTTGGTGTGAAAATTTTCAATACACTCTCTCCCTCACACACTCTCACTCTCTCACACACACAGACTGACAGTCTTTGTACGATGAGTCACATGACCTGAGGAATAACATTAATTAAGACTGCAGCAATGTTTGCCCTTGAAGAAGACACCATGCTTCTTTTAGCTGAAGTTTTATATAGATAAAAAGGTTTATGTAAATGAAGCAAATAAAGTTTCTCAAAAGGACCTTGCTCTCCCCACACTGTTCTCACACTGATCTCTCACTCTCCCCACACTGTTCTCACACTGATCTCTCACTCTCCCCACACTGTTCACACACTGATCCCACACTCTTCTCTCACTGGTCACACACTGTTTTCTCATTGTTCCCTTGCTGTTCCCTTTCCACTATTTAGAAATTGTTACAATCTGAAATTAGATGAAAACTAGTTTTGTTTGCTTCTCTTTCTTTTTGTCTTATTTATTCTTTCTATTTTTTCTGTCTCTCTGTCCCCCTCTGTTTCTCTCTCTCACTGTCTCACACACACATACACACACATTATCTATCTATCTATCTATCTATCTATCTATCTATCTATCTATCTATCTATCTATCTATCTATCTATCTATCTATCTATCTATCTATCATCCCCCACTCTGTCTGTGACTACTTAGAGCTCTGTTAAACAAAACCCCGCCCCCCCCCCCCCACCCCTGCCTCCAGTAAACAGATTGTGTCGCAGTGGGACTGTGTTACCCTAGGAGAGACCCCCTCCTATCACACTCACACACACACACACACACACACCTTAACAACATGACCTTCATATGCTCTGGATAAGCATGATACCCAATAGAAATTTCCAAACCTCTTTAGAAATGCATAATGTATAAATAATAGTGATATGGCCAGTTAGTGGTATGTTAAAATAAAGCCACTGTATAACTGGTAATGAAAGATGGAGGGAGGATGAAGAGATGAACAGGAAGAGTGTGAGTGTGAAAGAACGAGTGATAGAAGGAGGGGGAGGAGGTATGGAGTGATGAGGAAGAGCAGTGTGTCAAATCCAGGTGGTGGGTCAAGGCACACAGCAAGGTGGAGGAAAGGCAGAGAAAAGGTGGAGAAAAGGTGGAAGTGCAGGTGTCAAGCATGGAGAGGTGGATGTAGTGCCAGGGAGAAGGAAGGGATGGAGAGAAGATTGTGGTCGCAACAGGAAGTTGTGTGAATGCAGGTGTGTGTGTGCTCGGGTGGAGGTTGGGCGGTGCTGTCGTGCGGGGGAACAGGAGGAGCAGGGGAGTTGTTAAATGATTAATCAGCTGCTAACGACACTGCTCTCTACATCACAGCTTCCTTAGCTTCATAACACAAACACACACACACACACACACACAATCTACTCTAAGACACATCTCTCATGTGAACATATGTATATATCCATATATCTATACATGGACACAACACTGGAGTGACACTGGACTGGTGATGTAACCTTTCCCTCAAACACCATGGAGGAGAACGTATGACTGCCCTCAACAGCAGCACAGCCTCAGGGTGTGGGTGGAGCTGTAGGTGGATTTTGGTGGAGCTGGAGGAGAGGAATTCCATAGTATGGAATCACAGCTACAGATTTGCAAACAATTATGAAAATATTTAATTAAATGGCCCCTTCCCTAAATTTTGTAAATGTAGGAAAATTCATGTTCACATGTTCAGTCGCGGTCAATCTTGCAGCCCACTGCGTGAAGTGATGTGTGCGCGTTTACGCAGGACAAGGAGTGTGCACCGGGCAGATAGTGACAGATACAGGATACAGACATTTGTGCGCACATGGACTGTGCATGTGTTTAAACATGAGCCACTGAAGGACGGGATTGAAATCTGTAGTCCCTGCCACAAAATATAGAGGGCTGCTTTAACTGATCAAGAACAATGAAACATACCATTTGAATTACTTCAGTTGTTATATTCTCTAGCAAGGGTATGCTTGTCATGTATCTTTCTATAGACTCTGTTTTTAAACCAAATTTTGAATTCGACTTCCCTGTTTATATCAGGATTTTTTTTACCTAAACCACATAAAATTCTAGTAAATTATCAATTAAACGTGATTTTAAAATATTGTTTGCTGACAATTGTATTTGTATTTAAATGTGAATAATTTAAAGTATATTTTGAACAATATTGCATAGTGATTAATGTTTTAGATTTTTGTTTTAGTTTAAACCAACACCCATTGAATACACATTAGTTACTAAAGGCCCGAAGGCACTAGAATGATTTCTGAGATGTCTAAGGTTTCTTTCTTATTGCCGTTTATGAAAAAAACATGACAACGACACTTAGTTCTTTTGGACGACAATTAAAACTGACACCTCGTTGTGTTCTTATTTGCCAAAGTTGACTGGTGTAGAATAAGGATCTCCCAAGGGTCCGCTCCGTGTGAAACGCTAGCAGTGATACCTAACGCTTATGATGACGTGACGGTAAAAGTGAACTACTTTCTCACTGCAAAACGCACAGGCGAGATGGAGAGACACTGGCCGACGCCCCGCGTGTACTGGCCTATGTCATCCATCTGGACAATCTTCGGCTCCGCCGGTATGCGCGCATGGCAAACGGAAGATTATGTAAGAACGGATCTGACTAAGATCACGACATTCTCGCACCCAACTTCAGTCTACACACATACACACATGAACGCGCAAAGGGAAAGACAGGTACGGCGACTTAGTTTCCGCCTGATGAACGGAACCGTCACTTTGCTAATTGTAGACAGTGCCTGTTAACAGCAACATATCCAGCCCATAATATTGGAGTCGCAGATATTTGTAGTTTATCCTGAGAGAATATTAGTTGCAAATGACCATGCTATGCTCCACTCTTGAACACTAGTGTTAGTGAATAAAGTGTTAAAGAAGAATGTGTTTGTAAAAGTGTATAAAGGAAAAGTTCTCGTTTTCTTCACCACTTAACGGGATGTAGATTAAATTCGTCCTTACCTGTGTATCTTTGCCAGGGTTTCTCCTGCTACAGCTCTGAAGCGGTCTGGACGGAACTCCATCCTTACGGCTCCCAAATCCGCCCGTTGTGCTGCTGTCCCGCGCGCACTGCCGCCGCTCGAGCACGCTGGCTCTGGGTCTTTCTCACCCGCTCACTTACTCACGCGCTGCTTTCCGCTTCGAACTGTCAAACCGTTGGTCCTGCTGGCCCCCCCTCACACACACACACACACACACACACACACACACACACACACCTCCCACCTCCACAGACACACGCGCGCGGCGAAACATCACCAGTCTTATACCCAAATCTCTTGCAGGCTCTCCATGGTCCTGAACCACACTTGATTATTCGCCAAAAGTGACACTTTATGTGTCAGTCACTTGTTTTGCGTTTCTCCGACAGTATCTGACTTTTATCTGGAGTTCAGCATAATAGATTAGGAAAACACTCTATTTTTTATTCATTAAATGTTTAAGTTTTGCCTTCGGGATGCAGATAAGCCTTTATATGCCCTTTATAAAGGGCATTCATTCAATGTTTCATTAAGCGGTGCAAGATATCTAGTTTGCTTTGCCTTCCTTCTTGTCAGTACGCCCCATTTATGTGTGATTATCCGGAGGGTGATCTCGATCTCAGACCAGTCTGTAATTTGTAGTCTCATCTTTATAAAGCCACTGTGAAACATCTGTTATAAAGAGACTAATATAACATTTTATAACACATTTTAACCGAATTAGTGGTTTAACTAGAGGACAGTGAGTCGAAGTTTTCATTTGCTTATTAAATATTAATTTTATTATTTCAGTCATTTCAACACTGGGTTCTGATCTGAAATATTCTTTTTGCGGTGAGAATGCCGAAAAACTGCCTTCCGTTACACCTTTGGCGCTCATGGGCACTTGGTGGCACGAAAATGTCTTCTACTGCCACCTCGTGCTCTGTGTGTGAACAACAGCAAAAATGCAATCCGGCCAGGTGCTGGCGCGAGTGTGTAACTCCAGAATTACTGGAGTAACTCTAATTCAGTTGCTCTGTCATTACCAGGAAGTGGGTGGGGGGTTATCAAATGTAGGACAAACTTTGCACTTTAACATACATGTGCATTTGTTCAAACGTCCCACACGAAATGATTCAATCTTTCTTTCTCTCTCTCTCTACACCACACACATACACACACACAGCAAAAGTATATGCATGAACCGAGAATATGCACAAGAATAACATACAGACACCTGTTGAATGACCTGATCTGAATGAGGACTCAAATTGATTTCAGTAGAGACCAAGCATGTGTACAGCTGTTCACAGAATTCAGTATTCAGTATATGCAGCTCCTTGACTTAACCTTCCTTAAGTGTCCACTGTGTGTGTGTGTGTATTTGTGTGTGCTTTTCTCCTGTGGAAGATCGTGCTTCTGCGAGTGGTTCTGGGCTCCTGCCTCACAGTAACAGAAGTGCATCCCACTGTTTTCTTAGCGGGCAGGAATGTGAGGGTGTGCTCACGGCTGGCCGCTCTGACTCAGCACACGGCTCTGTGCCATGCTCAGCCCCTGATTGGTCGGATGCTTCTTCACCGCGCAACTTCTTGCAGCTTTAGGTATTTTTATCAGGAGAAATCGTGCAGCTTCTAAAAGGAGAAAGAGGCTTTGTAATGGACACAAATGTTTCTGGCACAGTCCTCTCTCTTCTCAAACCAGTCAAACCCGTCCTCTCTCCTCACACACTGTCCTCACTCCTCACACCCATCCATAGCACATTTCACACACACACACACACATTTAATCTCAGAAGAGTAATTAGAAGCCTTCCTGTGTCATTAACTACAAAATACACTGCCATACTCCATGAAATTGTATTTCTATGCTACATATTTATCCTGCTTTATGTTTCGTACTGAACGCGCTCTGACGTGGTCTAATAAGGCTCTCTGGCTAGTAGTTAGTGGCACTTGTGTTGTTTCTTTCGATCCTCTAAACAGATCTGGGGTGTTTATATTTAAGAATGCTGAGGTAACTGGAACAGTCAGGACTGAGCCCTGCAGGAGACACAACCCGCTGTGTGAGCAGGACTGGGGAAGGACGTTAAAGTCCGTCCCCTGCGTGGGACACAGAGGAGGACAGTCCAAACAATCACTGCAATCATTCACTCACATTACAGGGTTGTTTAAATCAGCAATTACTGCTTTCTGGTTTTTGGACAAATGTGAAATATGTCATGTGAAACCAGAGCTACACACATTGAGGACCACCCTACCCATCACGCATGGCAGGGAGCAGGAAGAAGATGCAGGAACATGGAGGGTAATGGCATTCTTAAATAAACATTCAGATTCATTAGCACCTGAGATTCCTTGAACAAAAGATCATTCAAAATGGCTTATTATAATCAGGTTATTATAATCAAGTAAAGCGATGCAGAAAGAATAAAATAGTGCAGAAGAAATGAAGAAGGAACACTTGGCTATACAGACAGATGACCCAGTTCCTGTAGGACTGCCGCGTCTCAGGAGAGGAACCCACGTAAACACTCCAGGAAGGCACTGGGGACATGGGGTATTAAACACTCCAGGAAGGCACAGGGGACGTGGGGTATTAAACACCCCAGGAAGGCACCGGGGATGTGGGGTATTAAACACTCCAGCAGGAACTGGGGGACATGGGGTATCAAACACTCTGGGGGACGTGGGGTATCAAACACTCTGGGGGACATGCGCAAACTGGCAGTAATGCTGCAGGCAGACTGGGAGTGTCACTGACCACAGCGCTAATAGGAAGAGCACTGTGTTGTGCAGGCCAGCACACCAACAGCCATCATTCCAGAATCACTACAGTTCTAGAACACTCTGCTTCAGCCAATGAGATCAGTCCAGCAACACCCAATGCGATCAGTCCAGCAACAGCCAATGAGCAGGCCCCTTCCTCCAGGACACGGGGCTGCTCCACCTCAGTTTGGTCTGAGACCTCAGTCGTCTAGTGTCTTTTGTGTCTCTGACTCTCCTTTATCTTCCTTACAGTTCAGTGTCTTCTTCCTCTTCTTCCTCCCCATCTTCCTGTTGTGGAAGGAGACTGTAATGCTCCGCACCCCGGGGGAGGAAGGTGCTTTGGGACAGGATGCCGTCACCGTCCAGTGGGGAGTGATGGTTGTTGAATTCGGCAGAATTACATTTGGAGTAGGCTCGGGGTCGCTGGGCCACGCCCCCCTCCTCACCTGTCTGCTCCCACCTGTGTGTTATGAGGGAATGCAGGAACGCAACAGGAACTGGAAGACAGGCGGTCACGATGAGCAAGCAGAGCATCACCAGCGCCCAACCAGGATACTCCAGACTAGTCTCTGCCCCCTTGGGGGAGGGGCGGTGGGAGAGGGAGAAGAGAAGCCATGTTTATAATTGCTGTGAACCAAATGTACTTTGAATGTTGCCCTACCTCACACCTGGCACTCAGAAAAGTAAAGTAAAAGTGTTTTCAAAGCACAGAGATGGTGATGAAAGGTCAGTAAAGGATCTATGAGAAGCAGTTACTCCTTTGGATCTGAATCCAAAGAAAGCTAAGGGGAGGAATGTCTCCTCTTCCAGTGTGGTAATAGTACTCGTTTAGCTGTTGGAAGAGCCTCAATAATCCAGCTCTTTTCAACAAAGCAGTCAGAGTTTTGAAGTTCAGTGGCTGAGCCTACCATATACAGCTCTGCAGAGATGTGGAACTGTTTAGGAGTTCAAACATAATCTCTTGAATATTATTCCAGCAGTCATAAGGGCGGCTGTAACCCTGCTGATGGAGCGCTGCAGACCGCAGGAAACTTTCTTCAGAAGTCACTGTGAAAACAGCTCAGAGCAGGTGCTCATCTCAACACTTCTCACGGCCTCACAGAAACTCTGTTTGTCTCTCATTTTACAACTTGGAAGCCATGTTGTCGTATATTTTATATTGATAGGGTACTAACCCTAGTACTAGTTCTAGGAGGACTATTTCACAGGAGGAACAGAGAATCCCCCTTATGCTTGTAATGTGAGTTACAAAGAAAGTACAGAACACAAGTATGTAGTCTCTGAAGCAGGAGTGAGTGTGTGTATGAGCGTGTGTGCATGCGTGTGGGTGTGGGTGTAAATGTGTTTGTGGGCGTTTGCATGCACATGTGTGCGTGTGTAAGTGTGCATGTTTATGTATGCATTGGTGCATGTATGTGTCTGTGTGTGTGTGTATGTTACCGTAGTGTGGTTCCATGCTGTGTAACTGGGCCGTCTGAATACCATGTGCAGGAGACTAGCAGTCAGCAGGCTCAGCATAGCCAGCACACACACATACTTCCACATGTACTTATACACCACTGGGGGGCGCCATTTCAGCATCACCTCCACATCGTCCAGAAATCTGCAGTTCAGTAGACAGATTCAGAGTTAGATTCAACACTTGATTGCCATTGCTCAGTGCTAATACAGGCAACAAAAATATTACCCCTGAAACAGTACAATAGAATGATACAATAAGTAAAACAGGATATTTACATAGGTATTGTAATATTTACAGCAATTATATTAAAGTTATTAACAAGATGATATCTCAATTGCAATTTCCTGTAGTTAGCAACTAGTTATTACTGAAAAGCTTTTTCAGGAGTTCTGACTGGTACCGGTCAGCGCCGTAGATCCACGCAACACTGATGGTCTCAAAGACGACAACAACGATCAGTGGCAGTGTGGCAGAGTAATCATCGAACATGGAGACGAAGTAGTTGCCACTGCGCTGGGTGAAGAGCAGGCCCATGATGAAGCCCAGCACACAGCTACAGACTAGAACAAAGCACAGGAATACTGGATTAGAAGAGAGCTGTATTACTCAAGAGCTGGATTACAGGGGTGCTGGATTAAAAGATGTCTGGGTTACAGGAGTGCTGGACTACAGAAGTGCTGGATTACTATGGTGCTGGATTACAGAACAGATGGATTACAGGAGGGCTGGATTACACAGGTCAACGTAGAGAACATACTGCTTGTATGTTTATTAGTACTGTATGTTGAACGTGATGAGTTTGTTGAATGTGAATGAAAATGTGTGTGAATCAGTGTGAGTGTGTATGTGTGTGGGTGAAAGTGTGAGTGTGTGTGTGTGTGTGTGAGTGAGTATGTGTCAGTATGAGTGAGTGTGTGACAGGTGGAGTGAGTCTGTAGGTGTCACGGTTAGCTTCACCCCTCCTGTCATTCTGTCTTTTAGTTCTCCTTGTGTTTTGATTTCTTTTGTGTGCCTTTACTTTGAAATTCCTGGTTGTGTCTTACTTAATGCCCCACCCTTTGACTTCGCCCCCTCATTGTTTTCAGGTGTGTCTCGTTTGGTTCCTTGTTTGAGTCAGTGTATTTAAGTCCTGTTTTTAGTGGGTTATTGTAAGTACTCTTAGTTTATATGCTATTTGCGATCTTGCTGTTTCATGTCTATATTACTAGCCTTTATGTCTCCCCTGTATAATGTATCAGTGTTTGCCTTTAGTGTTAGTTGGTTTATTTGGTTAATGTTTGGTTTGTCTTTGTTTTATATCAGTGTACTTTCTGTAGTGTTTGTAGTTTTGCTAATAAACCACTTTAGAGTCCGCACTTGAGTCCAGCCTACCTTTCCCAGATGCTACAGAAAGTACATAAAGGCACACAAAAGAAATCAAAACACATGGAGGACTAAAAGACACAATGACAGGAGTGGTGAAGCTAACCGTGACAGTATGTATGAGTGAGTGAGTGTGAGTGAGTGTGTGTGTGAACTTGAAAAAGACCAAAACAATAACCTTCCAAAAAAGAACCAGATCTCAGGGCACATCACATTTTACACTGGGGTCATAAAGTTTAGAGACGTGTACAGACTACAATTACATAGGTTTGAAAATTACTTCAATGGGAAATATCAATCATGCAGTTAATGAACTGAGAGAGAAATCTCACAGGGCATTCTATGCAATCAAATGTCAAATTCAAATTGAAATACAAATTCAAATTTGGCTAAAAATATTCCAGTCTATAATAGAACCAATTCTATTGTATTCTACTTGCAAACCACAATTTTGAACAATGCAACAGACACCCAATTGAAATGATGCTCTCTGAATTTTGTATCCAGCACGTCCACAGGAAGACAACAAATAAAAAAAAGAGCTGAATTAGGCCAATTCCCAATACACTATTATTCAAAATTCAAAAAAGGAGTAAATATTGGCTACATGTAAAAAAACAGTGACCCCCCTCCTACTACTACAAAGCCCTGCAATTTCAAGAGCTGAGCAGAGAGAAGAGTCCCCACACAGCTGGTCCTGACACTGAGCTCACTAACCAACACTAACACTGTCCCACATCAGGACCACACTGGAGAAGAGTCCTCACACAGTTGGTCCTGACACTGAGCACTGGTCCTGACACATACTGGAATACAATCAATCAAGCCAAACCAAATTGTAACACTTCAAAAACAAAACTACATCACCCATTGGAACACACAAGCACAAAACAAAATGCAGTGCTATCTGGCCCTAAAACAACAGTACACTGTAGCAGACTACAGTCACTGATACTAAACACAGAACCACATTGACAAAATACAGACTCAGTGAACACAGCCTGGCCATCTAGACTGATCTAGACCGATACAAGAGATCATGACTGCCCAGAGAGCAGAGACTCTGCCAGAAAGGAACAGTGTCACTGTAGAGACAGAGCTGCACTTCCTCACTGAATGTGAAACATTTGACCAAATACATCAGAAAATACATCACAAAATTTGAGCTGATTCACCCCAACTTTAAGACTCTAGCTAATACCGACAAACTCCCCATCCTCCTGGGGGAAAAGAAAGAAAGCAGCACTTTAGTGGGGCGATATGTGTCTGCCTTACACAACTTGAGGGACAGTTAGTAACACACACACACACACACACACACACACGTACACACAAACAGACTGTACTGCCCTGTTGGTAAACACTTTGATTTATATTGATCTATCTATTTCTTCCTCCTCTCCTTATATTTCCTTTCCTTTCTTTTCACTTCTTCACCTTTAACATCTTCATGTTCAGGTTCATCAAATCATATTTTTAATTGATTTATTCATGTTGTTGTATGATAACACTGCTTTCGCAATACTGTAACTGGATATGGTCATGCCAATAAAGCTTACTGAATTGAATTGAGTGTGTGTGAGTGTGTCTGAGTCAATGTGAGTGTGTGTGTGAGTGAACCTGTAAACATTGTTTTGTGGCGTCCCAGCAGTTTGAAGTTGTCCATGAGGGGTGTGAGGATTCCCTGCATGGTGCCGAACATGGTGGAAAGGCCCAGGTTGAGGAGCATGAGGAAGAACAGGGCCGACCAGAAGGGGCTGCCGGGGAAGAGGGCCATGGCCTCTGTGAAGGCAATGAACGCCAAACCTGTCCCCTCCACGCCCTGCGCCAGGAAAATATTTATTTTCTCACTCTATATAAGATATTCTCACTCTATATTTTCACAATTTTCCAGATTTCTGTTACATGAAATGAAACTTCCCGAACTCTGACAACTATAAATGTGAGAGAAAAAACGGATTAGCATCTGCCATCTTCAGTCACAAACATGCCAAGGGTACTCAATCAAGGGTACACAACCAAAGGTACTCGACCAAAGATACACAATCGAGGGCACATAACATACTGAACCTTATTCATTTCTCTCTCCAGGTCACAGTCTGTGATGTTTGACCCCAGCAGGCTCCCGTACTGGCTGTACCACGTCCTGTACTCATGCAGCAGGACGGATCCAGGATCAGACATGTTGAACAGTGGGAACCATTGAGGGGAGGAGTCTGTAGCTGCCATTCCTGCCATCGTCGCCACATTCCTGTACCATACCAAACACACACACAAACACTCATGCTCATTGGCTAGATTGATGTTCTTGGCAAACACACTCACGTGACCACACACTCTGTAGTGATGTTCTTGGCAAACACACACTCACGTGACCACACACTCGGGAGTGATGTTCCTGGCAAACACACTCACGTGACCACACACTCTGTAGTGATGTTCTTGGCAAACACACACTCACGTGACCACACACTCGGGAGTGATGTTCTTGGCAAACCCACTCACGTGGCCACACACTCCAGAGCGATGTTCTTGGCTCGGAAGCCCAGGACCATGAAGACGACAAGGGAGGCCAGGATTGAGGTCATGAAGTTGATACCAGAGACTATGATGGCATCACGGTGGCAGTTGTTGTGGATGGGGTTGTAGGATGAGTAGGCGATCACAGAGCCATAACCCAGACCGAGAGCGAAGAACACCTGAGTGGCAGCCTGTCGCCACACCTGCACCTCACGCCAGATCTCCAACTGCAGCCAGAAACAGGGCTCAGGCCGTTTAAATGGCAACGACAATAAATCCTGCATCGTGTCAAAACCACTGTGCTGGAGGTTCAATGAAACTCATCCAGCTACAGAGGCTGCTACGCCATTACTGCTGGAAGAAAGCAGGAGGATCACACTGCGTTCACTCCAGCTTCTCTTGCAGATAGGGTTAAGGGTCAGGTTCTTCTTACCTTAGGGTAGAACATGTAAGTGATGCCCTCAGCTGCTCCATCCAGCATCAGCCCTCTGATCAGGAAACAGATTAGCACAGCATATGGGAAAATAGAGGAGAAGTACATCACCTGGAGACACAGAGAGACAGACAGAGACACACAGACAGACAGAAACACACAGACAGACAGAGGCATGGGTTCCAGTGCATACATTCACAATGTCTCCACTAGACATGTTTAAGGGTGGGACACTACGTTTATCAACAGCAAATGAGTGTATGTGTGTGTGCGTGTGTGTAACTGTTTGTGTATGTGGGTGTGTGTGTGTTTAAATGTGTGTGTGTGTGTGTGTCTGTAAATGTGTGTATGAACGTGTGTGTGTGTGTATGAGCATGTGTGAGTGTGTATGTGTGTGTGTATTTGGTACACACGGTACCTTGGCAGAGGACTTTATGCCCTTGATCATGGCCAGAGAGACCATAGCCCAGGCTGCCAGGAGGCAGCCTGTTATGATGGGGTTAAATTGTCCAGACTGCTCTATAGAGTCTGAGATATCCAGAGCCTTCCGGAACCAGAAGAAGGATGTAGGGGAACTAGCTGCACACTCCTTCACTGAGGAACAGAGTGAGAGAGCAGGGAAGAGAGAGAAAAAGAGAACAAGAGACTTTGTTGTGAAGTGGGAAGACTATTGACCTCTTGAGCAACAGTGGGGAGTCAAGACAGACACACAAGCCTCACCATGGCAACAACCTAACAACCACACCAACAACCGAACAACCAGATCAACATCCACACAACCCAGAGGAACAGGTTCGTCTTCGTATTTTATACAAAAAGAAAACGGGACAATGCAGTTTTCATTTGAGAGAGCTACACCTGCATTTGAAATATACCTGAATGACATCACATGTATTTGCTTTATGTGTACACACACCTGTCTTGTTGCCACCTGGTTCCACCGGGCACTGTTGCCATGGTAATGGGTATTGGAAGGAATTCCCAAAATAAAAGAGAGCCCAGGCAATGATCACATTATAGTACAAAGCCACAAAGAAACATACCTGCAGAGAGAGAGAGAGGGAGAGAAAGAGAGAGAGAGCGAGAGGAGGAGAGACAGAGAGGGAGAGGGAGAAAGAGCAAGAGGGAGAGAGAAAGGCAGAGAGAGAGAGAGAGAGAGAGAGAGAGGTGCAGGAGAGAGAAGGAGGGAGAGAGGTAGAATATAAATAATACATCCCACCATATGAGAGTGACTATACACATGCACCCCAACGCACCCTCACAGTCACAGTGAACTAATGTTTTGAAAGAAAACTATTTAAATCTAAAATTGTGTGTGTTCAGAAAATAGATTAATTTATACAATATACATTCAGTCAGGTGTGTCTACACGTTTGATTTGTACACAAGTCACACACTTCTGTGACTGGAACCAGCCACAGTGTTCCAGTCGCTTAACATCACAACATACTGTATGTCTCAATATATATTTGTTATATCTGTGTGTGTATGCGTGTGTTACCATGCAGCTGGAGTAGCCGATCCCAGCAAGGCGTGGTGAGATGTGCTTCCAGACTCCAATGCTGCCCTGCCGAATACTCTGGCCAGCAGCCAGTTCCATGAAGAAGAGAGGCACCCCTATGACCAGGAGCAACATTACATATAACAGCAGGAAGGCCCCTGCACATGAGGAGAGAGGGAGAGAGAGAGAGGGAAGATGGGAGGGAGAGGGAAGGAGAGAGAGAGGGAGGGAGAGGGAGAGGGAGAGAGGGAAGGAGAGAGAGAGGGAGAGAGAGGGAGAGAGGGAGGAAGGGAGGGAGAGAGAGAGGGAGACAGAGAAGGTGAGGGAGGGAGAGAGAGAGAGCCCAAGTGGGTATTGTGGTCTGTCTGATTAAGACCACACATCAGTGGTGATATATGAGATCTTGGAGTGGATAGACAATTTGGAGCTATAACTGTATCAAATTCAAAACAACAGAATGAAGACGCTGTTGTATGAAACATACTGTTTCCACAGCCAAAGGGAGTTTGAATTATGTGGTAATAGTGTTTAACTATGACTGTCTCAGACATAAAAAAACCACTCCCACAACTCCCACTACATACACTCATAACCACACACACACACTCCCACAAACACACACACTTACAACCACACACTCCCACAACTACGCACACTTCCACAAGCACTCACACCCTCAACCAAACACACACCCACAACCACACATACCCATGTACCTCCTCCGTTTTGGTGACAGAGATAGGGGAATCTCCACACGTTGCCAAGGCCCACGCTGAAGCCCACCTGGGCTAGCACATACTGCAGTTTACTGTCCCACGCAGGACGCTTCCTCCCCCTCCCACACCCCTAGAGCAGGCTCCGCCCCCTCTACCGACACCAGAGCTGTTGAGGAGTGGCTTTCTGCCAGTCCAGGACCATCCTTGTCACTAGGCAACGGAGCTTTCTCCATCTAGAAGGATGAAAAGGTGCTTGAAAATTTCTGAAGCCCAAAAGATGAACAAACATGGTTAGTGCGGACATCACGTGTCTCTGATTTGTTCTTATGGGTCACCTGAATTTCTGGGCATCGGTATTGTGTGATCATGCTGGACACCATGCGCTGACGTGCGCTGACATGCGCTTTCAATTCCATTTTTTTCAAATGATAAGCTGCTGCAGAACAGTTTGTACTGACCCAGTGAACATGGATTATGTAACATTAAGTTGCGTGTGCGTGTGAAAATTGCCATGAACGTACATCTTTGTTCAAACACTCCAAACACGGCAGGAACTCCAAGTGCCCCAGAGAGAAGTGAAAAACAAACTCAGCTCCACTTCACTCTCTGTCCTGTTCTCTCCTCTCACTGTACTGTTCTCTGTGCTGTTCTCCTCTCTCTCTGTGCTGTACTCTCTGTGCTGTTCTCTCCCCTCTCTCTGTGCTGTTCTTCTCTCTCTCTGTGCTGTTCTCTCCCCTCTCTCTGTACTGTTCTCCTCTCTCTGCGCTGTTCTATCCTCTCTCTGTGCTGTTCTATCCTCTCTCTGTGCTGTTCTATCCTCTTTCCCTGTGCCGTTCTAACAACAGCATGGGGAGGTCTGACTCCCAGGACAAGGGCTCACCCAGAACATCAACGCCACACGCAGAGGGTCAGCATTTTTAAATACTAATTAAACCAAAAAAGGATGCAGTAGACCTAAATCAAACACATACACCAAATGCAACACCACATTTTAAGTCTTAAGTATGCAACATTCAGGGAGTCCCGAGTCTTCTCGTGATAGTGCAGAGTGATCTGGGTTTACGGATGACCAGACCTCAGAGCTCCTGACTGCTGAGGTGCACCGTTACTATAGTTTTCTACTGTTTTTAGTAAATGTTAATTTAAGAGTAAATGTTTACAGCTGCACTATGGAGTCTGAGAGAAACGTAATTTCAATCCTGTATGTGCACCAGATTTGACAATAAAGTTGACTTTGACTTTGACTTTGAAGTGTCAGAAGTCTCCTAGATCCTCTGTCATCAGGGCACACTGATATGAGAGTGCACACGCCTCCGACCACTCATTGGAGTAATCCTTGGCCACGAGGGTAGGGGGCAGGGCAACTAAAAAATAAACACAGCATGCACACGTTTGGATTGTGCAGTGCAGCTTACAAACATCTCTACTCTCAAAAGCCGAGTTTGGATGGGTTCTTTCTTAGTTTTGTTTTGTTCTTTCAGGACTCACATTTGGCTTTTTTAATGGTGCAGGTAATTGTTAAATTCTGAACAAATGTTTTAGGCTCATGTACAGATCTGGTGCTCCTGAAAGAAAATGCAATTAGGAGATGTTTTTACCTTAGATCAAGCAGCAGAGTCATCCCGAATAGGGTGCTTTAGAACCCACTGCTTTATAACCCACTGGGCAATTTCTGCCTGTTGGTTAGCAAGCACCTCTAATTATGCTGCCAAATTTCAGTTTTGTTTCAGTTCATTCCCCAGCAACATTAGATTTTTTTTATGTCTGAAATCACCATGGTTATCCTGAACACTTACCAAATGCAAAGGTCTCACTTAAATGTTGTCTTTGAGTGTTTGTTATTCGTATACGTTTTCCTGCAACACGCCCACTAACTACATGTGCAATTTATTGGACAAGCCAAGCAAAAAGCAGTGTTTATTCAGGACTTCAGGAAATAATAGCCTCCGTGTTCAGTTTGAGACACAGCACAGGGATCCCACATACTCTCAAACCAGAGTGGAAAAGCACAGAGCCCTGGCAAAGGGAGAGGGGTGTGGCCTAGCACGGAGCCCTAGTCAATAGAGGGGTGTGGCCTAGAACTGAGCCCTGGCCAATGGAGAAAGAGGTGTGGCCTGGCACGGAGCCCTTGCCAAGGGAGAGCGGGTGTGGTCTGGAGCAAAGCCCTGGCTAATGGAGAGAGGGGTAATGGGAGGGACAGAGGGGTGTGGCACTGCGTCACAGGCTAGGCAAAAGCATTCTAACCTTACTGACGGAACAGTCTGTTCTGTCAGTCTGTTGGCAACGTCACAACCTGCCAAGACCCCATAGCTAAAAGGCCTAATTGACCCCCAGTGTGCCACCACGCTGTCTCTGAGCTTGTAGCAGTGCTCCACTCAGACCCGCATCAGTCTGCTCTGTGTGCAGTTCACTGGTGCAGTGGCCTTCCCCTGGCTGACCGTACAGCTGAGTCTGGTTGTCTTCAAATGGAGTCACCAAACACTTAAATCAGGACTTCACTATCACTTTGCTGTGTTATTTAACACTCTAGCCAGGACGTTAGTCTGATAGTATTCTAAATTCTGGCCTGTCTATGGTCATGTGAGGATATGTATTTGTTAGGCTCTACAACGGTAGGGTACGTCAGAACTGAGCTGCCATGTTTTCCAGGTAACCTCCTTCCTTTATGTGATTGTGTGTGAATGCTTAAACAGTTTTCTGTAAAACTAAACGTTGGTCCGTTCTGTGGTCATTTCATTAAGCGTCCCTCCGTAGTTTCTCTCTCCCTGGAATAACGTAAGTTCTTTGACACCCATCCCCTCTGTTTCTATATATAGCGTATCCTGTAGTGGTCAAGTAAGCAGTGTCAGCGTACAGGCACGTGCTGAGATTTCTCACACCTATACGAACAAGGACGTTCATTTATTTCGATGAATATCACTGTCCTCCCGCACTCTTGGTTGGCTACGAGGCTGATCCTCTGCGCGCGCATCTCCTAAGCTTTAGAAAGCTGCGACAAAACAACAAAAACAAAATCTGTGTGTGTGTGCGCGCGCGCGTGAGTTTATGTGTGTCTTCAAAGGCACCTTGAAAAACAGGCGTTGATGACTGGACTTTTATCTTTACGCTACAGCTGTTTGTGGCGGTTTGACTTTGTGAGTGAAGTTGTTACCCAACATCGTGGATAGAGCTGGTTCACCGTTACACTGACATATTCCACTGCAATTCCGCACTCGCTTTTAAAGATTTACGACTTTACACTGGTGCCGCTGGGACTGTTTCGAAGAACTCCCCTTGTCTAGTATGTCAACCGACTGCTGCTCTTCCCATGCATGGACTTGTATTCAGCACTATGGCAACAAAATCATATTATGCAAATCAGTACGTTTGTTTCCAAATAAACTGGAGTAAATAATTCGTTTACGCCTATGTAATGGGAACGACTGTACGGCAAAACTACCGATTGTATAGCAGAATACGTCAGAATACATCAGAATACGTTAATATTTACATGACGTTATCACGCTGATCTAAAAATATGCAACTGCCGTGTAACGTATAGATTACAAGACCCTGCCACGGCTGCCGCGCGGGGACGCGAGGAGTTTTCGTGGCTTCGATTTGTGCGCTTTTGCCAGCTGCTTACCTCAACGTGTTGGCGGGGGGGGGGGGTGTTGTCCCTCGCGCCGTTCACACCGTGCTTTGTCCGGTCTTTTCGCACCCGTTTCTTCTCCCTGTTCAATCTACGTTACTCTCTGTCCCTCCCTGGTCAAGAGTAGAAAGACGTGAGCGTCAGTTTGCCTTTAACTGACGCTTTAAATCCTCGTCGCCACGTCGGTAGGGTTAGTACCGATAACTTCTACAGTCGTGAAACTTAAGACCTCGTGTGCTTCGGTGCTCGCTCATTGGACCACTGTTACCGGGCTGCGCGCCCCTGCAGCGAGGGACCCCGCCTTCTACACGGACCGTAGGCACGCTGTGGGTTTGCCGTACTTGTAGCGTAGGAGACCTACTGAAACCTCTATTGGGTTTGCTATTGGGTATGGTTTGCGCTTAAAGTGTGTAACTCCGTAAAATAAAAAATAATGTAAAATACGGTAAAAATTTTAACAGGCCCATGTGAAGCGGTGGGGTTGTGGATTGTGTGTGTGAGAGGTAACATATAAAAGGCGTGGAGAGTTTTGTACATTTTAGAAGCCTACCCTTTAGCCAACTACTCGCATATAATTTCCCCTTAGTATATAGGCCAGCTGTCAACAGTACACGTGCGGCGAAGACAATTCTACAGTGTAAAGTACAGTAATGTATGCAACACAATTCAAACTTTTCCTCCACGAGTCTCTGTTGTTCGCAGTCTGTTACGTAATTACGTCCCTGTGTGCTGTCGTGTGCCCTCCACACGAGGGCGTTAGCTTCATGAAAGATTGTGCTTGGAAAGGCCGAACCATCCTTGGGTTCTCTGCAAAATTCCCCACAACAATGTATATAACCTGTATAGAAAAAAAAATCACCATTTCACTCTTACGTCGATCACTATTGGCCATTACTATTCACTATTCATCAACGACCACCACGAATGTCCATAAGAAAACAAAAACGCAGTTTCCTCCCATTGCACACTGAAGGTGACTGGTCTACTTTACAAGATGGCTCAGGGTTTTTACCATGGTAGCTCAAGCAAAGATTTTACTTTCAAGATTTTGTACTATTTCATACAAAACAAACATAAAAAGATGTAATGCTGTCACAGATTAGGAAAAGGTGCTAATGAGTATATGTATCTTGATAAGCAACTGAGTGTCTGAGATGTTCGGGTCCAGAATAATTTGTTTGGGTCCTGAAGAATTTGTTTGTACGTTCCAGTGAGAAGCAGGTGGTTTGACTGTCGATGGCTTACATGACCATCAGATAAGAATCCGAAGGAAAGTAAAGCACAGCAATGAACACTGTGGCTACACACAGACTGTACTGAAGGCCAACATGTCTACAGAATGTCAATCATGTGGAACAGAAACTGTTCAGATGCTTCTGAAATCGTATTTTTATATTCGATCAAGTCAATCTATGACATCACCATGCCACTTTTGTCGTGTATGACATTGTAACAAAAATAATCTTTTCTAACAAGAAGAACTAATAACAGGAGCAGGAGTTTGGAACAGTTTCAGACTGTTACCCTTGAAACCATTTCCCACATTTCTCTGCAAGTGCACCGGTGGCATCAGCAGTTACTGATGTAATGGCATTCCTGTAATACTTTTGAGAACTGGACAGACAGGTTGAGCTGCAGAACTCCCCTGAAACAGAGAGCAAGTTGTGTGTGCAGTCACATAAACGTGGGTGTGTATACATGTGTGTAGGTGTGTGCACATGTGTACAGCTGTGTAAATATGGACGGATGTGAGAGCAGAAATACACTTCTAAGTTCTCAACGAACGTTGCTTGTCATCTTATGTTTGCTCCCTCTAGATTGTATACGTAGATCAGGCAGTGAGTCAGAAAGCACACACACAGACAGAAAGAGAAAAAAAAAAAAAAAAAAAAAAAAGAGAGAAGGGGAGAGAGGGAGAGAGAGAGAGGGAGGAAGAGAAAGGGAGGGAAGAGAGGGAGAAAGAGAAATACAGGGAGGGAGAGAGAGAGGAGGGAGTGAGAGAGGGAGGGAGAGCTTGACAGACTCCAGACAGAGGTTCTTGTTTTTCTTGTTCCCGTGTTTCTGTAGTAGATGTAAGTGGAGAGAGAGACACACGTACACTTAAGGTAAGAGTTTGACAGAATAACAGAATAAAATGTTTTTACTTTTACCTCCATCAGTTGTTGCTGAAAATGGTTATGGTAGTGTAGTAAAATGGAAGGGCTGAATAGTATTATTGATTTTAGAAAGTCTTTCAAAACTGAATACCTTTATTTATTGCTACCATATACATGTATGTTATGAATTTGGACAGCTTATAGTTTATTTACATTTTGCATTCAGCAGACACTTTGCACCAGATCAACTTACAAAGTGCTTTGTTACAGAATGTATGCTAGCCAGTACAGTAGGTTAGAGTCAAAGATACAGTTGAACTAGAACACTGTTAAATACAGGAATCAGTGCTGAGTCCCAAAAATGCAAAATAAGTACTAAATCAAACAATAATTATTGCTAAACCAAACTGAACCCCAGAGTGGCACACAGTAAGTGAAAGTTATCATTATGTATTAACATCTGATATGTGTAATGTAATTCATCCAACTGCTGTGTCTCAAGTGACTCAAAACCCTATAAATTAGCTACTAGGAAAAGGCATATACAGACACATACTTCGCCTCACATACTACACCTCACATACAGTACTATACCTCCTATACTACACATACTTCACCACATATACTATCCCTCACATAGTACACCTCACATACTATACTTAACATACACCTCACATACTAAACCTCACATGCTATACCTCCCATACTACACCTTACATACTACACCTCACATACTACACTTTCTATCAGTCCCTCTCGGGTGGCTTTTTTGTATACTAAAACAACACATTTCTATCAGTCCCTGCAGGATGGAGCTGTGAGACGGGTGGCTTTTTGTATACTGTGAGAAAACAAGGCATCCACATTACCCCAGGATCTGTGAGCATGGAGGATGAGCTGTGAGACTCATCACCCCCACCCTGCAGGATGGAGCTGCTCTCTCTTATCAGCTCTGGCCTTTACATGCTTGTTTAATTTCGTTTGGTTTTGTTTAGATGAAGATTTCTGAGCTATCAGCAATTCCCTTTTGGACCAAAAGTTTTGGTCATTTACATAAAGTGCGTCAGCAAAGTCCATAGCACTTTATAACTTTAGTTCCCTGATCCCTGTGATAAGTATGCTTTAATTAGTCTTCTCTCACTTGTCTCAGGTGTCAGGGCTGGACCATGTTAGTGTTTTTAAAAAACAGGCAAGGCTATTGAAATACAAAACTAGGATAACACTTGCCACACCAGCAAACCCCAACTCAGGAGCACTGCCAAACTGCACAGTCCAGTTTGTTAAATCAGATCAAAACAGAAATCCACAGTCTACTAACCTGGAGAGTCTGACCTAACTTGGGTGAGCAGTTACAGGAATTACCTCAGGGATACCTTATCTTCAGTACCGCAATATACACAGCTTTTCCATGTTCTGTTCACTTTCACAGAGCAGCTCATTATTGAGCCCCATATGAGCCCTGCATCAGGGATGTACGTCTATTACAGTTGAAAAGAGTAAAACCTTTTGCACTTTTGTGACTCTACAGGACTTGAATGAATATAAAAACTCGGTTATGGTTGAGTTTAACAGAGACACTCTAACATGTCTGCATTAGACTATTATGGTTGAGATTATAATGTGTAAAGCATCTCAGTAACAGAGAGGACATGTCTCAGAAGTCTTCTCCTGCTCTAGTTACCTCTGGAAGCTCCAAAAAGCACAAGAATGATTATGTTTTATAACCATTATTATAATAATCATTACATTTGAAAAACATTATTTTTGTTATTATGTTTAATAACCATTATTATGATAATCATTACATTTGAAAAACATTATTATAATTATGTTTTATAACCATTATTATGATAATCATTACATTTTATAACCATTATTCTGATAATTATTACATTTGAAAAACATTATTATCATAATGAGTATGTTTTATAACCATTATTATGATAATTATTTGAATAATATTATATTGGAAGGCTTGTGCCGGGATAATACAATGTTTTGGCAGGGGTGATTATGTGTTTTTGCAGCCAATTCAGATTTTTAGTTACGAGTCCCTCTGTCATATTAGCATGTTAGCATGTTAGCCCTAGGAGGGTGAGGGCTAACAGATCATGTACGATTGGGCTGCTGCTCAGGCAATATCACTGAACACCTAAACATGCCTAAGGGAAGGCACCTAGTGCCCAAGGCTGTATAGGTCACCACTGAGACATCTGTCATTTAGGCTGCCAATGCATAAGTCACCTCTGAGACATCTGTGATTGGCTGGCACCCTGGTTACTCAACATTTCTCTCTCTCTGTCTCAGATGGCTACTCTGCAATTTATTCCCAGGAAAAAGTCTGTAGTTAAAGTTCTCCCTCCAAACATCCCCCATGGAAGAGGTGAGTATGCCAATATACTGTACAGTACCAGACAAACCTTTGGATACACCTGACTGAATGTGTGTTTATAAAAGTAAGAAAGTTAATTTGATTTAATTTGAGTTGTTTCTAAGATAAATATAATTTGGGAAAGGTGTTAGCCTATATTTGAATCCATTTTCAAAACACAATTTTGGATGCACCCTCGAGAAACATTAGTTCATCCATATGCTCTCAATGTGTGAGAACGTCTTTGGGACTGATGAAGATGCAACATTGGGGGCCACATGAAGCTGGTTAAGAGAACTCAGTGTCGGCAAAGGAGAGGAGAGTCTAAAATATAGGATACTCAATATTTGTTTTTCACCCTGGGACTGTACATGTACAAATGTATCCATTTTCTTAGTTTTTTTTTTCTTAGACACTGCACAAAGCTCGATATGGCTGGTAATGACAGAGCTGTGGAATTTGTGACATGTTTGCTTTTCCTTTGACAGAAACACTTGTCATACATGCCGAGCGAGAAGTGGTATGTATTTTAAAATCTGTGTTGAGTTGATCTCTAGAATTGCTCCAGGGAAGGTGTGCTTCCGTTTCCATCTTCAGAGGAATCTTCATCATCTTCCTCACACTAGTGGTTTAGCGTGTCTGTGTAGCGCTTTGCTTTCTCATGGGAGGTGCAGGCTTGGATCCAGTATCTCTTGCTTTAAGATAATGTGCATCATTTAAAGAACAATGCAAACAACATTTTTCAGAATGTAACTGAATCAAAAACTTTCACACACACACACACACACACACACACACACACACACACACACACACACCTGACACACCACACACACCTCAGCACACACACACACACACACACACACACACACACACACACACACACTCACGCACACACACACTCACACACCCTCTCACAGTGTGGCTTGTGCAGGAGCTGCTGAACCACTGCTTTGCTGACGTGGAGCGCTTCATGGGTCTGCTGCAGCGCCTCTCTGACGCTGCTCTGGAACAGAAGAAGAAGAAAAGCAGGAAGACGAAGAAAAAGTGTAAGGGCACGGGGCGGCGGGGATCAGACGTGTGTGTGTATGTGTGTGCATCTGTGTAATTACAGCCGTGTGTGTGTATGTGTGTGTGTGCAGATGACCTGATGACAGAAAAAGAAAGCCCTCCATCAGAGCAGGATTTTGTGGACATTTTTCAGAAGATGAAATATTCACTTATCCTGCTGGTAAATCATCTCTTTATCGTCTGTCTGTAAGATTGGTGCTTGTGTTCATCTCACTCATGGCCTCGTGTTCCAGGACCGTCTGAAGACAGCGATATCAGAGCCCAGCTCAGATGAACTACTGCATTACCTGTTTGTTCCTCTTGGGCTGGTTAGTGCACACGCACGCACACAGGATCTAGACACCTGAAAATTAGAAAATTACCTACAGACTTGTGTGTGTGTGTGTATATGTGTGTGTTAATGTGTTAATATATGTATGTGTGTGTGTTAATGTGCGTGGGTCCAGATGGTGAAAACCATGGGTGGTCCTGCTGCGGCGGCGGGTGTGTCCAGTCCTGCTCTGACCAGCGGCACCATCTCTCTCCTGCAGCAGAACGCCACGCAAGAGGAGAAGGAGCTGTGGACTTCACTTGGTCCCAACTGGACACAGCCACAGTCTGTACCCCAGTCTATACAGTCTGTACTCCAGTCTATAGCAGTCTGTACCCCAGTCTATAGCAGTCTGCACCCCAGTCTATACCACAGCCTGTACTCCAGTCTATAGCAGTCTACCCCAGTCTATAGCAGACTATCCCCCAGTCTATACCAGTCTGTACCCCAGTCTATACCACAGTCTGTACCCCAGTCTATACAATAGACTGTACAGTGTCACACTCTGCACCCCAGGGGTTCATTGATTTCTGAATACATTTCTTCAACTAATCTACAGCTTTGCAAAGCTAATTTTTACACAAAAAATGTTTACACCATCACATAATAATAATATCTTACCCAATTATATACTGAGTCCCATCAGTAGACACTGTTATACAGCTGCTTTTACCACACAACACTGTTCTGCATTTGGGATGAGTAGGCTAAACTCCAGACTTAGGACCTGTGTGTATGTGTGTGTGTGTCAGTTCCCACTATAGTAAAGCAGTACCACCGTACAGACCAGTGTTTCTAGATGGCTGGGAACCGACGGCCTGTGACACACATGGACAGACTTTTGAGGATCCAGTTGAGTCACAATACAAATATGAAGCTCTACTAGAAACTCTGCAGGTTCATACACACACACGCACACACGTACACATACACACACACACGCACACATGCACGCGCACACACATGCACACACACACGCACACACACGCACACATAGGTCCACACATTTCCTTTTCTAAATTAAATGTTGTTTGTTATTTCAGTCAGACTCGAGTCAGGCATCTTCTCCCACACTGCTGCCCGATGAGCAGTACGTACTCATGCTCCCTAAACATGATACATTTACAGGACATTTACAGGACATTTGCATTACATTTACATGCTGTTTTACATTAAATGTAACATGTAAGCTGTGTGTCCATAACAAATGGATGCTCTATGTGAGTCTGAATGTTTTGTGTATGTGTCTGAACTGTGTGTGTATGTGTGTGTGTGTGTGTCTGTGTGTGTGTGTGCAGTGTAGACAGTGCTCTGCATGCAGGGCAGTGGTATCGCTGCAGTTATGACTTTGTGGCCCGAAACAGCAGTGAGCTTTCAGTTCTTCATGGTGAAACTCTACAGGTGTGTCACACATTACACCCCACACCCCACGTTACACCCAACATTACACCCCACATCCCACATTACTCACCACATTACACCCACATTACACCCCACATCCCACATTACACCCCACATTATACTCCACTCCCAGCGTTCAGTTAGGTCATGTAATACACATAAAGCCTACTGCTATCTCTCTTTCCCTCTCAGGTGGTAGAGTCCGCTAAACGGTGGTGGAAATGTAAGAACAATTATGACCAGATTGGTTTTGTTCCATCCAACATCCTGGAGCCTCTCAACCACACAGAAACTGATTCAAGTGTACAAATGCGCAAACTGCCCAAGGTGAGGTGTGCACACACAAACACACACACACACACACACACACACACACACATATGTGGATGGGACGATGTACAGTTATAAAAATTGTAGTGAACTCCTCAAGGTTTCCAGAGAAACTATTTTGAATATATTTTGAATATCGGAGCAGAGTCCTTTTAACTCACCTGGAATCTTTGGTCACTTCTATCTCTCTCTCTCTGTACATATACATATATTTGTGTAGAAGGTTCCTCTGTCTCCCCCGGGAGGAGGCCGGTTCTCTTATGCAGAACCCAGTTCCACAGGGGAAAGCCACACCCACAAAGAGCCCCGCCCTGTTAGCATGCCACCAATGGGAAATGACGGAGGGAAAGGTAATGCTAACATTTGTTCCTGGGTTTGTGTTGTCTGTGTGTTGCTCATCTCCAGGTCTGCAGAACCAGCACTCATGTCACTCTGCAGGCGTCTTCTGTCCATTAATAACCTGCTTAATAAAATGTATTTAAAATGAAGAAGAAAGCATTTATTCAGATGTATGTGGATGTTTGGTTCTGTAGAGCAGTGAAGTTAATTCACTGTAGATCAGAGCTCTTTTGTCTGTTTCTGTTTGTAAGTAATGCGCGTGAATAATGAGCTTGTGCAGCGGCTGGCCAATGGGAAGCCAGGATCGGTGCGACCTCTAGTTATCAACAGAGCCAGTGAGAGCTCTGCCCCTCTCAACTACCACTCCCCCTCAGCTGAGGTGCAGGATTGGCTCAGAGCGAAAGGCTTCAGTGATCTGTGAGTCTTAAACACACACCAATAATGTTGTAATTATATCTGCACATGTACACTCATGCACTGCTAGGTTGACCTGTCACTGATCCTCTCCTTGATGCGTAACTCATGCTGAGTTGGGGGAGTGACACCACCACAAACAACTACACACAAACAATGACAGACTTACTGTAATAATAGTCTGTTAAAAGTGAGTCATGCATTCAAATGTGGTTCCAATATTCTCCAAGATTACATTATTCCCCCAATATTCAGAGCTAGAACTAAATAATCCAACAATGTAGTTATTAATTCCCAATAAAAATAAAGATGCAGATATATCACAAAAAGGCCTATTCAGACCTGCCAAGGCCCCAACAACACCCAGCCCTCTGGAGCACACACATCCTGACCTCTTACTCTTTTCTCTGTTAGTAAACATGTGTTCTCACTACCTCACAAACATGCATTTCTTATTTAGTTTTAAAGTATTTACAATATGATTTACTCAAAAAGACAAATACATTTATGTGTATGAAGGACTGAAGTAATATTATCTCAAGGTCATGAGTGAATACATCTGTGACAGAGAAGATAATTCTATGTGAGATGTTATTCTATCCAGACACTACACTTACATTTAATTAATTGCAAAAGAAAAATTAATCACTGGTAGATCATTTCAACTCAAGTTTTCAAGAATTCACCAAGGTATTTGAGACCAGTGAAGAACCACAGTGTGACGGGCGAGGGAGTATAAAACAAGAAGTAAGCGATTGTGCCAGTCTCTAGGGAAAAGGGAGGATTTAATGGATAAAGTGCACAAACTCAAATCCCATGAACTCATCCAAATGAAGTATACAATAACCAGCAGTCAACTGGTACAAACACAAGACATATATAGACAGACAAACGACCCTCAGGTGTCGGGCATCCTAATAGGCCCCGCCCATCTGAGGTATGAACACAACGAAAACAACAACAGGACAACATGAAATACTGGGCAGCCAGCAGGGGGCCCCGTACCGTGACAAACAGATCAGACATTTATGGTATTTAACCTTTACATTAAAATGACATTAACACGCTAAATATGCTTTAGATAGACTTACCTTAATTCATTTGGGCATTTAAAAATAAAACTTTCCATAATTCTTAATATTATGTTTTTATTATGTAGAATACAGAACAGTACATGTATGTGCATGGTTTTTAGTTGGTAGGGCTCAGCTGGTGTGAGATCAGGGTAACATTGCTACTCCATATGATTATTCAGAGCCTCTCTTTCCCTCTCTCTCTCTCTCTCTCTCTCTCTCTTTATCTCTCTCTCTCTCTCAGCACAGTGAACAATTTGGGCATTCTTAGTGGAGCTCAGCTCTTCTCTTTGAATAAGGAGGAGCTTTGTACAGTTTCTCCTCAGGAGGGCGCCAGAGTTTACAGCCAGATCATGGTGCAGAAAGCAACTCTTCAGGTAATCCAGACACACACACTTGTGCATCTGCAACTTAAAGGAGCCATAAGTCATTTTACCACTAGAGAAAAGCAAATATTTCTGAAAGTGGGTGTTTATTATTTTTAGCTTTTTTTCTGTAAGTGAAGCTTGTTTCAGATGAAGAATCAAGTGATATGTTGTCCTCAAATGAACCACTACACGTTCCATAGAGCGGACCCTATCTTTAAAACAGATGGAGACGTCTTTAAAACAAATGGAGATGTCTATAAAACAGACAAAAACATCTTTAAAACAGACAGAAACATCTTTAAAACAGACAGAGATGTATTTAAAATAGAATTGCACAAAACCTTGAAACATCCAAGGCAATAGGTATCCAATTGCTAGTCACCATTAGATTAATTGAAAAATGACTTCTTGGTCTGTTAAAATAAAAAATCATAAATATTATATTGTTGATTATTGATAAGTTGAATCTTTAAAGTTATCAGACTTCTCTCTCTCTCTCTCTTTCTCTCTCTTAGAATGTCAGAAAATCCTCCGAACTAGAGAACGTGATGAAGAAACAGAAAATGAAAGTGGATCTGAACATGGATGAAGAAGAATTTTAAAACCACACACACACACACACACACACACAGAGAGAGAGAGAGAGAGAGAGAGAGAGAGAGAGAGAGAGAGAGAGAGAGAGAGAAATTCACATTTGGAAGGCATAAGTCAAGAACTTGTGGTCAACATGTGCTATCTTTTATTATTTTCAACAGTAGTATATAGTATATATTCTGTTGTTTTCTGTATATTTTCAGTATATTCTCATTCCCAGTAGCCTACTTGGCTGTTATATTCACATCGTTTCCATGTATCTCTTGATGGATGGATAACATAGCACTGACAAGTAACAATAGCATCAAGTTGATACTGTTGTATTCAATAAAACTCTAATGTTAAAACAAAACAAAGTTTTCAGTTTTTTTCAATTTAATTTGAGGCATTGAAAAACGTGTTTGGTGTTTTGCTGTGTTCTAAATTCACATTTACAGTGTAACAGTGAAAGGATTCATAAAATAAGACTTTGTGTTGATCAAGTTGATCTAAAAAATGTTTCCCCACGTTTATAGTGCTTATAGTTTATTCACGCATTAATGGATCAGCTTTCATGGGAATATTTTCCTGTGACGCATGGGATCTTCTCTTGTTAATTAAATGGAATTTAATTTGCATGTATTTAATTTGCATGTATTTTGCTGTTTAATGGGTTTTATCTCCAGCCTCACAACTTGACGTTCTCTGACGTAAACGGAAGGGTCACGTAACGAGCGGTAGACTTGAATTTGTCACCTGCGGCATTTCGGAGAGTGGATGACAGACGGGTGATTTTGAGATTAATTTAGACTAGCTTAATTACTTAACACATCTAATCTTTAAAATCAGCTCCTTGGGTGTATTTGTTCTGACAAGCTTTCTCGTTTTTTTCCACTGCTGTAGCTAACAGCGCTAAGGTACTGGGCACGAAGCACTCGCGTGTTCAAAACTGATATCTGATATCTTCTGATAAACACTTCTTAACATGACAATGCGCTGACATTTAGTCTGGCTGTTTCTGATTCTATATTTCAGCGTGCTAAAATAAGCACTCGAAAAAACCGTAAAGTTTTCAGTATGCTCTCGCGGAGAGAAAATCGTTGTCGCCGCTTCCAGGCCAATGTGTTTAACAAGAGTAAATGTCAAAACTGCTTCAAGCCCGTAGATTCACACACACTCAGTGAATCCGATTTATACGGGGTAAGAGTTGGTCTTGATTCCTCCCGAGCTTTTCAGAATTACCAAGCGTAGTATTGTTAAAAATTGAAGTTTCTCTCGCTCTCTCTCTCTCTCTCACTCTCGCTCTCTCTCAGACTAAACCTGTAAAGGCCGGGTGGCTCCTTCTCGCTCCTGAGGGCATTAACTTTGTCAATCCTTCCCATAAGAAACGGGTAACATGCTTTAGTTTGTTGATGGATGTTAGACTACGTGTTCTGCCATCCACATCTATACATGTTGTCTCTAACTTTCATGTATCACAGAAATGGCAGCGGAGGTATTTTACCCTGTATGAACACGGGCTACTGTGCTACGCCCTGGATGAGATGGTACCGTTTCATTAACATTAAGATATAGGGTTATCTGGAGTCTAACTTGCTTTTTCTATTTATCTAAACTGTGTGTGTGTGTGTGTGTGTGTGTGTGTGTGTGTGTGTGTGTGTGTGTGTGTGTGTGTAGTCTGGCACTCTGCCTCAAGGCAGTGTGAATATGGTCCAGTGCTGTGAGGTGCTCAACGTTTCAGCAGAGACTGGCTTCCAGAATAGCCTACAGCTGTGTTTCAGTGACAGAGACTACTACATAAGAACAGAGACTGGAGACAACATCACAGGGTAAAAACTCTAAACTCGTACTGCATGTCCACATTTTTGTATGTCATTTTAGCGTATGTGGTGCAGTCAAAGGAACTGTGGAATGGAGAAACTCTTTCAGACACTTGCCCAAACAGAAAAACCGCCGTGGTTGTTCAGAGAAAGTCATAAAACTGTTAGTTTTATTTTAGTGAACAAAACCCTCCTAACATCTTGTTGGTCAGTGTGTACTCTGGATTTATTTAGTTTAGTTGATTTATTTTTCATTTGCAGCATTTGACAGACGTTCTTGTCCTGAACAACTTGCATGCTTATATGCAACTTGTATGCATATGTGGTGTATATGGTTATAGTCCCAGAGAGTATGAATGGTTGTCCTAGAGAGCAGTTATATAAATAAAATGGTTGAGATGCTTATTTGAGAGAATCTGTCTACTTGTATCCATCACGGATACAGACTCCTTGGTTTAGGGATTTAACTGAGATTCTGTCAGGTGGCAAGACAACCTGATGGTTTACATGAACGCAGCGAAATCAAGCCAGAGGAAGAGGAGGAGAGGGCATACACACACTCCAGTATGTACCTCCCAGTGCCCATACACACCACCTGGATGATCCTGTATGGTCTGTGGGGAGTGGGAGGTGTGGGATCATCCCCAGCAACATCACATTTAAAACGCGCTAGGCTCCCTCCCACACGCATTATGATTACTTATTTACCACTTTTATACATTGAAACTATTTCAGATGTAGATTTACAGACATGTTCTTCTGAGGTTCTCTGCAATGCTTTACTTGTGTTTTTCCTGTGTGGATCTCGCTCTCAGGTGAGGACGTATCTTCATACATCATTAGCACATTAGTACAGGAGCTGATGATCCAGCTCCTAGTGTTGTGTGGTTTCATCACACTGCTGCGCAGGCTCTTCTGTTCTGTCTGCTTCATCGTGCCCTCACAGCATCCTCTGCCTCCATTTGCTGACTCTGGATCACTCTGTGTGTGCATGTGTGAGAGAGAGTTAACTGTCTAAGAGTATAGAGCAGGTATTCAAGAAGATGGTCCTGTGTTTTGAAATGGTTTGGATTAAGCATTAACAGAATTAACATCTGGGGTCTTGACAGGATTATCTTCTATGTGTAGAGGGTGAGGTCATTGTGTGATCAGCAGAGACATTATTAAAGCACTTTGAGTGCATACATGTGTGGACCTTTACTTTTCTAGATGCCAAATTTCAATTTCACTTGCAATGTAATTAACTGTTAGTCTGTAAAAGTGAATTCAGAACACCATGCTAAATTCTGATTCTGTCTCTCTCTCTCTCTACCCCTTCCTCCTGTCTCTCTACCCCTCCCCTGACTAAGCAGATAGTACCTGACAGAGAACACATGTCCAGTAGCTCTAGTAGTAGTCCCAATAGCTCTAGGAAAAGTTGCTATGTGGCTTGTAGCACTGAAAGTAGCAAGAACACTGAAAGCAGTATAGTAGGTTCTCCGCCCCCTTCCTCACTAGGGGCGGGGCTTCAGGAGGATGAGATGGGGTTTGTTTGGAAAGGAGGAGTAATACCCAGCAGCACCTCCCCGAGCACATCCTCTGTCAGCTCCTGTCTGTCCTCGCCGCTCAGAGAGCCGCTTCCTGGACCCAGCACAAGGGGTAAGAGAATTTGGAGGCTTTTTGTGGAGGGGGTGATGGTGATAAGAGAACACAGAGAGGATTGTGGGAAGAGAGGTGGCTGTGCGTTTCGTTTATGCCTGTGTTCGCCATTTCAGTCTTTGGATAGTCAAAATGTGTTGGCTGGATATCCGAGCTTCCAGAACACCTGAATCTGGCGGTGCAGGGGGTATTGGTGCTGGGGGTATGACGCCTGGAACAGGAAGCCGTTATGTCTTTTTGTGTGTTGGCACGTTGTAGTTCTCCACTGCTCTATGCTGCAGAGTTGCTGGTCTGTGCTGTCTTCAAGTGTAATTGATTACTGGCTGTTTGTCTTCATGCTGTGGGTTGTCTTTCCTGACTGGCTAATGCACTTGGGCTTAAACGCATTAACCGTCCTCTCTGTGATTTTGTCCCACAGACGTTCGGGGAGGGTTTGAGAGTGGCTACTCGTCCCTGGAAAAGATGAGATCTGATGAGGACTTGCAGACAGGCTCTTGCCCACATTACAGGTGTGAAGTCACTCTTGGCAGATTGTTCACGGGCCATCCTGCCCCGCCTCTCTCTGACAGCCGCTCAAAATCCTCCGGGAGGCACTGGGGTACTTTTGAAGATGTGGCCAGAGACGTAGATCCACCCAGAACACGCAGCCCTGGAAGAGAGGAGGTCCGGCGTCTTTTTGGAAAACAGCGCAAGTAAGAATCTACATAAGTCACCAATTCTAGTTCTGACATTATTGGTCATAAGATCATGAAGATCATTACGTTCTACTGTCTGCAAATGGTTCTGCAGTCATGCCCTCAACTGTCAATTGTTTTTTTGTTTTTCAGGATGTCCTAACAGCTGTCTTCCTATTGGTCAATCTCACCTGCTTTTTACCATAATCTGCATTAACCTGTCCAATGTCCTCCATTAACCTGTCCAATGTCCTGTCGTGCTACTTCATATGTTTGTGCTGGTGATTATTTCATGAGTCTTTAGTTTGACACCGTGTAAGAGACACTGAGCGGCCTGCTGTTTCCTGTTGCCTGGAGTTTAGCATCGCTGTTGTGGTCCTCAAGCTGTCAAACACTGTTGTGTGTTTCAGGAGGTCTCTGTTGATGGGTCAGTTTGCAAAGGAAAATGAGGCTTATTCTTCACCTTTATCCTCCAGTTCAGAGCATGGTTGTGAAAAGAGAGCCAATCACAGCACAGCACAGGTATCCTCCACCTACCTGAAATGCCACGTGTGTGTGTTGAAAAGAACAAGACAACCATGAAAAATATTTTCTTTGTTGTTATTTGGGAGGGGGCGTTGCTTTGCTTTGTGTTCTGAACTTGTGTTGGTTTATCACGGATTCAATTACTGTGTTCTGTCTGCAGGTGTTGGCTTCTACCAGCCAGTGCTCCAAATCACTGGAGCGCAGCCTGACAGATCCTGCCCCCATTGTGAGTACAGCCAATAACTGCCCTTTCTGTGACCTCATACGAACTGTCTGTAGGTGGGTGTGGTGGTGGTGATGGTGATTGAGGTGATTATCTGTCATTCACTTAGACTGACCTGAATTTCAAAAAAGGGTGGATGACCAGGCTGGGAGAAGATGGAATGGTGACTGGAAGCTCTTGCATTCAGTTTGATTTCAGAGCAGGTGTTTGTGCCAGGAGCATGAGTGTGTGTGTGTGTGTGTGCTTTTATACAGTGGAAGAAGTACTGGTTTGTTCTTACTGACCAGAGTTTAAGGTTCTACCGGGACACAGTGGCTGAAGAGGTATGTTTGCATCTGATGAAAGTTTTGTGTTGTGTCTAGCCATCCTAGTACTGCTGGGCTCATAGATTGGCTATTACTGTACGTCATCACAGGCTGCCAACTCTGATGGTGAGATTGACCTCTCCAGCTGTTATGAAATCACAGATTTTCCTGTGCAGAAAAACTATGGCTTTCAGATTCATGTAAGTGCTTTCCAGATATCCATGTATTTATGTGAGCATGTGTATATTAGGTTTGGGGGTGTTTATGACCTCTGTGCTTTCTCTAGACTAAAGACGGAGTTTTCACACTCTGTGCAATGACTTATGGGATACGCCGGAACTGGATCCAGGCAGTTATGAACAATGTTCGCACGGCTATTTCTCCTGACATCACATGGTAACATCAGCCAGTCAGCAGTAACACCTGACATCACATGGTTAAACACTTCCATGTCAGCTGTACAAGCACATCTTAACCCCTGGTGTTTGTGTGATTAATACTTCGATGGTTACACCTTATTTTGTTGCCCATTTATTTCCTTTATCATGCAACCTATGGAGTCATTCTAAAAAAATATTAACCAGTATTGAGTTATTTTTTATATGTTTATCTTTTTCCTTCTTTCTAAGTTCTGTCCCTCAGAAGGGGAGATCTGGCACTGGAGTTAAATGTCCCTCCCCTTTAGATGCCTGCCAATCAGAGGAGGAGAAATGGAGCCGCATCAGCAAATGGCGCAAAGAGGGGCGTTACAAAACCTTTGATTGGGCAGAGTTCAGTCACAGGCAGCAAAAAAGGAAGGAGTTTAGTAGACAGGCGCCAAAAGGATCAGAGCCTATTCACAGAGAGACAGTCCCTCCTGCGCCTGAAGAACCTATTGCAATCTTGGTCAGAGAGGAGCAGGTCCAATCAGAAAATTGCCTTCAGAAAGACGGTTTACAGGCTCATTGTGTGACACAGGCTGCTGACCCGCTCAACAGCTCATCAGTGATCATGGCAACATCCAGTCATGTTCCTCCAGACTCCAGTGGAGAGGAGAGACAGGTTGGCTGTAGGGATTGTTTCTATGACATTTATAATGCACAGGTAAAACACTACTGAGAGAGGGGACACTGGTCCTCCTGTCCAGTGTGGGACACAGGTCCATATAGGTGAAATGGGAGTGGAACGCTGAATGCTGTCTGAATAAAACATGAACCATTTAACATGTACTCAGGAAACAGCCTCATGGACTGTGCTCAGCTAATGTTAATGCTTGGACTGGTACAGTATTGTTAAACTGTAACCTCTCTGTCTTTATAGATGAAGCTGTCCTCCATGCCTTCGCTAGGCTCCTTCTCTTCATCCTCTGTGCAGACTGAGTGGCAGTGGGAGGAGGAGCTTCAGTCCATCTGCAACAACCTGAAGGCGGAGCTTGAGAGAAGTGGGCGGGAGTTCAGGGACTCTGAGGCCTGCCTCCAGGCTGAGCTGCAAAACAGTCAGGATCGCCTCCGTGAGGCAGAGTCGAGACTACAGCAGTCGGAGGCGAGCTTGCAGGAGCGGGAGGCCATGTTGGAAGAAGTGAGGCGTTGTTTGGAGGAGGCGAAGGGCCGTCTGAAAGCTATGGAGGAGACTCAGGCAGCAAAGGATGTCCGTCTGCAGGGACAGATGCGCCTCCTGCAGGAGAGTCAGGAGCGGGAGAGGAGGAGCCTCAGCGATAGCCTTAACCAATCAGAGAGGCGTGCGCTGGAGCTAGAGGAGCAGCTCCAGCAGACGGAGGCGGCGCTGCGGGACGAGTCCGTGACCGTGGCGGACCTGCGCAGGAGCAGCGAGGAGCTGCAGGTCCAGCTGGACGAGTCCGAGCTTGAGCGGGGCCGTCTGCAGCTGCGCCTCCGTAGCGAGGAGACTCTGCACTATGACATGGAGCACGACTACGAGCAAGTGTGCGAGGAGCTGCAGTGCGTGCGCGGCACTTTGCAAGACTGCGAGAGGAGCTGGGAGGAGCGCTCGAGCACGCGGCTGGACCAGCAGCAGAGGGAGCTGGACACGAAGGAGCGACGGCTGCAGGAGCTCGCGCTCAAAATGGCCGCCTTGGGCCTCGGTACAGAGGAGACGGAGGGCCGCGCTGAGCCGCACGGCCTGCTGGGAAGCCCGGATGATGGGAAGAAGATGGGAACCAGCGTGCCAGGTGGTTCAGAAACACAAACGGGCACTCGGGAAGATGCACAGCGTGCGATCTCATCGATGCAAGCGCTGGAGACCAAACTGTGCCACACGGAGGAGAAACTGTGGGAGATCACCCTGCGCCTACAGCAGCAGGACCTCCGCGATGATGAGGCCGTCCCTGCTAGGGAGAACCCACTCTGGAACACACTGACACCCGCCACGCCCCCCGGTGCTGATCCCCCAGGACATGGCTCGGAGCAAAAGCAGAGTAGTCAAGCTTTGTGTGGGTTTCTGGGAGTTCCACTGGAGAGCACTGCAGCTAATGCTGAAGTCTGTGACTGGGAGAGCCCAGAGAGGAGGGGTCCTCTGGGGGTGACGCCCAGGGTGCTGGCCCTGGAGGCACTGCTGATCCAGAGGATGGCGTCTGCACTAGAGCATCCAAGCAGAGAGCTGCTTCAAAGACTCGGAGAGGTCCAGCGTGGACCTCAGGCAAAACTCTCTCTGTTCTCCACTGCCTTTCTGCAGGAGGCTGCTGGCACACTGGGAGAGCCCGACATCTGTAGCTTGTGCGCGAGGGCGGAGCTGGCCTACCGTATGCAACCCCGCCCGGCTGAGCAGGCCCTGCAGCGCGAGAAGCTCGGCATGAGCCCACAAGCGGAGCTCTGTACAGGCCACCCTGTGCTCCAGGGCCCGGGCAGAGAGAGCCTGGTGGCAGAGCTGCGCGCTCAGGCCCAGACGCTTCAGTCCCTGTGCTTACGCCTGCAGCCTGAGCCCAAACACGCAGATACGCCAGCCGAGCTTTCTCCTCCTGTGCTGCAGATGGCGCTGTTCCGGGCCACTCTGGCGTATGTGGCCAGTCGTGTTCGCACGGCTGCGCAGCAAGAGGAAGGCACCTGGCAGGCGCAGCGGGAATGGGCCGTGTGCGAGTGCAGTGCTGAGCACAGCAGAATGGAGGCGCTGTTTTACAAGCAGGCGCAGAGGTACGAGGAGAAACTGCGTGAGAGTCAACAGGCCAGAGAAAGGGCGGAGCTCGGGCGTGTCTCCGCTGAGGCCGACGCCCAGGCGAAGGGCCGTGAAGTGCAAAGGCTGGAGGCGGAGTTTGATGAGAAGATCCATGGACTTCAACAAATCCATGAAGAGGAGATGGAGCGACTTCATCGTTACTACAGCCAGAGTGGCGCACGAGAGGTCATGACCTCGGAGTGCAGCAGAGCAGGTGGGGACATTTCTGTGGCAGGTTCTAAAGAGCAAATCGGGGACATTAAACCCTTGCAGGATGAGTGTGACTGCAGCGAGCTGAACTCCCTCAGACAGGCCTACGAGCAGAAACTGGAGAACCTCAAGGTACTACTTTCACACACACTCATGCACACACCCACACTCATGTCTGTATGTGTGCGCGTGTGCACATAGACATGTGTGTGTACATTGTGGACTTCTGTGTGTGTTCATGCGTGCATTCACGCATGTGCACATACACAGCAGCTGTGCGTTGCTATAGCAATTCCAGATGTTCTCCTCTGAAATTTGAGGTTCTTGTGAGCTTTAGACGGCAGGTAGAGATACTCCAATATAGTACACATTACACACTAGGGAAAATGTATGACATTATTTCCACACAGTGTGCGGTACATCAGCATAGCGCGCGGTATATCAACAATCTATCACTGGTGCAAAGAGACATTTGTGTAAAACAGCAGCAATTTAGAAGGTGAAATACTAAGACTTTGCTGATGTTGCTATAGAGACACACTGTTCCTGCATCATCGCTTCTACCATGATATCCAGCAGCTCTGACCATAATAAAATGACTGCAGCTGTTCCCACTACAGGCCTTCAGGCCTTAGCCACAGACAGCTAACTGATGCTTCTGCTGAGTTTTGTGTGTTTACATGTTTGTGTGTGTATATACGTGTGTGTGTGTTAGGCTACGTGTGAACTGGGCTTTAGCAGCATGGAGCAGAACCATCAGAGGGTAATTAAGGAGGTGCAGCGGCAGCACCAGATGGAGGTGGAGCGCTTGAGGGAGGAGCAGGAGAGAGCGCTGCAGGAGGAAGCCGATGCCACCATCGCCGGTGTTTATGCTGCCGTTACAATACTGCCACCCTACATGCCATAACCTTACAGTACTATACCACTGTACCATACCCGTCCCTACATACCCTAACTTTACAATGCTGCACACCCTAACACACTACATACCCTGTACCGCAGCACTACCTCTGTGCTATTTGATACAGAGTATCAAAGTAGAAAACTTGAAAAGCAGAGAGCTCCTACATCTCATAGTGCATGTGCATTTTACTGCAGGGCCTACTATCAGTCAACACGGCAGAAATAGCCGTACCTCTGTGTCTTGTTTATGACGTTGTGGTTTGTTTATCTGTCCTGTGGGCTCATGTTTGCGTGTGTTCATGTCCAGCCATTGAGGCCATATACAGAACTCATAAAGAGGAGCTGGAGAGATGTCGGACCGCCCAGAAGAGTGGAGCAATTCCACACCTCAGCCAGCAGGGGCAGCAGTATCAGTGAGTGAGCACGCACATGTGATCGTGCACGTGGGCCTTTGTCTACAACAATATCCTTTCTTTCCTGTTTTTCACATTGTAAGGCATAAATCGATATATCTACACCTTATGGAATATTATTTCAAACCTTTCGAAAGTACTTTGGAAATTCAGATGGAATTCAGTTGAGTGTGTATATGTACAGTGGTGAGGAGCTGGAGGACTTGCACAGGGAGTTGGAGGTAGTCTCTCAGCAATATTCTCAGAAATGTCTGGAGAACGCTCACCTGAGGCGAACCATGGAGACGGAGAAAGAGACCCTCATCTCCACCGTGAGAGAGAACCAGGACCTCCGTACACACAATCAGGTGACATACACACACCCATGCACAACCTCCTTGCCAAGACACACACCTCCACACATGCAGTCACTGATTCCATTCAGTAAAGTCTCTGTGTTGTATGTGTGTGTGTGTGTGTATACCGAGCAGGAAGTGAGTATGCGTGTACTAGCTGAGCTCTCGCTGGTGCAGCCGTATGTGACTGGAGGCATGGGGCCCACACGGTGCTCTCAGGGCAGAGACTTGCAGCAGCTGGAGGTGAAAGCATCACACCCCCATCACACCTCCATCACAGCTGAAGTTGTGAGATTAAGTATTATTAAAGCAGTAAAAACTGAAGTGTGTGTGTATGTGCAGGTGATTGTGCGGGTGAAGGAGTCAGAGATTCATTGTCTAAAGCAGGAGATCAAATCACTGAAGCAGGAGCTGCAGTCTGCACATAGAGTAACACTCTCCTGCTGCTCACTCTCCTGCTGCTCACTCTCCTGCTGCTCACACTCCTGCTGCTCACTCTCCTGCTGCTCACACTGAAGTGTCTGCGGCTATGCAGGGAACTGACTGTGTGTGTGTGTGTGTGTGTAGCATTCTAAGAAGCTTCTGAATGAGCTGAGTGATTTGGGAGACAAATGTCCATGTGGCCGTGTTGACAACAGAGCTGCACCTTCACAACTACGGAGTAACAGACCTGGTAATCAAACGACCTCATGAGCTCATACGTGTCTGTCAAAATGAACGCTCAGACTTTACTGATGTGTGCACTGCAGATCTGATGAAGTCCAGAAGTAATCCTGAACTTGTGATGGACCAGTTCAGACTGGCGAAGGACCAGTCCAAGCGAAAGCTGATGACCAGGTCCAAGGTTAGAACTCTGCCGATTGTGGGCCAGTGATGCACGTCAGCAGCTGCACACTTACGCAATCTGTGTCTCTCCATCTTAACTGTGTCTCTGTCTTAACGGTGTGTCTCCATCTTTGTTCTCAGAGTCTAATGGATGGTGTGTCTGTTCAGGAGAGAATGAAGCTTTTTCAATCTCATGACAGTAGAAAGATGTGAGTGTGCGTTTGTGTGTGAGAATGTGCTGTTCTCATGACTGTTTGTCTCTCTCTCCGTGTTGTTTTATGAAGGTTTCATATATGTATTACACAGTGGTGATGGTCTGACTGGTGTGTGTGTGAGATTTAGTAGTGATATTAAGCCTATCCGTTAACTTGGCAGTCCTGTGTCATGTTTGATGAGTAGTCAGTGCCGTCATCACTGGGTTCATATTTATTTGTTTTAGATTTTAAATCTTAACACCTGCTTGCTTTACCTTGATGTATGTTAATAAAATCAAGATGTTTTAAACTATTTTGTCAGTTTTTGTGTTGCTATGTTATTCTTCCACAATGCTTAAATGTTTTTCTGAATCATCTAGGCCAGGTGATTTCAGTAGTTCTTGGTGATTTCAGTAGTTTGTCTCTGCTGTTATGACTGTCAGAGGTAGGGGGAAGGAAATGAGACTGTGGCATTCTGGGTCGGGCAACCTGATTGGATGGGACAGATGCATAACGCTTGATGTCTAATCTTGGTCTTCTGATCTCATGTTCAAAAAGCTGGTACAGAGTACAATAATATGTGAAACCAAAATAAGAATAAATGAAAAACTTACCAACATCCCTCTGCCAGGTCATTGAACGGTTAAAGGTTCAATGGAGTGCAGCAGTGTGCGGTCTGTACTGGTGTCCTTGTGTTCTAGTTATGGTCAGGTAGGCCTGCTCCTAGTTATGGTCATGTAGGCCTGCTCCTAGTTATGGTCAGGTAGGCCTGCTCCTAGTTATGGTCAGGTAGGCCTTGTGAAGAGGTTTTATAGCTAGTCGTTGTTAGTCATTAAACTTGTGAATTGACACTACAGCTATTGCATTATTGTGTGTCCAAATTACAGGTTGCTATATTACCCTGCTTTTGGTTCTTGCTGTAATTTCCATTTTTGTCCAGTAGATGTCATCTTGTATCGCAGATAGAAAGGCCATTACACACATTGGATTCAAGAGTTTGTCATATGCACAGTGAAAGAAGCAGTTGCACTGTACAATGAAATTCGTATTCTGCACTACCTCCTGGAGTACAAGTGCTAAAATTTACAATAAAAGTACTAAGGTGTGGGGGGGGGGGTATAAATATATATACACTATATTGCCAAAAGTATTTGCTCACCCATCCAAATTATCTGAATCAGGTGTTCCAATCACTTTAATGGCCAAAGGTGTATAGAATTAAGCACCTAGGCATGTTTTTATGAACATTTGTGAAATAATGGGTTGCTCTCAGTAGCTCTGTGAATTCCAGCGTGGAACTGATATGATGCCACCTGTGCAACAAATCCAGATGTTAAATTTCCTGGCGCCTAAATATTCCACAGTCAACTGTCAGCTACATTATAAGAAAATGGAAGTGTTTGGGAACGACAGCAACTCAGCCATGAAGTGGCAGGCCACATAAACGGACCTGGGGCCTCATGTACTAAAGGTGCGTACGTACAAAAACATTGCGTACGCAATGTTTCACGCAAACGGTCAGATGTACTAAATGTGACTTGAACGTGAGAAAGTGCGTACTCCCACGCCACTTTCATTTCAGGCGTACGTATGTTTTTCGTACGTATGCGACACTTAGAGGTGATGCATTGAAATTACAACTATTAAGATATCCTTTTCGCACACATTGTAGTAAGCCCTTATTGGGTAAAATTAAGTAAATTAGACAATTAAACAGTAATTTCATTGCCTTACTGTAATAATTATTAAACGTGTTTCCACTTAGCCTAGATTATATAAACATACATGAAATGTTGCGCTGGAGTTCTTGGGAGATGGCAGCGTTGGCATTACTGGAGGATATTGCTAATGGCCGAATTCGCCGAGAGCGCGTTTTCGGTGACCATTATGATTTTTTAGCCCATGATGATGACTGGCTTATAAGCCGTTTCAGATTTCCAAGAGCTGTCGTCTTGGAACTCTGTGCTGAGTTGGGTCAAGTTTTGGAGAGAGAAACGGCGAGGAGTCGCGCATTGCCAGTTTCTTTACAGGTGCTGACAACGCTCGGCTTCCTGGCAACTGGCTCGTTTCAAAGAGAACTGGCAGACCGGTCGGGGATATCCCAGTCATCTTTGAGCCATGCCATGCCAGCTGTTTTGGATGGGATCATATGCATGTCAGCTAGGTATATAAAGTTCCCATATGATGCGGTTGACCAGGCAAACATTAAAGCGCAATTTGCAGCGATAGCCGGTTTCCCGATTGTAATCGGAGCGATCGACTGCACACACATTGCTATAAAGGCACCATCTGAGGAGGAATTTGCTTATGTGAATAGAAAACACTTTCATTCCATAAACGTGCAAATAATCTGTGATGCAAAAAATGTGCCTTACTAATGTAGTGGCATTACAAGCTGGCAGAGTGCGTGATGGGTGGCTTCTTGGTAAGCAAAAAATTTAAAGCATTTGACATTGACATCTTAGAATAATTAATTTAAAACATGGGTAATTGTTAAATTACTTGGGAGACAGCGGCTACGCGCTCAAGACGTGGCTGATGACCCCCACAGCAATCCACAGCGTTCCAAACAAACATTTTCCCGTGTCTCTACTTCATTTAGGAGCGTCTCCACTTCACATTCGATGAAGTTTCTCTTCTTTCCCCGTTTTGACATGCTTTGTGATAGATCAGAGAGGAAACTCCTCCGGTGCAGGACATATTTAAATTAATTTGCATATTTATAGGGGCGTGTCTCTCATGTGCGCTAAATTCCAAGTTGATTGGGATGTACAAAAGAAACGTGCGTGTATTACGGCGTAAGCACGGTTTGATACATCCGGATTTTTTTTGCGTACGCCATTTTCTGGATTTGTCCGTACGCCAAGTTTCAGTAAGAAATCCACGCAAGTCTTTGTACATGAGGCCCCTGGTCAGCGGATGCTGAAGCACATAGTGCGAAGAGGTCGCCAACTTTCTGCAGAGTCAATCACTACAGACATACAGACTTCATACTTCATGTGGCCTTCAGATCAGCTCAAGAACAGTGTGCAGAGATCTTCATGGAATGGGTTTCCATGGTCGAGCAGCTGCATCCAAGCCATACATCACCAAGTGCAATGCAAAGCGTCAGATGCAGTGGTGTAAAGCACGCCACCACTGGACTCTAGAGCAGTGGAGGTGCGTTCTCTGGAGTGACGAATGACGCTTCTCCATCTGGCAATCTGATGGACGAGTCTGGGTTTGGCAGTTCCCATTAGAATGGTACTTGTCTGACTGCATTGTGTCAAGTGTAAAGTTTGGTGGAGGGGGTGTGGGGTTGTTTGCTGTTGGGGTTGTTGTTCAGGAGCTTAGCCCCTTAGTTCCAGTGAAAGGATCTCTGAATGCTTCAGCATACCAAGACATTTTGGACAATTCAATGCTCCCAACTTTGTGGGAACAGTTTGGAGCTAGCCCCTTCCTCTTCCAACATGACTGTGCACCAGTGCACAAAGCAAGGTCCATAAAGACATGGATGGCAGACTCTGGTGTGGATGAACTAGACTGGCCTGCAAAGAGTCCTGACCTCAACCAGATAGAACACCTTTGGGATGAATTAGAGTTGAGACTGAGAGCCAGGCCTTCTCATCCAACATCAGTATATGACCTCACAAATGCACTTCTGGAAGAATGGTCAAAATCCCCATAAACACACTAAACTTTGTGGACAGCCTTCCCAGAAGAGTTGAAGCTGTTCTAGCTGCAAAGGGGGGACCAACGTCATATTGAACCCTATGGATTAGGAATGGAATGTCACTTAAGCTCATATGTGAGTCAAGGTGATGAGCAAATACTTTTGGCAATATAGTGTATGTAAATGTATCTATGTACAAGATAGGAAGCTACACAATATGTTATATACAGTCTGTATGCTGTAGATAATTCTAAGAGGCATTGTACTTGGGTATAGCAGCATAATTCAAGTATAAAGGCCACAGTAGCAGAGCATATGTACAGTGTACTATATTAATGCAAATGGTAAAATGTGCTGTTTCAGTCCTCATGCTCCAGTGTGTGCTCCACCCTCGTTTCCTTCTGGATAAAGAGGTGACCTTTAAGGGGCCTGTCTGTGTTGTAGAGGGTTGGATCAAAATATCGGGACCCCCCTCGTTAACGTAAGACTAGTCCTAGCACTGCAAACCCTGATGTTTGCTTTACTCTGAAACAGCTGCCTGTGTTCATAAAGTGAGTGTGGGTTTAATGGCTCGGTCTGGGTGTGCTGCTCCAGGGCCCACACTGACCTTCAGCTCTGACACTTCTTGTAACTGCTCTGAGATATGCAGCTTCAAGTCCAGCCCTGTAACTCCAGACCTTTTAGCTTGAGGTTGTCACGCAACCTAACAGGCTCATAACCAGGCTAATAACCAGGCTTGACCAGGTGTTTGTGTGAATTAAAGACAGAACAAAACCAGCCACACGTTGTGTGGAGAACCTCAAACTCCTGTAGGAGCCAAACAGTTGTGGTGTCTGACTTGTCAACCAGACAAGTAACACACACACACACACCCAACACCTCCCAACACACCCCAACACCTCCAACAACCTCCCTTGATTCTTGGTTCCTCTCAAGGTTTCATGCTCATGCTCCTGGGGACATTTTCATTGCCACTGACAACAGCTGTAAAAAATGTTATATAATTAAATCTGACATTGAAGCATACTGTACAGTATATTTATGCAATGTTTTAGTTGTGTCATTGTGTAATGTGCAGTATTTGATATTTAAACTACTAATATTAGTTAGTAATCAGTCTTGTCGTAAGTTTCACAGCCATGCTGTGGGCAGCTGCTGGGTGTCACATGACTAGGAGTGTTTTGGTTATGAAGCAGTGTGGTTTTTCTGTGTCACCTTTCTGTGAACTGTGTGTGGGTCTCTTGTGAAATGAGCAAATCTTACGCACACAAAGTATTTGTTTGTTGTCATTGAACTAGTGTAAATAAAGTGATGATTAAAACGAAGAATTGTTTAGCTTTCAGCGGACAGGCTACAACTGCAGAACTCACGAGTGAGATTGCCCGCCGCTCATTTTGCCTGGAAAAACCTTCATTCCAACCATCTGCTGGCTGGAAGTAGTGAGTGACCGCAGAGACACTAGAGTGACAGGCTAATGAAGGTCCTTAACATCAAGCCTCAGTCAGTGTGATGTGTTTCTGAATAGCATGGGAAATTTGTACATCTTCAGAACCATAATTGCATATTTTCAGGAATCAGGAGAGAAAAAAGGAGACTTCTACTGTCCAGGTAAGTGTGGGAGTGTCTGGTTCATGTGTTCATCTCTGTCCAGGTAAGTGTGGGAGTGTCTGGTTCATGTGTTCATCTCTGTCCAGGTAAGTGTGGGAGTGTCTGGTTCATGGGTTCATCTCTGTCCAGGTAAGTGTGGGAGTGTCTGGTTCATGGGTTCATCTCTGTCCAGGTAAGTGTGGGAGTGTCTGGTTCATGTGTTCATCTCTGTCTAGGTAAGAGTGGGAGTGTTTGGTTTGTGTGTTCATCATTGTGGGTAACTCATATCCCTCTGCTTTTAATTGCATGCTTTACATCATGCATTCCACAGCACAGTGGAAATACCAACTGTTCACTTTATTCACCATTATTTATGACAGTTTTTTAAGCCATCAACTTCACTTCATTGTAATCTAAAAATGGGGCCCATGTTCCAGCTGGTGTGAGACGTGCAGACGACTCATCTGACCTCTCCACACACCCGGTGTAAGAATACACCAGAGCAAAGTCACGGGGAGCTGGCCTCTTCATCACTCCTCTCATGAGAACTTAGATGAGACTGAATGTTGGCCAGGACGTAGGAATCTGTACCCTGACCATTTTAAACATGGCTTGAGGAGGTTGGGGGAGGAACCCTACACCTCCTGCCTGTCTAATGCCTCCGATGGTGGAATGTAGTGTTTCAGTTTTAAAATTGGCGCCCAAGCCCGGCTCCTGTGATGCGGATCAGAGACTGTATATTAAAACGATAACAGATCTGAACTGTTCATATGCCCAGTACCAAATACTCTGAACACTCCTGACATGTGCAGGAGCAGACGTGGGCCTCTGAGCGTGCCTCATTCTTGTGTCATTCATCCTAAATGCTTTGTTGTGGCCCCATCATGAGTCTCTGGCTGTGACGAAGACAGAAGCCTCGTTGAACGTGATGTTTGTGTCAGTGTCACACTGGATCTACGGAAATAGCCACACCTGGAAGGGGCAACTGTTCAAAGCCATATCAAATAAACTGTGTGTGTGTGTGTGTGTGTGTGTGCACATATGTGTAGTGCTGCTGGTTCAAGCATAAGAGGAGAACCACAGTGGTTCTGTGTTATCGTGTTTCCTCTTAGCAAAGGAGTCCCAGGTTTGTGTTCGACATTCCATGTTCCTCACGTGTCTGTGTGGATTTCCTCCAGGGTCTCCAGTTTCCTGCCACAGCCCAAATACATGGAGGCTAGGTCACTTGGTCACTCTATAAATTGTTGTGTGTGTGTGGGTGTGTGTGGGGTGTTCTCCCTTCCCTGTGCTCAGTGCAGTCCTCCAGGGGTTTGTGTTTTTTGATTGAGAGTGCGTTGTGTGTGATTGGCTGTTGTGTTTCACCATTGTGTGCTGATTGGATGTAAAAGCTGAGTATGGATTATATATTGGCTCAGGGTCTGCCCTGGTGAGATAAATCTAGTGTGACCCTCCACTACTCATCTGTACTTAACTTCTCATGCTACACCTGTCCTCAGCTCTGGATCTCACTGCTGCCTTCTGTTACCTCTCACCACCTCTCAGTGGAGGCTTCTGTTACTGCTCACCACCCCTCAGTGGAGGCTTCTGGTCCCTCAGTGGAGGCTACTGTTATCCCTCACCACCCTCACCATGTTGCTGTCACCAGATATTCTTACCTAAAGGATACCACTTCATATCCCAGAATAATGTTTCAAAATTCAGTTGACTATCTTTCAATCCCTTCAAATTTTGAAGTTCCTGGAGTGTGTGCATGTGAGACCACATTGCTGACCTGGTGATTTTTTTATCTTCTAGTCAGCAATCTTTGTTAATTAGTTTATTTACTTTGCAATTTGTTTAGGCCAGTGTGTTCTGCTAAAGGGTTTGTCAAGTACAGGGTAAGTGGAACAAAATCAGACTATTTTCACAGACTCTAGGAAATGAAAGTAAGACTGTGGAAATGTCCCAGATTCCTCGGGGTGGGGGTGTGGCTGTGAAGCAGAATTTCTCTAGAATTCATGTCTATAAATGTCGTTCCAAACGTGAGTCACACTGTGTGTGTGTGTGTGGGGGGGGGGGGGGTTCAGAGGTCCGTTGCTACTAGAATGCTTACAAAACTGAACTTGTCATGTGAGGTTCTTACAGTCTCATTCAGCTTTAGACCCGCACAATAAACACACTGTGTGTGAGGGACCAGGAGGCTGGAAGTGTCAAGCAAGAAGAGTGGAGAGTTTATAAAGAAACAATGAACAATGCTTTAATAATAACTTTAGTTACGTTTTGCAGTTGGTTAAGAAAAAGTTAGCAACAATATCTCACACTGCAAAAGAGCAAAAAAAACATTACAAATATAAAGCTTCTCTTCTATCTTGACATATAAATAAATACTTAAATATAGATAAATATAAATATAGCAAATAAATATAAAAATCTGAATGACCACTGAGGAGTTTCCCTCTGCCCAAACTCACGATGTGCTCAAGGATGGGTGACTGTACTACAGGAACTAACATGCCAATAATTCTGAGAAAACATAAATACATGTGAGATGGAGGATTAACAGAAACAGGATTTGTTTATTTTCCTCAGAGGAATTCAAACCATGCTTGGAAAACAAGTCCATCGTGTGAACTCAAGTCCTCACATGCTTCCTCTTCATGACACTGAGCATTCACTCCATTACATTACACCAAATAAAAAACTATGTATTTACAATATATGCATAAAAGAATATATATTCAACCTTAAACTAAAATAAATAGCCATTTTTACGTGAGTTTTTCATTGTCTGTGTGTTTATGCCTGACCACTGAAACCATAGCAGCACTCAGAATCCAGTCCAGGAATCAAGTAAAAGGAAGAGAGCGTAATCACTCGAATGGAAGGCTCAGGTCGTCACAGCAACGGTGTGATCAGGTTGTGATGACGATGGTGATGCGTGTTTTTCTAAGGTCTTTATCTTCTGGAAGGTTCTTGCGTTGTCATGCCGCCCTGTGGCCGGCAGCTTCTTGTCCAAGCACGCTGGACGGGTGAAGAGCGGCGGCTCTCTTCTCAAAGGCTCCGACCATCTGCTTCACCACCTCATCGAAGAACACCGCTGCTAGCTGAGAGTGGAGCATGGATTTGAACTCAAACGTCACCTACACACGGAAGAAGAGGGCTCAGGTGAAGGTAAGCTCCTAGACAGCCTGTCCATCAATTAACCTGGTCTGATTACAGACCTCCCTACACACCCCAACTCTACACACCCCTAACCCTACATATACACCCTAACCCTAAACACACACCTTAACCCTAAACACACCCCTAATCCTACACACATACCCTACCCCTACACAACTTAATCCTACACACACACCTTAACCCTACACACCCTAACCCTACACTTATCTCTAGTTTCACTGACGTACAGGAGGCTCGGTGGACCCTCTCTGGAATCTTAACATCAGGTGACTTCATTGGTTACCTGACATTCCAAGAGCAACAAAAAACAACCCTTGACCTGCTGTAACCTCTGTGCCCACTATTGCTAGGATCAGATAGGGAAAGGTTTAAATCTAAATGAATGGAGTATATGTGTGTGACCGCAATGACGTGAAGTTAGTGATATAAAGTTGGTGAGATTACAGGACTTACATAGAACTCCACGATGCAGGAATCACCTTGGCTTCCTGATTGAGGTGTGAACCGCCATAACGTTTCAAGGTGATTGAAGATTGATCCGTCTGTACACACAGCCTGACACACATACACACACACGGTCAGACTTGGCCACAGATAGAGCATATCAGACAGCATGTAGGTTGAACACAGTGCAATCTTTTATGCAATCAAACATGTTGACAGCCTGTCCATCAATTAATGCCAATAAACACCTGTTCACATCTGGACACAGTTTGTCTGTACTGTTCACATCTGGACAGTTTGTCTGTACTGTTCACATCTGGGCAGTTTGTACTGTTCACATCTCTTAGCATCACCCATGTTCTTCAAAGGCTTGCCTGCATAAGACTTCTTTGACCTTTGACCTACAGTTCCACTCATTACGCCACCTGCTCCTCACAAGCCACATCTCTGCGTGCGCTTGTGCAGCACTGGTCACCTCTGAAACTCTGGACATGACCCTGACACTTACTCTGACTTGGTGGTTAGGGACCATGGTGACCTCGGAAGTGTATCGCTCCATGAAGGGCGGGAATCCAATTTCTAGCGTCGCCTGCACATTCCCATTCCGCCCTTTTGTGACCTTTGACTTCTTGCACCAAGGCACGAACTGCTGGTATTCCTCCACGTTGGCTATGATGCTGTACAGCTGCTCTGCAGAATAACTAGAGACAAACACAGAAATTATTCCTCATCTTGTCTGTGTTTGTGTGTGTGTGTGTGTTTGTACATGTTTATGCATTCTCACCCAATAGTCCGGTTCTCTGTGTATTGTATCCTTCGAGCTATGAGAGGGGCAACAAGATTAACGAAGTTCCGGGTGGGCGCGGCATGTGACGACACTGATGGGCGGGGCAAGACAGCGCGCCTCGAGGCTAAGACGGCACGAGAACTCAGATGCCTGGCAGACACACAGGAGGAAAAAGTGATCATTAAAAGTTATACACAGCTGCCAAGTAATGCGTTTCACACATTAACTAACATTTACTCACACAGAAACTGGTCAATTACATTCATATGTAATAGGCAGTGATGTTAAACCGGAGTGAGGATCGTTTATTATAACATAGTGGCGCGGTGGGTCCTAACAGGCGTGAATTACTTTGAAATCACTGCGGTGTGCGAAAAACAGTCCGACCAATCAGACCAATAAGAGTTCCTGAAACAAAACGGAGTCCAGCTGCAGCGCGTCGAAAACATCCACAGTGGAGGACCACGGGCTACGGGTTATTCCGGCTCAGAGGTGCAGAAAAGCTTTCTCCTAACGAAGCCCACGGACAGTGCACGGCTCCTTCGGCTGGTCACTAATGACACATTCCCGAGCTGATCTGCCCCCCGCGGCGTGTGCTTTTCTCACAGACACCTCTACAAACTCCACAATCACTAAGTTTCACTGTCATTTAGAAACCGGGTTTCAACAGGTCCAACTGAAGACCACAACCCTGATTAATTACACTGTATTAGGAACTCTGATGAAAAGAAAATACGCAAGCAAAAAACATAAAATGCAGTTTTATCTAATTCATTCGGGCGCTATGTAGTACACAGCTGGGCGTTGTAGAGCCGGGCTGGAGCACTGGCGCAGGTTGAAGGTGCCGCACTCTTACCTGAGCGCTGCTCGGCAGTCTCTCCTCTTCATGAGAAAGCACGACTGCGTCTCGGACATCTCGGCCAGCGCACGAAGGTATAGACAAGCTTTTTTCGCCATTAGTCCAGTTTAACTATGTTTCAAGTACGAATGGAGAGCTACTTCCCCCAAACACTGAACCAGTAATCAATGCAGAGTTGTGATGAACGCCAGGTTACTACGGGCTGGTCGCCAAATAAGGACACCGCCGCGGGTAGTGACGTCATCTAAGGGGAGGAGCCTAGCGGTGAAAACGTTTTGGCATTGACTGTTAGGGTAATGCAGTGCTCATTTAAATATCCGTCCTTTGCTATGTTAATGTATCACGTTTCTCTCCGTTTAAGCATTTGATTGTTCTGTAACATCACGTCCCCACTGCTGTGTGTGCGTGTGCAAATACTCGCCTGGATCTATTTTACGTGTGTGAATACGATTAGAGTGATACACTAGCACTTTAACCTGTTCACGTTCATACTGATTTGGTGACATCTGTATGTGTGTGAGTGGATGGGTGTGTGGTGTAGCTTATTTAAGCTTTATAGCACTAGATATCTACCTCAGTCTGTTTTTGTCATTTTGTGTTATTAACACAGTTTAGTGTATAGGTCAGTACACAGGATGACAAATCCAGTCACCGTTCTCCACGGAGCACACTGCCAGACCACTGGAGCACTCCTTGATGTTTCATTTATAATCTCATAATTATTTTGTTTTTTGTTGTATTGTGTGTCAGAATCCACCAGTTATTTTACTGTTATTGTACTGGTGGGTTTTGTGTAGTAAATGTGATAACTTGTAAATACAAATACAACATTCTCGTTGCTAAACTTTTTCTATAAACAGACACATCCACCCCCATGCAAAGCTCACATTAACCATGTGAACATGTTAAGTGAATGTAAACGATCGATAGAATACCTGCTGTTTAAATGTGAAAGGAGACCTGTTTGCATTTTTGGTGGTGCTTTGCAGAGGTAGCCTTGGTAAAGTCTGAGATATGTGACTGTGATCTGTGTTTGTGATCTGTGGTTGTGATCTGTAGGTGACTATGGTGCTATGTGCTATTTTTGTGCTTTTTATCAGGGTATCTGAGCTGGTTGTCACAAGTCCTTTTATCAACAGAGCTCCAGTGGACCAAGAGAGAGTTGCTTAGAAACCACAGACAAATACAGTCACAAAGTCGTCTCAAAGACAGGAATGATATGTGAAAGTCTTAAAGGGGTGTGTGTGTGAAAGACAGAGAGAGAGAGAGAGAGAGACAGAGAGAAAGAGAGAGGAGACAGAGAGTATAAGAATTTGATCATTATCTTTTATCCCCCCTACTCTCACCCTCCATAAATGCTTTTGCAGTTGCAGAATTCTGAGAAATAATTCTGGGTATAGATATGTATAGATATGTATGCTTTAACTGCCTTCTATAACAATAATATATAACAGTATAATTACAGTTTAACTTCATTCACTGTGTTATCACAATGTAAGAGGTTTGAACAGAGTTGACCATTTTACACACTATATCTCAATGCAGTCTGAGTCAGTGAGGAATGCAGGTTGAAGACTAGAAACAGTATGTGAGATTGTGGCGTGTTAAGACCCTGGGCCGATGTTGGACCCACAACATTCTGTGCTCTTGGGCTGCAATGTTCCGTCTATGAGCTGGACCTGTACAAACCCACTATTAGTGACGCAGGTATGGGGGTTAGAAATGTGACGTGTGGGAGTGTTGAACAGCATGACGAGAGCAAGCGCACTGGGAACTGCCCCAGGGTGTGAAAAAGGCCAAGGGTGTGGGGGAGAGACAGGGGGTGTGACCAGGGTCAGGGGGAGTGACCAGGGAGAGGGGGATGGGGTGGGGACCAGGCCAATGGGTGGGGGAGGAGTGGCGATAAGATCAATGTAAGAGGAGGGGTTGTGAAAGCCAGTATGGGACAGGGTGAGACAGGGTGAGACAAGGTGTGGCCTTGGATTAGGCAGCCTTGTGTGTTTCATTAATAAACAAAGCAAAATAAACCCCAAGATAGGAAGCAACTGATGTTTCCATTTGAGTCAGAGATGGGTGTGAGTGTGTGTATGTGGGTGTGTGAGTGAGTGTGTATGTAGGTGAGTTAATGTGTGAGTTAGTGTGTGAGTGAGTGTGTGTGTGAGTGTGTGAGTGAATGTGTGAATGAGTGAGTGTGTGTCAGTGAGTGTGTGTGTGGGAGTGTGAGTGAGTTTGTGAGTGAGTGTGTGTGTGTGTGTGTGTGAGTGAGTGAGTGTGTGTGTGAGGCAGAGAGAACACAAGAGTCCAGTGATTGTCCCCTTTGTACATCTTTATTCTAAATTGCCCCAAACACTGAATCTTACTACACTACATGTATCAGGTGTCTTATTCACTAGTCATATGACACTACATGTGTTTTATTCTTCGCTACTCATATGACACTACATGTGTAATTGTTGTTCTGTGCTTGTCATATGACACTACATGTGTCAGTATTATTGTTTTCTAGGCAGTAAGCATATAACTCCAAGACTATGAAGCTCAGCTGTAACACAGACATGGAAGTTGTGTGGTCGTCTGTTAGTTGTGCGAGTCTGCACTCCTGGAGGAGAAGACGAGCTTGCTCATGGCGCGGACGTACTGAGAGCCGTCGAGCGCTGTGAGCTTGAGACTGCTGAGGGGGAGCATGGCACTGCTGGTGTAGTACCTGAGGCTAGGACACGGACACTGGATCACCTCCAGAAACACCTGCAGACAGGCGCAGAGGGATCTTCATTAGAACAATGGATATGCAAGCTACTTAACAAAATTCAGAATCTGTGTGAAATGCAAAAATGGATTTACAAAACACACGATGCCTAAACGTGGCGTTTCTGAGCAGCTTATTAACAGTCCATGACTACATTTGTGGTTGTTTTGTTCCTGGTGTCAATAACGTTGCAAAGACCATGATGCTTGTCTGCGTTTTGCCCAGCATGTTCAAGTGCTTAACAATTCAAATCATGGACGTCACAGACAGTCCAGAGTTATTCCACAGCTACCTCTAGATATAACGCTAATAGGCTAAAATTAAATGTTGACTTTGCAGACTTTTCAATCTGGCACATGACAGCCGCATGAGACCACACAACGCATTCACCTTGATGATGTCATCGGTGTCCTGCGCTGCATTCTGGAATACCTCCTGGCAGTGCTGCAAGTACGTCTCATACAGACCGCGCGTGTGTGCGTCCACCTCCACAGACTCATCGCTCACCTCCGTCTTCTTCAGGTTTCTCAGGAAGTCCGTGTTCACGGGTCCGCACTCTATCAGACTCACACTGAATCATGTGAAACGATTATTTGAATAGAGTTACGTCTGGTGACATTTATTTCTCATTATATGAAGTTTTAATTGAAATACACACACCATTGTAAACAGCGCACGCACAAGCAGAACTCACTGTATGCTGAAGTGTTGTAAGAGGATGGCCAGACTCTCACAGGCGCCCTCTACTGCAAACTTGCTGGCACAGTACACCTCATTAAACGGCAGACCTGAGGTTCATGCACACACACAGCTTTAAAAGTGCCATCACCAAAGTGAAAGCCTATATCATTTTACCAGCATCTGAATTTTCTAGATTTCCTGTCCACTTTCATCTAGACCCTCTACCGTAATTTATTCATATAACTGCATATCTGACTGGCTGAGTAAACATTTAAATTGTTTAGAGTATAAAAACAAATAAACCCCCCCATCTCTGTTTGACCTTGTAGTCCTCCCATGCTGCCAGTGACCAATATTCGTCCATTTCTCCTCCTCTTCATGTCTGGTAAGAAGGTCTGGATGGTGCGAATTGTGCCTAGCAGGTTCACATCCATGATCCCCCTCATGGTGTCCTCTGACTGGGTCTCAAGGGGGCCCATAAGCCCCACACCTGCATTACACACTAATAGAGAGAGAGAGAGAGAGAGACAGAGAGAGAGAAGAGTGGAAAAGAGCAAGAGAAAAGAGATGGAGAGGAGAACGTTCAGATTTTAGAGAGGGAATATAAAGTAACCAGTGGTTTTAGGTGGTGGTGTTTCTCTGTCCAGACGTTCCTGAGTCCCCGTGTGTTCCTCTCACCCAGGATGTCCACCCTCCCCTCTCTGATGTTGTCTCTGGCGCTGAGAATGGAGTGCAGGTCCGTAACGTCCATCTGCAGAATGGCCAGAGTCTCCTTGTGCAGACCTCTCATGCTCTCCAGCAGCCTCTGTTTCTTGTCCAGGTTCCGCATGGTTGCATACACTGGACGACACCAACAAGGCAAAGGGCAAGCACTGCTATTTTCTCGTTCAGGTGTCTATCAATCAAGCATGCCATCACACAGATGATTGTACAGTAAGGGATGGATGAAGCACATCGCTGTGACAGAAAAACAGTGCAATGCTGCTGTAGTCACCTTTGTATGCCTTCGACGGGTGTGACGCTAGGTGGACAGCAAGGCTCAGACCGATGCCTGAGGAGCAGCCGGTGATGAGAACCACTTTCTGTTCCATGAGAAGCGCAGCCAAACACCACCTGCACTGGCAGAGAAGGAAGGAAGAGCTGCAGTGTTGAGTCTGGTGCTTCGTGTGTTTAGGGCGGGTGTTTTAGAACCGCTCGCTATCACAAGGCCGCCTGAATGGAAACATTCCCTGTTTCACACAGCCCCACCAGCAGGTGTGTGTCTGTATATGTGCGTGCGCTACACCTACAGTATTCTCGTATAGTCTGTTTAATCTTCTGAAAGTGTTACTAGGTTCGGCCAGTTGAATTTTGATTAAATACAGACTCTTAATGACTGAGGCGTACAATTATTTTTCCTTAAAAAAAGAAAAAATCCTAATACAGCATATCCTTTATAACTACAGCAGTTTTTTTCTGCTGTACTGTAACTGTGGTCATTTAGCATTAAGTAAAGGATTCTTCTCACACTCACATTCTGTCCAAAATGTCCATTCTCTGGAAACCTTGAGCACTTCACTGCAATTTGTGTTTACATCTTTAATTAGAGGACACTGCAGTAATTTACCGGATATCTTCTTCATATGCAGATTCCAGGGAGTGCCTGTAGTACTTTGTACTAAATCATGTAGAGGTAAGTAAAATTGCAGTGAAATACACGTTTCCAGACAAACAGGAGTTTTTGATCAGCTGTGCATCTGAAGTTCAACTGACATTATCCCTGATCATACACAACTCTGTCCTGTTCGGAGTAAATGTCCCAAGTCAGTCAGATGCTGGACACCGTAGACAGAACTCGTAGGCAAACACTGACCTCTGCTGTCCACTCTGACAGTTTGTCTTTCAGTAGTTCATTTTTTCCATTTATTTACTTTCTAATACTGATGCCCCCAAAAGTCACACTCTAATGTGCATTGTTTGTAATTGTTTAATTTATATGCAGCCTAAAAGCAGCTGTAAGGTACTTGTCACGGTCTGCCCCGCCCCCTCCTGTCATTCTCATGCCCGTTTGTTTTTTGTAGCCATGTGCGTCTTAGCCCCGCCCCGTGTTTTGTATTCCCTGCCCCTCGTCATGTCTTTCAGGTGTTTCATGTTAGTTCTGTTCTATTTATACCCTCTGTTTGGTCTTTCATGTTGCTGGTTGTTTTGTCTTCAGCCCCTGTCGTCTCGCTGTTATATTACGTTGTCTAGAACCTCTGTAGTGTTTTCTGTCGTAGCGTTTAGTCTAATTGTGCATTCTGTTTAAGCTTCGTGTATGTTTCTAGTCTCCTTCGTGTTTAAATCATTCTAGTGTCTCTCTGTTTAATTATGTCACTAAGTGTAGGTTTCGTCTCGTGTACCAGTATGTCTCACAATAAATCTCGCTCTTCTCAGCGCTTGTGTCCGTCTCGCAAACGCACGCCGCGTACGGCGTTACATAATAACCAGCCTCCTAAGGACACAGCGAGAGAGCGAGACTCCGGTGAGTTCCGTCGCTGTAACGAGATGTTGGCTGCTCCCGTGCAGTTCACATCTCCGGTGTTACAGCGCGAACAAACCGGAGACAGGAAATCCCCTGGCGCTGTGGGTACAGCGGGTTCACAACAGGATAGGCAAGCTATATTAGACATTTTTCGTTTAGTTGCCTATTGCCATGAGAACCCGGAGGAGCGCCATGATCCTGCACGTCTTGGTGACCGCTACAGGGAGGGGCAACCTGTAGCGCAAACGTGGTCAGGAGGAGTGAATGTGCAGGTGGTCTGTACAACAACACTCGGCGTGCTCTTAAAAAGCACTGTGAGCTCCCGATACCTCGAGTAGGTCGGAGCATGTGCAGTAAGAGCCGCCGAGGAGACCCTGTACCTGCATGTTCCTCCAGGATTTCTGAGGCTCCAGTGGTGGGTTTGATCAGCACCACCACCTCGGCAGGCCCCCCTCTGGCAGGTGATGCGCCAAAGGATTTTTTGGGGGGGGGTAGTACCCGAGTGCACGAGGCCCAGGAGAGGCCAGCCCGAGTGCACGAGGCCCAGGAGAGGCCAGCCCGAGTGCACGAGGCCCAGGAGAGGCCAGCCCGAGTGCACGAGGCCCAGGAGAGGCCAGCCCGAGTGCACGAGGCCCAGGAGAGGCCAGCCCGAGTGCACGAGGCCCAGGAGAGGCCAGCCCGAGTGCACGAGGCCCAGGAGAGGCCAGCCCGAGTGCACGAGGCCCAGGAGAGGCCAGCCCGAGTGCCGGAGGCCCAGGAGGGGTCTTCTACGTCTCCTGAGACCCAGGAGAGGCCTGCACGAGTGCATGAGACCCAGGAGAGGCCTGCAGTGCATGAGACCCAGGAGAGGCCATGCATGAGGCCCAGGAGAGGCCTGCACGAGTGCATGAGGCCCAGGAGAGGCCTGCACGAGTGCATGAGGCCCAGGAGAGGCCTGCACGAGTGCATGAGGCCCAGGAGAGGCCTGCACGAGTGCATGAGGCCCAGGAGAGGCCTGCACGCTCACCCGAGGCCCAGGAGAGGCCTGCACGCTCACCGGAGGCTCAGGAGAGGCCTGCACGAGGCCCAGGCCGGAGGCCCAGGAGAGGCCTGCACGAGCGCCCGAGGCCCAGGAGAGGCCTGCACGAGTGCCGGAGGCCCAGGAGCGGCCTGCACGAGTGCCGGAGGCCCAGGAGAGGCCTGCACGAGTGCCGGAGGCCCAGGAGAGGCCTGCACGAGTGCCGGAGGCCCAGGAGAGGCCTGCACGAGTGCCGGAGGCCCAGGAGAGGCCTGCACGAGTGCCGGAGGCCCAGGAGAGGCCTGCACGAGTGCCGGAGGCCCAGGAGAGGCCTGCACGAGTGCCGGAGGCCCAGGAGAGGCCTCTACGCCTGCTGAGACCCAGGAGAGGGTCTTCCACGTCCGCTGAGACTCACGGGGGGTCTTCTACGTCTGCTGAGACCCGGTAGGGTTCTTCCACGTCGCCGGACTTTACACCCCGGGTACCACTGGCCTGCCGCGGCTGGACGTCCTGTGGGCCCGGGTCCGCCTATGCATCCTGCTGCGCCGTGGCCCCCGCCCATCCCGCCCTGTTTTCAGTCTCCTGTCTCTCCCGCCCTCGTATATATGGGTTCTGTTTTGTCGTTTTTGCCTTCTGTAGTTCCTGGTTTTGTCTTTGCTCGTGTTATGGTGTCTGTTTCGGTTCCTGTGTTTGTTCCTGTGTCTGTTCCGTTTTTGTCTGCTCCCGTGTCTGTCCCTGTGTTTGTGCCAGTCCCCTGTCGGTTGCCTGGTCTGTTTTAGGTCTTTGTCTTCCTCGTCCTCCTGTTGTGCTTCCTTCTGGTCGTCGTCGCCCTTCTTGTGTTGTTGCTCCTCCCTCCTCGTGTCAGCCTGTTCGTCGTCCTCAGTCCTGTGTCTCTGCTTGTTCTGAGTTTGTTCCCCGTCCGTCTGCACTTCCGTGTCTGTCCCTGGCTTTCCTTTGGTCTCGCCCTGTCCCGGATTTTTCTCTTGGTTCTCCTTCCCTTCCGTTGTCGTCTGTCTCTGGTTCGTGTCCGTTGGCTGTCCCTGGTGTGGTTTTTTCTCGTGTTGTGTAGCCCGTTTCTGTGTCCGTGTGTGTTCCTGTTTCTGTCTCGTTTTTTGCCTGTGCCGCTGCCTGTGTCTGTTTCTGTTTCTGTTTAGGTTCCTGTGTTTGTGCCGGTTCTCCTGGCGTTTGCCTGGTCTGTGTTGGGTTTTCGTTTTCCGTTGTTTTCTGTTTTCTGTGTTTGGTTGATGTTTTTTGTTTGGCGCGATCCTGGGGGATGCGCCTTTGGGGGGGGGTTATGTCACGGTCTGCCCCGCCCCCTCCTGTCATTCTCATGCCCGTTTGTTTTTTGTAGCCATGTGCGTCTTAGCCCCGCCCGTGTTTTGTATTCCCTGCCCTCGTCATGTCTTTCAGGTGTTTCATGTTAGTTCTGTTCTATTTATACCCTCTGTTTGGTCTTTCATGTTGCTGGTTGTTTTGTCTTCAGCCCCTGTCGTCTCGCTGTTATATTACGTTGTCTAGAACCTCTGTAGTGTTTTCTGTCGTAGCGTTTAGTCTAATTGTGCATTCTGTTTAAGCTTCGTGTATGTTTCTAGTCTCCTTCGTGTTTAAATCATTCTAGTGTCTCTCTGTTTAATTATGTCACTAAGTGTAGGTTTCGTCTCGTGTACCAGTATGTCTCACAATAAATCTCGCTCTTCTCAGCGCTTGTGTCCGTCTCGCAAACGCACGCCGCGCAAGGCGTTACAGAACTCCAGTTTGGATGTGTAATGAACAAGCTAAAACTCCTTTTGTAGCATTAGGAAGAATCCTTGGGAGGAGCAGAACTCCAAAAGAAGCCTTCCTCCTTGAAACGACCAGTCACAATCTTGGAAACATTTATGCAGTTTTCTTTCTCTGACAGTTCTAGTATTCAGAAGGCCTTTGAAGAGCAGAACTGTGCAGAGTAGCTAAACATGAAAGCGTCAGGTGGCTAGCAGGGGTGTGTAAAGGAGAAACAAGCCTTTGAGCTCAAAAGCCTGAAAAGGGTTCTGTTTTCTTGCTTTTACATCTTATAATATTTTCATGATTATAAGATAAATTACATTATGGACTGCCAAGAACACAAATGGTAAGATATTTTGTTCATAACATTTTATTCACAATAAATGCAAAAATATTTTTAGATCAATATTTACAAAAACATTTACCCTTTTGTGCAAAGTTTCGTTGGTAAAACAGTAAAAATCTCACATGTTGACAGTACATTAACATTTTAAACCTTGTAGTATTTTGAACAATGGCAAAGAAAGTCATTTTTGTCCATATAAATTAATCATTCACATGCCATGAAGGAGCAACATTTTCCAGATGGTAATCTAATTCTAAAAGAGCAGTTTGAGTCCACATAAGTCCATTTCTCTAATCCACCTCTTCAATTGTTGGCCCCTGGGCACTGGCCCCTGAGCCAGCACGGGCCTGGGCTCCACAGCCTCCAGCTGGCATGCCTCCCTGGTAGAGTTTGGTGATGATGGGGTTACACACCTTCTCCAGCTCTTTCAGCTGATGCTCGTACTCCTCTTTTTCAGCCAGCTGGTTGTTCTCCAGCCACGAGATGGCCTGGTTGCACCTCTCAACGACTTTCTTCTGGTCATCCGCACTGATCTTGCCTTTCATCTTCTCATCCTCGACACTGCTCTTCATGTTAAAGGCGTAGGACTCAAGGGCATTCTTAGCAACAATCTTCTCTCTCTGGAGGTCGTCCTCTGCTTTATACTTGTCTGCTTCCTGCACCATCCTCTCAATCTCCTCCTTGCTCAGCCTGCCCTTATCATTGGTGATGGTGATTTTATTCTCTTTGCCAGTGCTTTTGTCCACTGCCGACACGTTCAGAATGCCATTGGCGTCAATGTCAAAGGTCACCTCAATCTGAGGAACTCCTCGAGGTGCAGGTGGGATGCCCGACAGCTCAAACTTCCCCAGCAGGTTATTGTCTTTTGTCATGGCTCTCTCGCCTTCAAACACTTGGATCAGAACGCCGGGCTGGTTGTCTGCGTATGTGCTGAAGGTCTGGGTCTGCTTGGTGGGGATGGTGGTGTTGCGTTTGATGAGAGCGGTCATGACTCCACCTGCTGTCTCAATGCCTAAGGGCAGCGGGGCCACATCCAACAGCAGCAGATCCTGGACATTTCCAGACGTGTCGCCCATTAAGATGGCAGCCTGAACAGCTGCACCGTAAGCCACTGCCTCATCTGGATTGATGCTCTTGTTCAGCTCTCTGCCATTGAAGAAATCCTGCAGAAGCTTCTGGATCTTGGGGATTCTCGTAGAACCTCCGACCAAGACAACTTCGTGGATCTGGGACTTGTCCATTTTGGCATCTCTCAGGGCTTTCTCCACAGGCTCCAGTGTTCCCCTGAACAGGTCAGAGCATAGCTCCTCAAAACGTGCTCTGGTAATAGAAGTGTAGAAGTCAGTGCCCTCGTACAGGGAGTCGATCTCAATGCTGGCCTGAGAGCTGGAGGACAGGGTTCTCTTGGCTCTCTCTCAGGCTGTGCGCAGCCTCCTCAGTGCACGCTTGTTCTGGCTCATGTCCTTCTTGTGCTTCCTCTTAAACTCCTCCACAAAGTGGTTGACCAGGCGGTTGTCAAAGTCCTCCCCACCCAGGTGAGTGTCTCCTGCTGTTGCTTTCACCTCAAAGATGCCATCTTCAATGGTCAGGATGGACACATCGAACGTACCTCCTCCCAGGTCAAAGATCAGGACATTGCGCTCTCCCCGCTTGCCTTTGTCCAGACCGTAGGCGATGGCTGCGGCTGTGGGCTCGTTGATGATCCTTAGGACGTTCAGCCCAGCAATCACACCAGCATCTTTGGTGGCCTGCCTCTGAGAATCGTTGAAGTAGGCAGGTACAGTAATAACAGCATTGGTTACATTCTGACCCAGATAGGCCTCAGCAATTTCCTTCATTTTCACCAGAACCATGGAGGAGATCTCTTCAGGGTAAAAGGACTTCTTCTCTCCTTTGTACTCGACCTGAACCTTTGGCTTGCCTCCATCACTGACTACTTGGAAGGGCCAGTGCTTCATGTCAGACTGCACGACCGGATCGTCGAACTTCCGGCCAATCAGCCTCTTGGCGTCAAACACTGTGTTGTTGGGGTTCATGGCCACTTGATTCTTTGCAGCATCTCCAATGAGCCTCTCTGTGTCTGTGAAGGCCACGTAGCTGGGTGTGGTCCTGTTGCCCTGGTCATTAGCAATGATCTCCACTTTTCCATGCTGAAACACCCCCACACAGGAGTAGGTGGTACCCAGGTCAATCCCAATAGCAGCTCCTTTAGCAGATGGCATCTTGATTGTTTGTGGTCACGTATCTACAATTACACATATGAAAACAATGGCATGAATGAATTCAAATGCATTGAAACTGTTGTTATAACATATTAACAGTAAGTATTGTTTTAGAATCTACTTTCATTCACTGGGTATTTAACATCAGCAGGCTATTCCCTACTGCTATTTTAAAAGTCCTGTAGCACATAACATGGAAATAAATAAAGTTATAACACATCAAAAGTAAGTTTTGTTTTAGAATTTACATTAATTCACTAGGCCTAGGTATTTAACATCAGCAGGATATTCCCTACTGCTATTATAAAATTGGCCCAGCACATAACATGGAAATGAATAAAGTTAAACGCACTTACATTCAATAAGATTATCTGAAGATTGCGCCGCTGTTAAAGCCGTGGATTTATTCCTCCTCGTTCGTGAGTTTATCACCGCTCCGTGAACGCTGTTTCCTACGAACTGCAGCTCGCGCTTTATATTGAAGTAGTCAACGCCCCCATTCTCCTCGCGACGGTTCTGGAGATTTCTCCATGTTTGCGCGAGCTCCCCAACCGGTAGTTACCAACAATGCAGGCAGTCCAACTGTAGACTACAGATGTGTATGAGAATGAATCAGTCCGTAAAAAACGAATCATATAAGCATACTGGAGGTTTTTGGAAAGCTACAATTTCAAGAGACAGGAAAAATGTGGAAACATATTTATTAATGGGAACCATATAGAAAAAGGGGAACAAGCATATATATAAATTCATATTTTATTTTTGAAAATGAGTTCAGCCTTCCTATCCAAAGTTGTCTGTCTCTCACATTTAAAGGCTATACGGTCTTTGGTCTGTGAATGTGTTTAGAAAAGGTCTTCATTAAACTTAGATTTCTACTTAGATTAGACAAATTTTACTTATATACGACAAGTTTAACCTAGAACATTCAAGAAAGTAAGAGAAAAGGCTCGAAAGGTCCAGATGCTCCCGCCGTGCTCTCCGTGGACCGGTATGTTCTCGCGTTTGAGGTGCGGTATCAGCTTGCTTTATTCTAACTGGTTGGATTCGCACTAGCGTTGGAGAAACCTCTAGAAACGTCTGGAAGAGATTGACCGGCAGTGTTGCTGGGATATGTGTAAAACCAGATGGTCTATAACGCAAAAAAGGGAACAGGTGAAAACAGTGAGAGAACACTGTGGGTCATATTAAGGGGGAAACACATTCACATGACACACCAAACAAAGGCACGTGGCCACGGGCACGAGAACGTTCCGGCTGCACCACGCCCTTCGCCACGGCCCGCCCCATCTCCGGTGAAGCTGAACCGTGGGGTCGAGATCCTACTGTGCAGGCTGTTCTGGAGATACACAAGCAGGATTGAATGGATTCTTATAGTCACCTGTTGGTTGTTCAGTATAACTACTACATGGAATCTTCGGCTCATTCTGTATGTTCCTGCTTTTGCTAGGTCAGCTGCTCCTGAATACCGAGAATACGGAACTGTTATGGGTTGCTCCGGAGAAGGGGGAAGGGTTTGTGTGTTGCACAAATGTATCGGATCCTTATTGGTTGAACAGCTGTGTAACCACATTGATGGCTTGTTAGTTTTTTGAGAATGAAAGAGGAAGAAAGAAACAGTTTTGCTTTTAGGTTACAAAGGAGCGAATCTATTATCCTATTTTGATTTATTCGTGAATTCGTGCCACAATTCTAAATCTGACATTCGTTAAAGACATCACAATTACGCATTGAGTTAATAGGTTAGCTAGTTGGCAAGCGTAGCTAGCAAATGACCGTCCTGCCTACCTCGCGTTAACGTTCTCCGCTGTTTCTGCATTCATCATGGACACCTCACAGAGCATTAACCCGGACCCTCATACCGGCCGTGAGGGTAGGGAGATAACGTTTGCTGTGTACTGTATGTTACCTTTTGGGCAAACAGCTAGCTAGCTAACTGAACTGTCAATGGTGGGTTTGTTGATGCGTCTGTAGGTAGAAGCAGTTGTCATCGTTGGAGGAATCAAAGCGGTTTTTGGTGAGTGCGTCCTACTTGTCAGATACGTTGCTGAGTAAGAAAATGGACATGGAAAGTAATAACCTGTTTTAGGGAGTACTGTTGGTTGTGTGCACGTTGAGTTTGAGTAAGCTAACATGATTTCTCCCTCTGTCCGTCCGTGTAGGCTGCTTGGTCTGTGCAATAACTTTGCCTACGTGGTAATGCTGAGTGCCGCCCATGACATTCTAAAGCAGCAGGAATCCCAGAACATAACCGTACCGGTACGTTACAGCTCTACTTGCATGCCTATATTACATTGTGCCTTGTTGCCTGCAGAAAGTGATGTTATAACATTCTTATGATAAACTGTTTGATTGGTAGCATTAAATTAATTAATCTGTCATGAGAGAATTCTCATCACTACAGTCTAGTCCAGTGTGTCTGTTCAGGCGACACTTTTGCAAGGCATTCTGGGTAAGGCTGGCTGCTGAATGCCATCAGTGAAGCTGCCTGGTAGCAGACCTACATCCTGCGTTGACTGAATGCTTTGCCCTGTGTGTTGTGGTTATGTAGACTCCAGCACCAGGTCTGCAGCAGTCAAACAGCAGCAACACCAGTCGTTATGACTGCAACCCTGTGTCAACCGCAGTAAGTCTCCCTCACGTGTGATGAGCGCAGTAGGTCTCCCTCACGTGTGATGAGCGCAGTAGGTCTCCCTCACATGTGTCGAGCGCAGTAGGTCTCCCTCACGTGTGTCGAGCGCAGTAGGTCTCCCTCACGTGCGTCGAGCGCAGTAGGTCTCCCTCACGTGCGTCGAGCGCAGTAGGTCTCCCTCACGTGTGTCGAGCGCAGTAGGTCTCCCTCACATGCTTTGAGCACAGTAGGTCTCCCTCACATGCTTTGAGCGCAGTAGGTCTCTCTCACGTGTGTCGAGCGCAGTAGGTCTCTCGTGTGTCGCGTAGGTGTTGGAGCGCAGCAGGTAGGTCTCCCTCACGTGTGTCGGCGCAGTAGGTCTCCCTCACGGGCGTAGGTCTCCCTCACGTGCGTCGAGCGCAGTAGGTCTCCCTCACGTGCGTCGAGGGCAGTAGGTCTCCCTCACGTGCGTCGAGGGCAGTAGGTCTCCCTCACGTGCGTCGACCGCAGTAGGTCTCCCTCACGTGCCCTCACGTGCGCCGACCACAGTAAGTCTCCCTCACGTGCGCCGACCACAGTAAGTCTCCCTCATGCACAGAAACGATTACTGAGCTCTGCATGTGTTCCATGCACTGATGCTTTCATCAACACAATCATTACACATGCTACTTTTTTATTTTGTTGAACTGCACTGCGTTAAGAGGTTCATTGTGAAGTTGTGGTGTGTTTACAGAGCCCTTACTGTGTCTGTTCTGATATTCTCATCATTCTTCAGGCTGTTCTCCTAGCGGACATCATCCCAACACTACTGATCAAGCTCACAGCACCGTTTGTCATTCACAAAGTGCCTTATGGGTACTGGCTACAAATATGTAAAATGAAGGGTTACAATTTGAACAAACATTTGAACTGACCAGCGTCTCTAGATTTTCAGAAGCATGTGTGTATAACAAGAAAAGAAAATATTTTACAACAGCATAGTTCATTCAGTTTGGGTTTATGTAACTATATGTGTTTATGTACAAAATGCATTGTGTGATTTGGTTGTCCTTGTGATTGACAGTTTCCGTGTGCTGATATGTGTCACCACTGCCACAGCTAGCTTCTTGGTGGTATCGTTTTCTTCAACTGTTTCGATGAGCATCTTGGGTAATGTCTGCGTGTGCATGAGCGTGTGTGTGCATGTGTGTGCATGTGTTTTGTGTGTTTTTAAGACCTTTGACCTGTGCTGATGAGGTGTTTTGCTGGTGTGTAGGTGTGGTCTTTGCCAGCGTGAGCTCTGGTCTGGGGGAGATCTCCTTTCTGTCCCTCACTGTCTATTTCAGCAGGTACTTGTTCCCGTTGTGCACAGCACTGAGTGTCACAGCAAATGAAGGTTTCAGTGTGGGACTTGAAGCTACATACACTGTGTACATACTCTACCTGAACTGTGACCTTATACTGCAACTTCTGCCTCACACTAAATAAATAAATGTACCTAAATATATTCTTCAGTGGTGTTAGATTTCATTTTACTGTTTTTAGAATCAAAATATTTTCTTTCAGGTTGAGCTTCCCTGATTCAATCATGTATTTCTGTTGTAGACATTAAGGACATCTGTTTTCATGTACACTTCATTAAGTGGTCCTTAGCTGCATTTGAAATACAATTATATGTGAATAGTTTCAATTTGTTGTTGTTTCTGTTTCATTATTGGACCCTGTAGCAATGTGTTGAGTGGATGGGGGTCCGGTACAGGAGGAGCTGGTGTTGCTGGGGCTCTAATGTACTCCGCCCTTACACAGGGAGGTCTGTCGCCACGGGTTACGCTGCTTGTGATGCTGATTGTCCCTGTTGTCATGGCGATCAGGTCAGACCAATTCTCCAATGCTAGTTTAGCACTTATGCTAGCTGACTTGGCTCGGCTCCTTCTTGCTGTGTCGTCTCTTCTCATCTGTTCTTTGCTTTTCTCTCTTCCAGTTACTTCATTCTCCTGGTGTTTCCTCCATTGTTCCCGCAGTGGAAGAGCAGAGAAACACAGGCTGGTTCATCCTCTGTGGCCCAGCAGTCCAGAGAAAGACGCCCCTTGTTAAAGGACGAGGAGGACGATGCCTGTTTTCAGAATGAGCAGAATGAAGGTGGGTATGCCTGTCTCGAGGCTCTTGTGTATGAGACACTCGTCCACCTTCTAGAAGAGAGGTTTGTCTTCAGTATGGTGTTGGATGTGATAGGATTTGTATGAATGTGTGAATGTGTGAATGTGTTTCGATAACTGAGAATCGCTAACCATGTCCTCTGCTCACTGACAGAGAACAGGATGACCGGACCTCTCACTTTCTCAGACAAGCTCCACATCCTAAAAGTGAGCCGTGTGTGTGTGTGGATGTGGATGTGCTGTTTTTGGATTTATGTTTATAGTCCTTACTGACCTTCCAGTATATTGGCGCACACACGTTTTGCATTATACTGACCTGGGTGTATTGTCTGTGTGTGTGTGTGTGTGTGTGTGTTGTGTGTGTGTGTGTGTGTGTGTGTGTGTGTGTGTGTGTGTGTGCGCGCGCGCACGCATGTTTCATTACTACAGGGACTGCTGAAATTTATTTTGCCTTTAGGTTTGGTCTACTTAGCTGAGTATTTTATTAACCAGGGATTGGTGAGTGCTACTTACACATATACTACTATTGTATTACACATATACAGTGTGTACAGCTCCATTTGAGCAGCTTCATAGTTGTTATTGTACTGGATTCAAAACCTATTCAGACCATTTAGTTGTAACACACTTTGTGTTGTGGGTTTGATTTTGAACGGCTTGTTGATTTTAAAATGCCATTTTATCCATCAATCTACACTTAATCACCCATAATGATGAAATGAAAACATGTTTTAGGAAAGACTAGATTAAAAATCAAAACCTGAAACCTTACAGAAGTCAGAAGTGTTCAGATCGTTTGATTAGGTGCGTCTGGTTTGCTGTTTGAGGTGTTTACACACTATTTACACTGCACTGTCAGGACTAGAAAACCAAACCATCAAGAGCAGGACATGGGGGCCTTGACCCGGGAGATCAGAGAGAATCCAAATAGGCCTGAAGAAAACGTTCAGGGTCCAATAACACAACACACACGGTCATACCTGTAAACCTATCAACATGTGCATCTGGTTTCAGTTGTTAAAAGTGCAATAGTTTTTAAAAGTGCAAAACTGACAATAGGTGGAGATTGAGTGAGTAGATAAATAAATAAACTTGGGCAAATAGGAGGGCAGATCAAGGTGAAATATTGTGTCAAAATCAACACAGGCTGGAGTGGTAGTGTGTGTTTGTATTATGGGGAGTTATGTGTGTTGTGATATTCAGCTGTTCTTGAGTGTAGTGTATGGAGAAAGCTTATCTAGTCAGGCTGCCATGGTCCTCATTTAGCTAAAGCACCTGAGAGAAGGGGCTGGAATAGTTGATGGACACACCCCTGTGGAACAGGTAGAAGAGTAGTGATGCTCTGGGTTCTTCAGGTGAAACATCCCACCATCGCCAGCTGCTCACTACCAGGGAGGAAGCTGTCTATGCACTGGCCGATCGACGCCGCCACTCTGTGTTGGATGAGTTTGCCATGCAGCCATGATGGGATGATGGGATTAAGTCACAAGCTGAAAACCAACAGAATTCATAAACTGATAGATTCCTGCATAGATTCTTGAGTGTTGAAGGATTAGGTGAAGCCCAATGTTTACCGCGTCTTCCACCGAGCTGTTGACCAGGTGTGTAGACTGCACAGGGTCCAGTCAGCAGGTGTGATGTTCCTCTGAAGGGCTGGCAGCCACAGAGGTCAGGGTGCTATTATTGTGGAGGACAGTTCTTTGCACAGTTCCAGGGATTTGTTGAAGATCTTTGCGAAGACAAGTGTGAGCTGGTCTGAATATTTTCTGTCTTTAATAATGAAGTTCTTGTTTGTTTCATCGTGTCTTCTCTCATGTGCTCTGTGCCCCCAGTTAGAGCTGCTGTACTTCCGGAGTGCACCACTCTCTCACGCGGAGCAGTACCGCTGGTAATACACCCATGTCCTCCACCTCCATCTCACCTCCACCTTCCCCACTGTTTGACCTCCACCTATACAGACTGCAATACCAGAGTGCTCTACATGATGGAGTGTGTGTATTGTGTTTTTGTCTCAGGTATCAGACTCTGTACCAGATCGGTGTGTTCGTATCCCGTACCTCTCTCTTCTGCATTAAGATCAAGAAAATTTGGTGGTTGTCTGTTTTGCAGGTGTGTAAAACATAATAAAGGAAAATAAGTGGTGAAGAGTTTGTTGACTGTGAGCAGGAAGATTCAGAATGTACAATTATAATAATGTTTATATTGACATGAGTTGATGAGATTTGTGTTGAATACATCTCTTTCTTTCTCTTCCTCCCCTCTCTCCCCCACTCCAGTGTGTGAATGCAGTCTTCCTGTCTTTTTCCGTGTATTACCAGTTCTTGCCAAATGTCTGGCTCGTCTTTGTCATCGTCCTCTATGAAGGTTTGCTGGGAGGAGCAGCATATGTCAACATCTTCTACTTGATCCGCACAGAGGTGTGTGTTGTGTGTCCTCCACGCCTGCGTACCTGCACAGAGGTGTGTGTTGTGAGTGTGTCCTACACACCTGCTAGAAGATGTTGGAAATGGGAAGAGGTTGAGAGACAGTAAAGGAGTAATGGAGGAAAACTATGCAGGTGCTGTGTGCTGTAGACAGCAGAGTAAACTATGTATATCTGTAGATTTCACTGTCCCCAAAATGAAGAGCAGCCTGACTGGCTCTGCAGGTGTCTCTGTCCTTTTCAGGAGTCAAGATGCACAATCACACAAAGGTGGACATACGTCTACACTGCCACACATATAGGTAGAGGTGGACCCTAGATATAGGTTATAGTGAGCCCTAGAAATAGGTAAAGGTGAACACTAGATATAGGTAAAGGTGGACCCTAGATATAGGTTAAGGTGAACCCTAGATATAGGTGACACAGGGCTGACAGGTGTACTCTAGTCTCGTCTCCTCCCAGTCAGCTGCTAACTGCCAGTGCTAATGTAGGCTTATCTCCTCCTCTCAGTGAAACACAACTCCACATACTGCCAAAACAAGTCCAAAACCAAAAGACAAGTAATGGTTTAATCTCAGTAATCAGTAACCCCAGCCATTTCACATTTATGAAATAAATGCTTTGCCAACTACCATATTTGGATTCAGTTCCACCCATAATACCTATACAGATATGTGCAGAGATCCCTGTTTACACCCTGTTCACACCTGGGCTATATTTTGATTGTGCTTTTTGGGGGTTTCCTATTGCAGACAGGAGAAGATGGACGAGAATTTGCAATGGCAGCAGCAAGCGTAGGAGACAGTCTCGGCATCGCACTCGCGGGACTGGCAGCCTTTCCTGTTCACAGCTACTTCTGTTCTGTGTGAGGGGGGTGGAGGGGGCGGAGCAGAGCTGGATGGGGGCAGAGCTAGACAGACATGGACTGACAAAAAAGGAAATTATGGAGGGACATGACACTTAATCTTTCTCCACTCCTCAGTTGACATGTGATTATAAACATTTATAAAAGATCAGATTAAAAACTCAAATGTTTGCCTTTTTTATCTGTATGGACTCCCTGTTTCAGGTCAAATGAAAGCTCACCAAAGCAGCAGTGCTGGGCCAGTGAGACAGATGAACTCCTCGTCTGGTCCTCTCTAGTTTGATTTGGGTCATTTTTCACAGTGTGCTTTACACACTGGGATGTAAATCTAACCTACTGTCATAATAGTAATTTTAATAATTTTTGTAGGGTAAAATGGTCGTTAAAATCATTCGTTAAAATCATTTATAAGCATTAACTGTTTTTCTGCTAGAGATGTTTTTTCTGCTAGGAAAGACAGAGTTAACAGGGTCCTGTAGTGGATAATGTCCACTGATGTGTAATAAAAAATGACTTATCAGTGGAGACATCCCAGGCAGCTTGTATAACTGATTTCTCTTTTCCCATGTTTCCCATTATTTTCAGACATTTTCCGCTACTGTCCTGAGACATAGTATTTAACATAGAACAAAACGTTAACTGCAGAGTTAGAAGCAGGTCCAGAGTGAGCAGGGTAAGCGTGATTCATCGTGTATAGCTTCTCTAGAGTGAGCAGGGTGAGAGGGGTTCCTTGTCTTGTGGAGAGATGAGAGATCTCTGCTTGTGCTCAGCACTCTGGCCCTACTGTGATTGTGGTAATGTCTAAATACTTAATTGCAGGATTTTCAACAGATTGCAGTGAAAAAATGGGCCCTGGAAGAGGGACCTTGTAGAGCCCTCTACCGTAGGACCAGGCAGTGCCCTCTACCATAGGGCCATAGAGCCCTCTACCATAGGGCCATCATCCTCACATACTTCCTCAAATACTTTCTCTTGTTCTTACACCTTGGAACAACTTATTGTTAAAGTCCTGAAATAGCAGTACATTACCTAAGGTATACAATCCATACTGTTCCTCAGGAATAAACAACCACTCTTACAGTAATGATTTCAAGAGCAATGTTCAGTATCCTGTCCTTTCAACACTACTATTAAAAATAACATTTTAAATGCAGTAGCTACTTTACACTTAAATGTGTATGTAAACAACACACACCCCATGGGTCAAGAATGAAGAACAATGTATTGTTCAACCCATGCCTTACACATTCCACAGTGCAACATTCCTCACTAACTCAGCTTGAGGTAGTCTTCCAGGACAGGGATGTGTACTGAATATGGTGCACATGCCCAGATGGCTTGTGAATGTGGCCAGTTTGAGGATCGCTGCTTTACTGCCAGATGCCACAGGACAGCAGTTCAGATATGAAACAAAAGTCCAAACATTATAACCTCAAACACCTGCAGGTGTACACCAAGTATATAAATGGCAGTGGTGATACGATGGTCATTACACTGTGGTGAGTGTTGTCCATGTGTAGACAAACTGAACAATAACTAAATAAATGCCAATAATAGCAACTCCAAATGTCTTCACATCAGTTTTTATTTTTTAAATTATACAAACACACAGTAGTTACATAAGTAGTGGTACAGAATTACATCTGCCCACGCTAGGTTTTCGGTGGCAGAGTGTGGCTACATGGGTGCTGGGGTTAAGGTCTGCATGTTCTCCACTCTTAAGGTCACGTTAACTGCCTGACAGGTCATCCTGTACTATGTCTTGCTGATGTACTGATAGCTACATCATTACATCTCTCAGACTGAAACAGCTCATGCAGACTTTCAGACAGGTGTCAAATTTCATCAGCCATACCCCTGATTTCTGTTTATCGAATCAGTGTTGGTGAATGTTAGGAATCTTGATCGTTCGGTGCAAGCTCTGACCTAATCAGTTTCTAGATCAACCAAAGAGAAAGAAACCAGAAGATGTTGATGTTCTAGGGTACACAGTTCCAGATTGTAACACAGTTCCAAATTATAGTGTATGGACAGCATGAAGAAAGAGAATAATGCAGGGCAGGTGGGCAGCCAACACATTGCACTCAGCCTCCATTTCAATGCACCACCTTCATTGAGTTATGAATGATAGCTACGTTCATAGCCATAATAATGTCAAATGTAAATAATGTTTTTCATTTATTTTCTCTTGCTTGACACCACTCGTGGTTACCAGTGGGCATGTCTTTCCTTGGCAACAGTCTGCAAGAAGTGTGAGTGGCTGGCGTACAGGATCTGAGAGGCGTCAACGTCGGTCCAGCACACTTGACCTGCATCATCGCCTGCTTGCAGCGGCAGTGCGCTCACGCCATCACCTAGGCAGCAAGGAAGAGCAAAGGTCACTCAGTGTACCCATGACCTAGTGGGGAGGTCTGGGAAATAAACACAGCCAGAGTCACTTTTTAAACAACAGGTGCTTCCATGGTTACCTGTTTCATCATGGAAGTTAACAGCTACAGTTTCCATCCAGGAGTTGTCTGTGTTTCTCGGGTCGTCCACATAACCTTTATATACCTGGAAGGAATGACCGTGACTTTGCAATGCTGTGTTAGTGTTGTACGTTTGTCCTCTTTAATAATTAATATTATTTTCTAACCTGAAAACCCGTAGAGCTGAAGAGCTGCGTTATCCGCTCGTGTATCTTTTCCCGCTCCTCCGAGGATGCCTGGAGGGAGTTCAGAGCCTCCTCCGAGAACTCTCGCTGCAAGGTGAGAGAAACTAGCTCCCCTGGGTCCACCATACCCTACACACGCAACAAACCATCAGCTAATATACAGAATGTATCTGAACTATATGGAGTTGCTAGTCAGGAACAGACTGCACACGAACCCCTGGTATAGCCCATTCACCACAGTCTTTCCTCTTGATGGACACAAACTGTAGCACAGGACGCTTAGAGATAGCATGAGGAACACACTGCCCATCAGATCCTCTCTTCCACCTGTGAGAGACCACAGAGCAGAGGTGCAGGTTTGACAATATGTCCATAGACGTTAGGAGCTGTGAGATTGAGTCCCTTCATAAGGAGACATCTGTGGTACATCTGAATACAAACATATCGGCTTCACGGTTTACATGGTTTACAGAGTCAGGGTGCAACTGTCTTCCACTTCGTGTGCTGAGCGGTCGAACTTCAGAAGTTGTAGAGTGTGTCATATTAGTGTGTAACGCACACCATAAGGTGTGGACAGAGCGTTTCTACGACACCTGACACTAAAACAGACGGGTTTTCTACGCCCACGCGTAATCATTTGAGTGGTAACAATTGCTTCATTTAACTGACAAACATGGTCTTCCTGACAGGCGAGTTTACTGAGAAATACCAGCTCCCTTGATCATGTTACCTGGTAACTATGGGGTCTGCAGCATGGTTAGGGCCCCACCGGCCCAGAAGCCCTCGACCCTTCACGCCAGTTCTTCCTCTAGGGTTACTGAAAGGAGATGGATACAGGAGTCTGGGGACGCTGTACAGGAAATTGAGCTTTGGTTGTTAAATCAGAGATTAAGCAGTTAACTGCAGGACTCACAGTGGTCTGCCATCCTGTACGCTGTACTCGCCATCGTGACTCGTCCTATCTACAGATCCATCCAGAGAGTTACACTGCGGAGAAAACGAACTGAAACGGAGACCAATTCATGAACGACCAGAACAAAATGATTACTCTGCCCGCGAGCGCAGGCAGTCCATTCCGTGCTCCATACTTTTATTTGAGGGGACAGAGCTACAGATGTAACTCACCCAATCTCTGGATCAGCCCAAACAGGTTGCTTCAGCACCGATGGTGCCGTGTAGTCTACAGGGCCATACTCAGGCCAGCTTGTTGCCCAGCTAACCTTGTCATCTGGAACAGGGAAGCGATGTACGTCTGAGCCGGGGTACACCAGGCAGCGGGCCTTGACGTGCATGGCGGTATAGCTTGATGTACAGAGACTTTGGACTCTGCCGCTGATTACTTTACTGTGCGCAACAGTTAAACATTCCCAATCAGAATACTACTATTTAACGAAATGCATCACAACAATAAGTACACAACAATAAGTACACTTATCTCGCTCTGGATAAGGGCGTCTGCTAAATGCCGTAAATGTAAATGTAAACAACAGACTAGAGATCTCCTTAACTAGATAGCTTAGTCAAGAGACGTTCTTGATTTCGTTATTTTTAACGAACTTCTTGACGTAAGATGGCAATAACTGCGTTTTCACAAATAAAAAACACAGCTGTTAAATTTAAACACAGGGATGTTGAAGTCAGACGAAAAACACTTAAAAATCTTTGTAAGAATCCGTGTATTTGAGTATCATAAAGGCCTAGCTTTCAATACAACAAAGGAAATGGATTACTAAAAAATATATTAATTTACATACCAGGATCCACCTGTAAAAACGGGGTACGAAAATCCCACAACAGCTAGCGCTATATGCACCGGTCCAGCCCAACTGCAGAATATTCGTTTCATCACAAAACATTCAAACGTCTGCAACTAGGAAGTGAACGCCTGCGACACATCGAGCCACTCCTTTTTCAGTGACGTAGTGCAACACTGACGTAACTTAAAAATGTTTTATATTTTACAAAAGAATTCCATTGCTGCACGCAGTGGTCCATAAATATTAATTCATGAAAATTAAACTTTGAAAGAATAAAAATATTTTTTGGAATAGAACACTTCAACAAATACGGAAATGATTCTAAAATAAAATGGAATAAGTGTCCTCTAATGGATGTAAGTAGATAATGAGGTGGCGCACATAACCTGTAATGAAGAATGTCCGTCCTCCGGAAGTCAAAAAGCGCACGGGACTTATAGAAGGTACCGTGTTCTCTCGTTAGGTGCACGAGCTTATTAGCAATGTCCTACCAAGATCTTTCTTCGTGATTTAATTTCCTAAAGAAGTAGGAAGTTGATTAGCAGGTCAGAGTGGTGGAAATGGCCATCATTTTTACAAGAGTACAATCAGAAATTAGAATTTGTTAGATTGGCCCAATTCATCAAAGATTAATTTGACTGAAAAAAAATTATCCTGCGGAAAGCAATAGAGACGTTGGACCGGATTACAAGATTGATTTATATTGCTGTCAAGTTAATAACGATATCGTCATATGAAAATTTTATTTGTGTCTTGATCGAAGTTTTCATATTCATATTTCATATTTTTCAGACACTACGTTTAAACTTGCTTGCAAGCTGTTGCTTGCAAGGAGTGGATGTTTAAAAACATGTGAGGCACAGTTTAACATGAATCCATTTTTCACTGGCAATTTTTAATCTCTTATCCTAATTTACACGATTTGAATGATATGCTGCGACAGGAGCATTTACAGGCCAACAGACTAAATATAGTCTAAATAGGCTATTGCCAATTGTGCGTTGAAAACATCGGAACTTTTAAAATTCCCTAAATGTTGTTGCCCGTTCAGCTTTTGCACGGGAGGCATGTGGTTGTTTTTCTCCACAACACTGCAGCTGATGCAGTATTACAGCTAATAACAGATTTAGGCATCAAACTCCACATTAATCCACGCAGCACAGAGTGCGCTGCTCGACGCGCGCCCTTGGTTTGCGTTTTCAAGCACGCGCACACGCCCCAATATTGTGCAGGCGAAATCCGCGCTCGCGTACACCGTCGGTTTCCATACACACTTGCATAGTCTTGCACCGACGGGGGCACGTTTGTCGACACCACCTCGACTGTCAGGCAAGCGGTGCGTCCAAAGGAACGACGACATCTACAAACACAAAACCCCGCTATTAACCCAAATTAACCAGTGGAAGCCTTCTACCAGAAGGCCCCCTCCCCAGCTACCGACCACAGACAGCGAATTTCTGGACAGAACGATGGCGGATTCGGGCTCTACCGCAGCGGCAAACGGAGCTACAGGCTCGAACGGCAGCGCCGCCGGGGCTGGCGGAACTGTTGCGCCCGGGGGAGCGACTGGAGCTGCGGGATCCAAGCCCGGCCTGGAATCGGTGAAAGGGCAGAATTTCGACGTTGGTCCCCGCTACACCGACCTCCAGTACATTGGGGAGGGGGCATACGGGATGGTGTGGTAAGAGAAACTGATCTGAGCGCCGAGTCGCGTCGCCGCCCCGGCTGTGCAGCGGCAGGGCGGCGCGCGGGATTAGCTAGCTAGGGAGCTAACGCGCACCTTCACCTAGCCTGCGATGTGTTGCGAGCAGAAAAAGGTGTCGCGTCCGCGGGAATAAATACACGCGACGGCACGCTTCGCATCCTGTTGGGAGAACATGACCCGCCGTTTTACGGAGGGACGTACTGTGAAACGGAACACGAGACTCAGCAAGTTCCTCGTTCTGTGTGGTCATGTTCAACCGCCAGCAACACACCTCAGGCGGCGCGTCCCCGTTCTTCGATGACTCTAGCACGGCTAGGTTAGCAGGGCTAAGGCTAGCACGGCTAGGTTAGCAGGGCTAAGGCTAGCACGGCTAGGTTAGCATGGCTAACGCTAGCATGGTTAGGTTAGCTGTCGTTTTGATGCCCACCCTGTAGTTGGCTAAACTAAATGTAAAGTTACGTAGCTAGTTATGTTCGACCGGGCTACATTGCTTTGTAACTGTTTCTAGACAAAGACAACCACACTACGATATAATTCGGAAATGTGTTGTAATTGTTATGGCCTAAATGTAATGAACTTTTTTTTCACGAGGCATGTATTGCGCTAGATCGGCGCTATGTGCTAAACTGCATGCTAACCCATTAGCATTGAGCAAACTGCTGTTTCCTAACGTTCAGCTCGTGAGATGGGCGTGGCCATGATGCTGCTGAATTAACGTTTCACGGAAATGAGTCGGTGTGAAGGCCGTGGCGGCGATGCGCACTCGAATAACAAACAATTAAAAGCGTCGTTGCAAGAAAACTCTTTAAAGTCGGAGTGCTGGTTATTTCTAACTTATTTGAATCTGGAAATCGATTACACACGTTACATTTAAAAAGGGGGAAGTTAAATCACAACATGGATGCTGTGAAGGATACGTTAATGTAATAAGACACTCCAGCAACTTTTCGGGTTAGGCCACAAAACGAGTTCCAAGCTGTTTGATAATTTGAGTGCGAATGTAAAGAGACCGGACTGATCTTTCATGCAATTAGGCTTTTACAAAATGCTGTCTTAAAACTACATGGGTAACTGAAGTCTTGTTTCTTGAAATACTGCCCAGTAACCAGCAACTGAACACGCGTCTCACTTAATTCAGCATTTCTGTTATCGTGTATATCTATACATTTCTATAGTTTTTATATGCGTCATTTGGACAGTGTAGTTTATATCTAAGGATGACGTAACCAAGTGTACACAAGCACGTCTCCTTTCCCCTTCTCTCAGTGTTTTGCTAAATGCGCTGTGATAGTGTGTCAATACTAAATGTGAATGCTTTGTCCACGTGTGTAGTGCAGTATACAGTAAATGGTGTAGCAACTGTGGGACATCACATCACCATGGCTCTGGTGCCTGTGGTTTCTAGGTTAGCTAAGTAGTTTTGTTATGTTGGATTTTTTGATGCATGCTTCGTGAGCCGTGTGAGGCAGAACCATTGTTTCTCTCCCTCTCACTCTCTCCCCCTCTCTCTGTCCACACTCGCTTCACTCCCTCCTGCTCCCCCCCACTACCCAATGCACTCAGCTCTGCTTTCGACAATGTGAACAAGATCCGGGTAGCCATTAAGAAGATCAGTCCCTTTGAGCACCAGACCTACTGTCAGCGCACCCTGAGAGAGATCAAGATCCTGCTACGCTTCCGCCACGAGAACATCATCGGCATCAACGACATCCTAAGAGCACGCCGCATCGACTACATGCGCGATGTGTATCCTTGCACGAGAGTCCCACCGGGCTGTCCCACCGGGCTGTCCCACCGGGCTGTCCCACCGGGCTGTCCCACCGGCCTGTCCCACCGGCCTGTCCCACCGGCCTGTCCCACCGGCCTGTCCCACCGGGCTGTCCCACCGGGCTGTCCCACCGGGCTGTCCCGCAACAGCAGCTCATGTTTCTGTCCAGAATCAGAGTAAGCTAGGGCTTTAGAGATTTGTGAAGTTAATTTATTTTATCAATTAATTTGTATTTTATCATCAATACTAATAGTTATTGTTATTATTATTACTGTGCAGGATTCATCTTTGTTTTGTGATCCTAAAGCTTAAAAACTTTAAATGTATTGGCAACAATACATTTTCACAAAGATTTCACAAATCTTCAGCCATGGTTCTCTGCTAGTCCTTTAGCAGTGCTGTAAAACGCTAGTCAAGCAGACGGAGCCTGACTGATGCTGGGTCTCACCCACAACATGACCATCAGCTATTAACTTCCTTGACTTCCCTGCAGTTACATTGTACAGGACCTGATGGAGACCGATCTGTACAAGTTGCTAAAGACTCAGCAGCTCAGCAACGACCACATCTGCTACTTCCTGTATCAGATCCTCCGTGGCCTGAAGTACATCCACTCGGCCAACGTGCTCCACCGAGACCTGAAACCCTCCAACCTGCTCATCAACACCACCTGCGACCTCAAGGTCAGAGCTGCTCACCTTCTACACTCGTTTCTGACTCTTCTCACTCATTTGGGCAAATATCCAAATAGTTAAGGCTTCAGACTGTGTAATGATTAGGGTTACGACTGTGTAATGATTAGGGTTACGACTGTGGAATGATTAGGGTTACGACTGTGGAATGATTAGGGTTAAGACCGTGGAATGATCTTAATGAGGCTTAAGGGCTGATCCTCAATTTCCTTGACAGCTCCTCAAGACATTAGAGTATCTCGATTACTAAAAATCATCAGTGCAATTTTTTAATATGTATTTCTCCATCCACGATATTCCTGCTCCCCACTGTGCCTCAGGCAAAATATGTACGAATCCTCCATAAAGCACAAAACGGTTTCAGTAGGTAAATATTAGGTTTGCTAACAACAAAAATGTTGCAACATACCAAAATGACGTTAAAGGTGATATTTTATTATTTCTAGTGTAAATGGGTGGGAGGGTAATGGGAAGATGATTTTTTACAAATTAGAAGCATTTTGCTTTAATTCTGTTTTTGCGATTTGAAAATGTTTATTTAGAATCAAGAAGGTATTATCGCATTTAAATACACAATCAGGTTTTATTTTTACAGATAATGTATGCATTTTAAGCAATAAAAATGTCACTTTCTTTGGCGAGATCCTCATCTTTCTCCTCATCTCAGATCTGTGACTTTGGGCTGGCACGTATAGCTGACCCAGAACATGACCACACTGGGTTCCTCACAGAGTACGTCGCCACACGCTGGTACCGTGCCCCTGAGATCATGCTGAACTCCAAGGTAAGTATGTGTGAGGGCGTAGGCGGGGCTTAGCATTTGGCCACCTCTGCTCATGTAATGTCTGAACGTGGGTGTGTGTGTACTTGCAGGGCTACACAAAGTCCATTGATATCTGGTCGGTGGGTTGTATCCTCGCCGAAATGTTGTCCAACAGGCCCATCTTCCCAGGAAAGCACTACCTGGATCAGCTGAACCACATACTAGGTGCGTCTCTGCTAACACTTACTCCCCGCCCACTGCCCGCCATGTCCCATCCCCTCCCAAAATGTAAAATGAAGCATAGTTGGGAGCGTGGTGAGTTTTAAAAGAATGTGTGTGTGTGTGTGTGTGTGTGTGTGTGTGTGTGTGTGTGTGTGTGTGTGTGTGTGTGTGTGTGTGTGTGTGTGTGTGTGTGTGTGTGTGTGTGTGTGTGTGTGTGTGTGTGTGTGTGTGTGTGTGTCAGGTATTCTGGGCTCCCCATCTCAGGAGGATCTAAACTGTATCATCAACATGAAGGCGAGGAACTACTTACAGTCTCTGCCCCAGAAGCCCAAGATTCCCTGGAATAAGCTGTTTCCCAAGGCTGATAGTAAAGGTATTCCCTGGAATATGTTTATAGATTTTGCGTTTTAGACTTTGAAAATCCTTTATAGTGAATTTGAAAAGATCCCCTTTATGGTTATGCTTATAAGTGTAGGGGCCTTTGTGCGCACGCGCGTGTGTGCTTGCTCAGGCAAGCATGTGTTTTCAGGCCCATCTTAACATTTTCTGATGTGGTTCTTGTGACAGAACTGATCTTGTGTTGATGGGTCTAGGAGATTTTTAATGTGTTGTCGCACACATTGTTGTTCATTTAAAACACAACTAATCCCTTCCTGTTCCTGTTTAGCTCTGGACTTGCTGGACGGTATGTTAACCTTTAACCCCATCAAGCGTATAACTGTGGAAGAAGCCCTGGCCCACCCTTACCTGGAGCAGTACTATGACCCCACTGATGAGGTATGCCCTTCCCCTCCTGCCACACTCTCCTCCCCTCCCCCCACTTCCTGTCTTGCTGTCTCCTGTGCAAAAATATATATGTAGCCCCGTGTTGGTGTTGGTTGCACTGCACTGATCAGTTGAGCGGTGTCCTCTAGATTTATTTATGCGCCAATGAAATGTCAGACTGTCAGGCTCCTATTTGGCTCCGCCCCCTGGCCATAGTGTAGTGATTGAAATGTACCATGGGTGGGGCCTGACAGTGTTCCACAGATGATGCTCTGGAAGCAGCAAGCAGGTGGGGAGGGGAGTGTTATGTGGGCAAAACAGCTTCACACACGTGACACAAAACAAACCATACCCAGGAACTTCAAAGGTTAGAGTAACGTGTGTGTCATCTGCGTGGTGTGTGTGCGCGTGTGTGTGCACAGCCTGTAGCTGAGGAGCCCTTCACCTTTAACATGGAGCTTGACGACCTTCCCAAGGAGAAGCTGAAGGAGCTGATCTTTGAGGAGACGGCCCGCTTCCAGGCCACTTACCAGGGCTCCTGAGGGAAGCCAGGTACACCTCCACCATAACCTACACCTCCACCTGCTCATACACCTCCACCATAACCTCCACCTGCACCTACTCATACACCTACATCTCCACCTACTCGTACACCTCCACCATAACCTACACTTCCACCTACTCGTACACCTCCACCATAACCTACACTTCCACCTACTCATACACCTCCACCATAACCTACACTTCCACCTACTCGTACACCTGCACCTACTCGTACACCTCCACCATAACCTACACACACACCTCCACCATAACATACATCTGCACCATAACCTATACCTGCACCTACTCATACACCTCCACCATAACCTACACGTCCACCTACTCGTACACCTCCACCATAACCTACATCTTTGCCATAACCTACACCTCCACATACTCGTACCCGTACACTTACATGTATACATCCTTCAGCAGATTGACTTACAAAAGTGCTGTCATCTACTCCTAGAATGTTTTCCAGCCAGTACAGTAGGTTAGTCAAAGATGCAGTTGAACTACAACACTGTTAAATACAGGAATCCGTGCTGAGACCCAGAAGTGCAAAATAAGTATGAACTCTATCAGTCAGTGATGTGTTCTCCCTCTCTGACTGTCTCTCTCATCAGCCCTGACCAAGAGAAGTGGGGTGATGAGGCCAGGAGAACTCGCTCCTCCACACGTACATATATGGTATCGAACAACACAAAAAAAAAACAGAAAAAGAAGACAAAAAAGACCAGAAGTGTATTGAAAGCTGTTTGTTTTCTTTCTCCATCTGTCATCAGCGGCGGTGTGCGGGTGGGGCATGGTAGCCTGACACGTTAGCACCACCCAGTGGGGCTCCTGTTCTTGTGATCTCTCTCCTTAGTGTGCACATCCCCTGTTCTTTTACCTCTGTTCTTTTGCCCCTTCTCCCAGATCCCTCACTGTTTGCGCTCCCATGCAGTTCTGTGCTCTAGTGAGAGGAGGAAGAGTAAGTGGGGAGAGGAAGAGTAACGTCGATATGATCTCCTCATGGACCTGTGTCTATATATATATATACATATATATATATATAAATGTGAGTGTGGGTATATGTATGTTTATATATGTATACACATACACATATGTATGTATGTATGTGTGTATGTGTGTGTGTGTGTGTGTGTGTGTGTGTGCATGCACACACGTGTGTACATGCATCCGTACACAGGCCTCCCCCTGGAGTATTATAAGTTTGAGATCTATTTGTACACTGTAATTTGAATGTTATCACTTGCAAAATGTGTTTTGTATGTTGCTAATTTGTATTTGAGTATCTGTTTGAAAGTGACTTACTGCTTTTCTATATATTTTTTTTTAAGAGAAATACATCAGCTAGTAACAAGCCTGGGTCCTCATTTTTGGCTGTTGTGAAAAAGGTCTTTCTCAGAGTGTGTCCTGTCCTGATGGTGTGAATGTGGTGTGGGAACCCAGCAGGCTGGGAGGGGGAGGCGGGCCAGCTGTGAGTTCACCTGCTGCCCTGCCCTCTGCCCCGCCCTCTACCCTGCCCTCTGCCCCACATCAACCGCTCCCTTCACAAACACAGCTTTTTTTTTTTTTACCACAGCTTTTGGAAGATGAAGCCATCAGTACCATTGAGCTTAAATATCACACATCACATTCCTAGTGCCCTCCCACTCCCCTCCCCTCTCCTCCTTTCCTGTTGCTACCCCAGACTGTTTTGACTTGTGCTAATATTTTTGTCTTCACACGTCCTCTGTGTGGTGTGGTCCTACTTTCTCACTGTTGCTGGTGCTTTCAGCCCAACAGTAGAATCGTTGGTTGCTATGGCTATCACTGATCACTTTCTCCAATAGCTTTTTGTCCTTGTCCATCATTCTTTCTTCTTCATCATCTCCATCTGGATCATTCCATCTCCATCTATATCATTCCATCTACATCTCCACCATCTCCTCGGTCTTTGCAGCCTGAGGTAACACAGCCAAGCTGAATGGTTTCAGGGCCCTGGCTCACAGTTCTCCTCTCCTCCACCTTGTGATGTCACTACTTTGAAAGGGCTTTTCCACAGGGCTTGCTGACCTCATGCCTCTCTTGCCTGTGATTGGCTGACTTTGCATTTATGTAATCTGTGACTGACTGACTTTGCATGTTTACCAATCACAGCTACAACTGCTCTTACCCTCCTTTTTGAAGAACTGTTATTACTGTTATTTTTTAGGGAACAGAGGGTATTTGGCCAATCGTGGATGAGGAAATTGAGCTTTAGGAGGAGGGACAGAGAAAAGCCAATCAGCAGAGTGTGTTTGCACTGCCGTTACCAATACCCCCCCCACCCCGGCTCATGACTAATGATTTTTGGCTTCTTTCTGTAGTTTTATTTTTCTCGTCTTTTAGAGTTTGAAGTATGAATACACGAACTACAGTTCCTGTCATATACAGTTCCTGTCATTCTTCAGTCAAGCCATCTTCATTTCAGTCTCAGCCTCTTTCACATCCCTGCTCATTCTCTCTTCTCTCTTCCCCCCTCTCTCTGTCCTCTGTTTCTCCTCAAGCATCACACCTCTCCACCCTGAAGGAAATGAATCATTATTATTGGGAATATCTCTGTAATTCTGTATTGATCTCTGTAATGCTTATTTACAAATGGGACCATGGGGACTGTCTACAATCAACCATACAACACATTTCAACACAAACCAATCCCCCAACAAACTTACATAAATCATAAAGCAGTATGTGGGTTGAAAGATAAAACCAATATGGTAGATTTCATATCGTCTTTTAATGGCTGTTCTTAAAATAATTGTTCTACTGGTCTTTCTTTTTTTTGGTTTTGTTTTTTATTATGAATTGTAGAGGGATTTAAATTTGTCTTTTTTTGTACAAGTTGTGTTTTTTTTTTCATTCCTCTCTGTGGGTGTGGAAATTAATTGCCAGTGTCATTCTTTCTGAAATGTTGGTTCCCTTAATCTTATAAAGGTCTTATTTTAAATCATGATTTTAAAGAAATGATTAGGTTGAGATATGAACCATGGATGGGTCTAGTAATGTACATGCTTATTGGTATTATGAATTAAACAATTAACACAGAAACTGAATTATATACATATATTAAATAAAATTGCTAATACTGTAAGATTTCGTAGTGCATTTATGTGGGAGTTTGACATTTTCTTCAAGCAATGAGAATACACTGCTGTATAAGGGAAAGAGGGAGTTCTAAGAGGGACGCTTTACTAGAGAACTGCTTTACTAGTGAGACACAATTCGAGAACTGCTTTAGTAGTGAGACACTACTAGAGAACTGCTTTACTAGAGAGAGACTTTATCTTTTAAAGGTAAAAAAAAAAAGTATTGTACTCTGGTCTATGTTGAGGTGGTTGTGAAATAAAAAAACAAACATTCTCTCTAACCTGTGTGGAAGATCAGAATACAGAAGGTGTGCTAAAGTTTTGAGCTCTGTGGAACAGATACTAGCCAGTCAGAGCTTTGGCGGAGTGTCATGCTGAACTCTTGGTGTACTGTCTTTATACTGTTTATATAGGTAATACTTTGAGTTGGTGTAAGTAAATCAGTCCCAGAGGATTTTTCCCTCTAGATTCTGTGGTATGAAATAGTTGTTCATCTGGTTCAGAAACTTCTCAATGCCCGTGACATGTTCTGGCAAGGTTAGACATGTTCTGCTGAGGTTAGTAAAACAGCTTGAAGCCCATCTGTCTCACGCTGCCTGCTGTTGGAGGGATGTGATAAAATCGTGTTGGGTTTCGTACTGTTTTAAAGGTGAGCAGCACTGCATGGCCTCATGTCGCTGTAGTTACTGCCATAAACTGAACTTGGTTTGTTTGTTTACTATGTTTTATGCCCATGAGCAACAGAATCCTTAAAGCCAAATTACTAACTACTGAGACAAATTTCCCCCTTAAGCAAGAAAACGTCAAACGGGTGTGTTATGGCTAGGCTTTAAGCTCTCATAACGCATACAAGCCTACACGTGCTAAAGAGACGATTATCTAGAACATTACAGAATGGTTATACTGAGACATGTAGGCAGCTGAAAGGGTGAACCAAATTCACAAACAGGTGACTGTGATTTGGTAATCAGTGTTCCGTATTCTGGTGATAGGGAATGTGAGAGGCTTGATGTGTGTGTGTGTGTGTAGAGTGAATAGGTGTGTCCCTCTGGCTGGGAGCTTGGCACACTGACATAAACAAAAAGGTAATGTATTGAAAACCTGATACAATTTTCTGTAAAATCAATAGTAAATTACATGTTATATAAAAGTATTAATTGTACTAATTGTTCCAGGTATTTATGGAGAGAGCTCCAGATTCACTTGTTAGTCTGGATTCTGCAGGGACTGGTGTGAGAACAGGAGTGAGGAGTGGGTCATGTAGCTGAGGTAGAGAGGACAGGAGTGGACATGACGGAGTGGACAGGCCAGAAGCAATGGAAGAATATTCAAATGAACCCTAAATAATAAGCAGTCAGTAAATAGACTTAACAGTTATGGTGTATGATTGATTCTGGTGTTTGTCAGTAAATAATCAGTTAAACAGGGGGTGTTGCTTAAATTCAGTCTAATAAGATGTAACTGCACATTTTCCTTTCCCCCAGACACTAATTACATTTACACAGTGAGAGTGTCTCTGTCCCCATCACTCCTCCATCCGTCTCTCTCCCGTCTGTCTCTTTCTCACACTCTGTCTGTGTGTTTTGCTAATCGTTTGCACATTTTTACTCTATATAACTGATTGTCTCTCAGCAGCTCTATACAAACTCAGACAATACAAACCATGAGAAATGTGCTGATGGACACAACTCCCATTCAGTGCTAGTGTGCCTGCATGTGTGTGCACGTGCATGTTGTAGCGAGTTTATATTCCTGTTGTGACCAAGCATTTCTGCATGTGTGTGACAGCAGATATTTCATGCATCGGCACTCCCAGTCTAATCGCAGTCTACTCCCAGTCTACCCAGCGTCTCGCTGCTACAGGAATTGTGTTAACTAATCTTTTATCTTTTCTGCTGTTTGAAATGTAATCACTCAGTCAAAGACAAAATGCAGTTTGTAACTAAAGGAACAGCTCAGGGAGTCAGTCACATTAAGTATATCTTCACTTAAAAGGGCAACACGTGGTAAGCCACCATGTTCTCACACCACTCACTCATCTGACTGTCCAAAAAGCCTAGACACGCATGTGCACAAGAACAATTCACAAGTAAATAATTCACAATTGAACAATTCACAGCTTAATAATTCACAACTCACCAATGATGGAAAATATTCTCTTACAAACCTACATGTTTACAACAGAGAGAGAGAGAGAGAGAGAGAGAGAGCACTGCTGACAATAACTGACTAAATCCTGTGTTCCATTAACGATAAACTCTGAGAGAGAAGACATGGCAGCTTTGACTGTGTGAACAGTGATTGCAGGTAGTGGAGGAGGAGTGAGGTGAGATGAGTTTACTCAGACTCCTGCTCAACTGGTTTGGGACCTTAACAGCACTGTCATAGCAGTCTTGTGCTCACACTGCTGTTGAGGTGATAGGAGAGGGTGGTGTTAAAAGGTGCGGCACAGACAACCTCAACCAGATAGCAGTAAAGACTGGGACACGAGACACAGTGAACCTTCTCCTCAATGAACACAGAGACCAGGAATAAGAAACATACAGGTAAGAGCAGTTCTCTATTTATTTTAAGACCTGATGTCTTCATGCTGCCCTGCACTACTGACTGTAGAACTCTTCTCTTCTCTGTAGGACTTGTTGCTTTCAGGACACCTGGGCTTGTTCTGGAATTATCTTTGGTTTACTGACTGTGGAAGTTATGGCCAGTTTTCTGTACTACCTTCTCCCAGCAGTAGGGGGCTACACCTTCATGTCTTTCTACCTCCTGAAGAATCCCCACATCCTGCACAAGAAGAAGAAAACTGCCTTCTATTGCACCCATATCTCACACAGAGGAGGTACTTCCAGTTCGTCCTGAACCAGTCATCTTTTCTGTTTACCACTTTTATATTGTCCTGCACTTCATACAATCTGAAAGAGGAATTTATAAAAGTGCACAGAATTATTATTCTTGTAAAAAACGATTTATTAAAGAAATCACTATTAGCCCACAACATTACTCGCTCAGAGCCTCTAATTGGATTTGGCAGAAGGACAGCCTTTTCTGATAAATGAACATAATCTGGTCCTGTACTCCACCAGATTACGTTTCATTACGTGCAATTTGGATGCAAGTTGCACCTGTCCTCAGTTTGACATCTAAAAGTATCAACCATTTCCTTGTTTCTCTAAGTTCGAATAAGTGGATAAATGCATGAGCACAAATCTCTGATCCCAGGGTCTGGTGAGAGAACAGAGAGCACCATGGAGGCTTTTAAACAGTGAGTAAAGACTGATCAGTTGTGCTGAACTCCGACTGCACTTGTTATAGCTTGACCATTTAATAAACCTTTATACTGTACTCCTGTTATGATCACGCAACATAGACTCTGTCTTCTCCTCTCGTTTTTAACCCCTGATGTGTTTCCAAACCCTTCATCTCTCAGTGCAGTGGAGGTGGGAACAGAGATGCTTGAGTTGGACTGTCACATGACTCGAGATGGTCATGTGATTGTGTCACATGATTACAACCTTCTGCGCCAGACCGGGCATGATGTCAACATCTCCGATGTAAATTTAGAGGTCAGATGTCAAGGGTATTTGAGAAATCTGTCACCTTTTAATAGGAGTGTTTGTGATGTTATTCTGAAAACCTAGTGCATAATTTGCTATGCACATTTATTTATTTGTTCAGACCTACCTGGGAACTGTTTGTATCGTCTGCAAGTACTCTAATATTCTAATACACAAACTATTCTTTTAGGGTTTAGAATTAAGGGCTTAAGAGATCGCGAATACAAGCGGCTGAAATGAGTTTTCTCTGCAGGGTGTCTGGGCTCTCCCTTAGAGATAAGGTACGGAGCACAGTCATCCGGGAGGGGCTCAGAGTAGAGTGGCTGCTCCTCCACGTAGAGAGGAGCCAGCTGAGGTGGTTCGGGCATCTGGTTCAGATGCCACCTGGGCGCCTGCCTTGGGAGGCGCTCTGGGCATGTCCAACTGGGAGGAGGCCCCGGGGAAGACCCAGGACACGCTGGAGAGATTATATCTCTCGGCTGTCCTGGGAACACCTTGGTATCCCCCCAGAAGAGCTGGAAGAGGTGGCTGGGGAGAGGGAAACCTGGGCCTCTTTGCTTAGGCTACTGCCCCCGCAACCCGGACCTGGATAAGCGGAAGAGGATGGATGGATGGATGGATGGCTTGAGAGATTATATAAAATTTAGAGTTAGGGTAATATTATGTATGTATTAGGGCAGCTATTAGGATATTAAGACATTTATGCTTTTGTACACGTGTGTTCCATGTACATGTGTGTTCCATGTAAATGCGAATTCCATGTACACGTGTATTCCATGTTTACAAGACGAACACTAACTCAGTTAGAAAGTCTTTGTGGATCTAGACTCCTTCAGGATTTAGATTGTAGAATGTCATACTCCACCATCACACCTCAGAATCCTGTATTTCAAGATCACGTCTACACGTCTGCATGATCAGATTTTCATGCTGTCACTGCTCATTTTCACCTATCTAATTGCCTTTCTGTAGGAGTTGCCACCATATAAAGAAAGGCTTGAGGTGACATTCTACACAGGTGATTTTCTCAACATGTTTTGTACATACACAGGCTCAGGCAGTATTCCATAGTACATTCATAACACTCTGTGCTTTGTGCAGGTCACTATAGCAAAGGTTCAGACCGGACATTTGCCCTGCTAGAGGATGTCTTCAGGACATTTCCCAAGGTCCCGATCAACATCGAGGTGAAAGAGCTAAACAAGGAGCTGATAGATAAGGCAAGGGCTGATCACTCCTTCCCAAATTCCCTCCTTCTCATTTCATCACTTCCTGTCTTCACCACTCTGATTTGTCCCTCCAGGTTTCTGCTCTTGTGAGGAAGTATGATCGGGAAGCCATCACTGTTTGGGCCTCGGTGGACTCCCATATCATGACGGCGTGTCGTAAAGTGGTGTGTGGCTGCAGTCAACAGCCTCACACCTCACAAACCTAAACTTAGAATTGAGCCATTAAACAGATGTTATGCTGGTTCTTCCCATTTGGTCTCGTTTACATTTTTTTCTTGTCACACTTTCTTGTCCGTCTCTCTCCCTCCCTGTCTATCTCTCCCTCACCCTCTCTCTCCAGAACTCTACCATGCCATACATGTTTACAGAGATGCGTGGTGTGCAGCTCCTCCTGTTGTTCTACACAGGCCTACTGCCCTTCACCCCACTAGGCGAGAGCTTCCTGCAGTTCTACCTGCCCCGCGTCTTCAACAGGTGTGTACCAGTGTTCTGCTGCATTCTCCACACACCAGCCTATCAGCTCACTGAAGATTTACAAGCATAACAATTGCCCGCCTGCCCTGCTGTTGTCCCAGCTGGTTTGCAAGATAGCAAGACTGTAAATACTGGTCCTGCCAACAAGACAAGTTGTTTGCAACACAATATACGGTACAAGGTACAGGTGCACGAAGGCAATTTAAGTGTAAGCATTTTAGCAAGACTGATAAAAAATGAAGCTCAAATTAGTACAGTATTAAGGATTTGGAGGGTTTTGAGTTCCCTCTGTCAAACTTGGAGTTCATAAATAAAACCTTATTCACTGTAGTGATCTCATAAAAAGTTACACATATACTTAAACACAGACAGGAACATTACACAGTCCTGTCATAAACTGTCATAAAAGTAGGTCTGCTGTAGAATGTAGAATGCTATCAGTATTCAACCTCATTATGTCAATAACAACAAAAAACTCAACATGATTTAGAAGAAAGACTAACCAGTTCTGCAGTAAAAAATCGAATAGAACACGTATAAGGATATGGCGGAAATAATGCCGCCTTTAACTAAACCCTACAACTAACCATTTAATTAAACCCTTTAACTAAACATTTTAACAGACATTTTAACTAAACCCTTTAACTAACCTACGTTTCCCCTCATGTAGGTACTCAAATTGCAGTGTTTATTAAATGTACCAGATAGTGTGTATTAAGTGCACAACCACCGATGCAGCCGGTCTGCAGGCAGCTGACCTCTGACCTGTTCAACCCAGCCAAATTCAGTCACAGGACCTGATTCAGTCTGTCTGTGTGTACTGTGTTTATTAAACTGTTTTTGCCTTGTTAGCATGTATGTACTTGTAATCTCTAGACAGTTGCTGTATGCTTTAGTCATGTGTACCTTCTTATTTATTTATTTTTTTGCAGAACATACATACCAGCTTCTGCCATTCTTAGGAACAGAACGGTCATCTCGCTGATTGAAAAGTATGTGCATCAGATATGAACTTTATAACATACAAATAACATCACTATAAATGTTCAGGTATTTATGGGAATGTCAGGACTGAATATCTGCATGCCGTCATTTTGTTCCAGACTGACTATGCGGAAAAGTTTGTTCCAGCATCTCAGAGACCGAGGGATTCAGGTAGAAAATCGCTGAGAGAAACTTGAAAGAACACAAAATTAATCATTAAAGTTTCATTAAATAAACATTCTAAACAATGGAGGATTTATTATTATAATTATATTTTTTGTTTAATTTATCTGTGTGTCTCAGATACATCTGTTTGTGTGTAATGAAGACCAGGACATAGAAGCTGCATTTGCAGCAGGAGCAACTGGAGTCATGACTGATTACCCCACTCTGCTATCAGACTACATCAGACGGCACAGATCACATGAATGAGATGCCTGCACACCCATGCACGCACACACAAACACACACTTGAATGTAAACAATGATCATTCTATTCAGCCAAACTTTCCATAGGAGTGGGCTTGGACCATAGGACCATGGGATTCTGATTGTAATGTCTTTACAACTGCAGTGAATAGTGTAGTTTGTGCAGCAGTGTACAGAGTACGTAATTGTAATTTCCGCCGGTGTAATTAACCACAATTACAAGGGTTTTGTGTAAACAGTTACATTTCAGGTTGCTTTGTTGAAATAAATAATTCAATTAATGCTTGAATGCCCTTTTATTGCTTACAGTAGATTTTAATACGTTCGCTATGAACTAGTCTTGAAACGACAGACATGATCAGACTTAACCAAACATGAATACAACACAAAGAAAGGCGGGCGCGGGGCACACGAAAGGCTGCTTTTGATTGGCTGCGGTACATTCGCGACGCCACTCGAGTTTTGATTGGTCGCCGGTGGTTTGTTTTCGCCCTGCGTGACGTATGTGAGACTACTGTAAACAAAGCAGCTGGCTGCGGATATTTTGGTGGCGACGTTTACTGCCAACTTGAGTGTCAGAATTGTGCATTTTGCCGTCGATTGTGTTCATTAGCTGTTAAGAGGACATACAGTAGCACTTATGTGAAAGTCGGAAGAGACTCGAAGGAAAAGCGGTACAGGAGCGCCAGCGCTGCGGTTCTGTTCGCCCGTGTGCTGCGGGAAACATCCGCCACATACGCGTCTCATGTCGCTCGGTCGCTCGTCTTCGTTCGGTAACTCTGCCCTTTACATGCAGGTGAGTCGCGTGAGCTCGACACTGACGTTGGAGTGTGCGCTAGCTACGTTAGCTCCCCTCGCTGGCGTCACTCTCCCTTTACCATAAGTTCAACCCTCGGGGACACAGCGCCGCGTTTAACCTGAGCCACATGTGCCTGTCCGCAGGGGTAACTACAGCCAGCACCGTGCTTTTGCTAAGTTGAACTATGTAGGATGGTTGTATTCCCGTAACCCCATCTAACATTGAAACGTGTGTAAATAAGCAGCGGTGTGAGCGCAGTCATTTGTAGCGCAGAGCGCCCAAGTGCTGTTTGACGACCATGGCGAAGGTTGGTGGGTTGTGCAGTAAGACAGTTCGCTGTTCTAGCAGCGAGCGAGGCCCGTCCGCACGATCGCGTCCCCGCGTCCTGCCGCCCGTCGCGTGCCTTATATGGAGTATCTCCGGTGCAGACGGCCGGGCGGAGCAGGGCTGGAGGGTGTATTCCTGCTTTCTTCATTGCACCCGGAAACATCTCACATTAGACCGTGAATTAATTGCGTGCTTGTGAAACCTCAAGCTACTTATTTTTAAAAATCATTATGTGGAAATCTGATAGCAGATGTGTAAAAATCTTAAAGCAGATTTCCAGATTACATGGTGATAGCGTGGGGTAGTTGAATAAATCATTAAACTTTACAAAATTACCGTGAATATTAGAGGAGTTGTCATTTTTGTCAAACTTCTAAATAGCGTTTGATCTGTTAACCTCTGTGGTGTTTTCTGTTGTTTTTGTATTTGACAGTCATGGTGAAGCTGACCAAGCCCAAAACCTTCCAGGCGTACCTGGATACCTGCCACAGACGCTACAGCTGTGTCCACTGCCGCGCTCACTTAGCCAGCCACGACGACCTCATCTCAAAGGTGGCGCGTGTGAATACGTAGTCAAGCATGATATGTGATAGTGTAATGAGCAAGACACCTGACACCTGTTCTATGTTTGTTTTTTCATTTTCCAGTCCTTCCAGGGGAGCCAGGGACGTGCCTATCTCTTTAACTCTGTGTAAGTATCTGATGTGGAATAATACACTCGGTACAAAGTCAAGAGCCTGTGTCACTCAATGCCCAGGTTGATGTGTTGGAGAGGCGTTCTGAAGCGTAGTCCCTCTGCAGGGTGAACGTGGGCTGTGGCCCGGCTGAGGAGAGACTGCTGCTCACTGGTCTGCATGCTGTAGCTGACATCTACTGTGAGAACTGCCACACCACATTAGGCTGGAAATATGTAAGAGCACACCCCAAACACGCCAGTGCATGCATGCACCTGCACAGCTTAAAGACACAGTCGCTGCCGCACACAGGTGGATAACATACACTTCAGCCTTGACAGAACTGCTGGGTTCATCCACAGTGTGTTTGTCTCTCTGCAGGAGCAGGCCTTTGAGCTGAGTCAGAAGTATAAAGAGGGAAAGTTCATTATCGAGCTCTCCCATATGATTAAAGATAACGGCTGGGACTGAAGCCCTTCAACTCTGCCTGCTCATTCTGTCCACAGCTAGTGGCTTTGTCCAGACCAGCGTGATGCACCTTTAATACAACACACAAATCTACAGTGCTTTTGAGCACCTTCTTCCATCTTAATATTCCACTGCACAACTGCTATATTTGAGTTTGGGGAGAAATGTTAGCGTAGGTGTGTGAGAGAAATGTGCATGTGTGGATATGGGGAACGGGAGATTCTTTGATGCCACTGAATCATGACATAATTAATGTGCAGGTTCTCGCATCCATCCTGTTAAGTGCAGTTCACAAAACTAGGATGAATGTCGACTTTTATTGCTTTGCCTTTTAGTTTGTGGATTTAGATTTAAATGAACGAGGTATTGAGTGATTGTTTTCTATGAAATGCATTTTACTCGCGTATTATGTACATGTGCCACTTGAGATCACTTTTATCTATGTTTGTGTGTTTACATGGGGTTGTTTTGTTTGTGTTTGGGATAAATGTGCATTCCTCTTCAAGTTCAGCATGTTTTTGAAATGCTTCATTTGGAGGGATCAGAGGAACCACACCTGAGAAGGGCTGCAGGTGGGCGTGGTCTATATATGGGTGTGGTCTGTAGGTGGGCGTGGGCTGCAGGTGTGAGGACTTTATGCTAATGAGTTTGTAGCATTTATGCAAGGTGGTCTACACTTTTCTTTAGACACATCATTGCTCACAAAATTGTATAGTATCATTGGGAAACTCATTGTTTGTGTTGTCTTTTTTTCTTTGTATGTCTGTCAAAATGTAAATACAGTCTAATGTTAAGATACATGTATAGACATATTTACCTGATCATGTTAGAGGAAACACTACAATAAATGCAATTGAGTAGCAAATCATTAAAATTTGTTATGTAAATGATAATGTTCTTTCATTAAATTATGTGATGAATCGGCTTTGTCTCATTTAAATCATTACCCATATACCTGGTAAATATACAAGACTATTAGCTGTGCTGTATTTAGTGCTCACAACATTTGAAAGGTTAAAAACTAGATAACTAGTAGATAATTACATTTGTGGTATTTAGGAAACATATTTTCAATCCTACTGTTCAAACAAGATTAAAGGCAATTTTAAATGATGCCCCTTTTATTTACATGATTTAGAATGTTGAATTATTTTCCATGTACAAAATTATGCATTTATGGGGGTTTGTATAATCAAAGCAGATTATAACCTAGAAACACTGATATGAGAAATAAAGCACAGGATTCTTCCTCTGCATTTCCTAAATGCACAATTTTCATTAAATGCTAAAGAATGTGGGGGCCTGGTTTCAATTTTTTTCTAACTACAATTCCCAAGCGTCTTTGCGAATATCCGTTGACGTGGCCGACGTTTTCCAGCAGACCGGGTTTTTTTAAACAACAAGCAGGAACGTTCAGCGGCTTCCGGAACAGATTTACATCTGATTATTCATTTACCTTAAAGTAATAAAGTGAACATCGTTGTCTGAGATTTTAAATAATAGGCTAAAATGTCTGGGAAAAATAAAAGTCGGAGTGCGACCAACGCCAGCGCGGAGTGTGGCGGCGTTGATGAGCGCGTGTTACGGGACTGCCACGAGACATACATGGGGGCGCGCAGCGGTAAGACGGGAACAGACAGACAGACAGACAGACAGGACTGCTTTGTTTCACCGCCTAAATCATTGTATTGAAATTATTTTGATCGTAGCTCATTTCCCCGTGGCTTTGCCTGTCTGTGATGCTAACATTAGCCTAATGCTAATGCCGGTGTTACCGGGCTGAATGAAGTTCACAGCTGGTCCTGACTAGTTAGTTTTTATTCTACTGTACTTTGGTGGCATCGTTCCCCGTCCTTATTTGATTTGTTTATTGAACTGATTTCAGTCAGGCTCACTGATTGAATAAAGTCATGAAAACAGAGTATGCGATAAAACCGATACCCCCACCCCCCGGGTTTATTCGGGTCTGTAGGGTTGATCACAATAGGCGAGTCCGTCGGAGTGACTCTGCTGCCCCCCCGCAAAAAGATAACCGTGATGCTGATGGGAAACCACTCGGCTGGGAAGAGCTCCTTCATCAACTGGTTAGTGTGTGCATGGAGACGGTCGCCAGCGTCCTTTCTCAGCCACCACTATGAACATATGATTGTGTTTAAGTGTGTGTGCGTGTATGTAGGCTGTGCACCTGTGTGTGTAGGCTATGTGTAGTGTGTCTGTCTTATTTTAACATTTTGTACAAGGTATGTGGAAGAACACATCCAGAAGACTGGTGTTGCTATAGAGACACAGGGCTTTACCTTTGTGACAAGTGGACGCAAGAGAGAGTCACTCACGGTAATATTCTGAGCATTAAAGGGTTAATGAAAAGTCTCTACAAATACAAATGTGCTCCAAATGTGGCATGCTATCTCATCTCTGCTTTGACCTCTGACCTTTGTTCTCTCAGGGCAATGCAACCCTCCACCTGTATCCCCACTTTAAGCCACTTCAAGAATTTAAAGGTTTGTTATGGAAGTCAGTCATGCTAAAGGTGTTTCTGGTGGACATCTCTGCATTAAGTTCACGTCTGCAAACTATCCCCTTGTGTCCTGTGTCTCTCAGGTGTGTCCGAGTATCTGGGGACTGAGATTTGTACTTCTCGACAGAAGCGTTTCAGCTTGGTGACGTTTGTGGACACGCCAGGACTTGTGGACGGAGATATGAAGTACCCATTTGACGTGGATGACGCCCTCCTCTGGCTGGGTGTGTCCTGCAACTGGATGTCCAAATGACGTTTTCATTCCTGTGTCCATTTTTAGCTTTGAGTGTTAAAGAGCGCTTTTGTCTCTCCAGGCAAACTGTGTGACTTGATTCTGGTCTTCTTTGACCCCATGGGGCAAGCGCTGTGTAAACGCACTCTCAACATCGTAGAGAAGCTGAATGAAAGTCAGGGAGATCGCCTGCGTTTCTACCTCAGCAAAGCCGACGAGGCCGGCGGAGAGTCGGACAGACAGGTCCCTCTGCTCAGCTCTCCTTTCTTCTCTCTTTGTGATCTTGATTCATTTAAAACAAACCACTAGGCAGGTCTGTCCACACTCACCCCAGACCTGTGCTGGGCTCTTACAGCGAGTGATGATGCAGATTGTGCAGGAGCTGTGTAAACGCCCAGGGCTTAACAAGTGTGGTTTCGACATGCCCACCATCTACGTCCCCAACCCCAATAAGGTACCTGTACCATGCACACACTCGTGTTCTCACAACAACCAAAGGTCTGCCACAAAAAAAAGTAACCCTGTACCCTACTGAATATAACCTCCTCCAGAATATAACCTCCTCCTGAATGTATCTTGCCCCCCCACAGACAGATCTCATAACCCCTACAGACAGACCTCATCACACTTACAGATGAAATCTGTGAATCACTTTTGCAGATTTTGGTACTCCAACATGTAGTAATATTAATCATATTTACATAATAATAATAATAATAATAATAATAATAATAATAATAAAATGTAGTCATGTCCATCAAATACTCCACAGAGTACAGGAGGTTGAAACTATTTACGTTACTCACTAATACACTGAAGCCTGTTCTTCACTACACAATGTCTGTTCTTCACTTTCAACATCAGCATTCTTGGATGAAAACCATTCTGTGGCACGTTGTACTGTGTTGTCTGCAGCTGTGGAGAAATGCCCTGTCTGGGGTGGGAACGTCCTGTCTGGGGTGGGAATGTCCTGTCGGGTGGGAGCAACACATACATGACCTGCCTGCTTTTGCCTTGTATTCTGATTATGGGTGTGGCTATTCTGCCAACAGCCCAGTCGCTGTGTGAATCAGATAGAGGAGGTGTGTCGTACCATAGAGAAGACCATCAACCAGACTGTGCAGCACACACTTAACTCCTTGGAGAAGGACTGTGAGATCATCTCTGAGGCCATCACTGACACACTCAGCAGGGACTGGTAAACCCACAATACCCTTCCAATTCACACACTCGATATCACTGTCACACACACAAGCAGGTGCCCACGGTGGGGGCGGTCACCTGTCCTGATGGTGTCCCTGCTGTAGGCAGTGTAGCATGGAGAACCGCCGTTCCCGCTGTAAGGCTTGTGGGCTGGGACTGCTGGGCTTGGCCACGCCCCTCCTGCTGCTCCTCGCCTTGCTGATTGGCAGCCTGTCCAGGGAGATGCTGGAAAAGGTGCTGGGTGCACACGGCACAGACACACTCACGCTGTACTTGGTGAGTGTGTGTGTGTGCGCGCGAAACGATTTTTAAATGGGCAAATAGGAGTCTAGTGGAAGTGTTTTGATGTGTATATATTCTGTGTGTATAGATGTGTATAGATCCTGTGTAAACTCGTGCATTAGAGCGTTGTGTGAACCGTGTTGTTAAACTCATAATTGCTCCACTCATCACACTAGAAAGAGTGAACATAGAATTTGAGGGGTCATCATGTGTGTGTTTATTCCCTCTTCCCTGCTCTATCTCGGTAGTTTCCCGTAGTGAACATGTTCCGGTCCATGTCTGGGGAAGTGCGGCTCTATATTTTTGGTGGACTTGTGTTGCTGTCCTTCATCCTCCTCATCCTCTCACGCTTCTTTTCCCGGTCAGTAAGGGTGGATGTGTGTGGATTTGTGGGGATATGGGTGTGTGTAGGGGGAATGGATACCAGGGGTTTGTGGTTGTATATGGTGTGTGTGAGGGGTGTGTGTGTGTTCTTGAACATCTCCCTGTGTCTTGTCTCATCTCTGCAGGACTACACCCACCCTCTCAGCGAAACAGAAGAGACAGCTACAGGAAAAACTGGAGTATGTGCAGGATGTGGTGAAGATTCAAAAGGTAGTGTGTGCACATGTGTGTGCACGTGTGCCTACATATGTTTTCACAGTAAAATATGAGGAGAGATTGCTCACTATACACACAGTAATTTTATGAACTCATTGAACCGTGTGGTATGTGCTCATGCAGAATAAGCTCTATGAGGAGTACCTCCGGCAAAGCATCGGCCAGCAGGACCTGAACTAAGGGCACATTTGCCTGGAAGGTGTGGTGGCTGGGGATGGATGTGAGAGAGAAATGATGGGTGCTGGGAAGGAAATGACCCGCACAGCTGCAAACATTCCTGCTCTGCAGAAGACCACCAGCACTGCAGCTGTCCAGAGCCATCATCCCATTGCCATACCACACCACCACATTTTACCTGTTATGAGGAAGACGAAACTATAGTAACTAGTTTTTGTATATGTGTTGTTTTTCTTCCTCAGTAATACAAACAGGGACTGTGTTGGTCAGGCTACTGTTTCTTATGTCCTTGCCACCTGTCCTAACCCACACATGCACTGTTGACTGTGTGCTAGTATGTGTACTGCCTGCTGCAGAAGTTCAGTGTTGTCCACATCATTTTGAACCACAAGCTCTGAACGGACAGGTTTTGGGCATTAGTACAGATCACTTTAAGGTTATTCCTACACTAAGATGAAGTACAGGTGTGCATCATTGGGGTTTAACATAGTTCTTTTCCCTGTAGGACTTCAGAACACCTGATGCCCAGAGCTTTGCCAAGATGTCATGTGGTTTTACTAAGCATTACCTTTTGTTTGCAGTTGTTTCATGATTAGTTGTCTCACTGCTTTTTTTTTTTTTTTACATAAATTGTAATAATAAACAGTCAAGCTTGTTGCATCATTTGCTGTATTTACTGTTCAGAAACTATTTGTAAACTAATTTGTGAGTGATTGGTTCAGTTAAAATGTATTTCTTGTCAGCTTCCAACATATAATATTGGTTATTGCCAATAACACAAAACAGTGAACGTCAATAGTACCATTTGCACAAATGTGTACTTTAGGTGGCATGCTTGCTCAAGCATGCGCACTGTTGACGCGCTAACACAACCCGCCACACATCGACGTCAGCTGTAAAGCCGCCTGGTTATAAGACGATAAGGCATTTTGGTACGCATGTCTTTACTTCTCGCTTTCTATTCCACACACGCGTTCCCGACGTTGAAAAAGCAACAACTAGAGGCGTGTGTCCGCCATTCCGTGCTTTTCCCTGCTGGGTTTCGCAGGAAGGACGATGACGTCACATCCACAGGGTTCACGCGGGGAAAGTTTCGCGAGCGCTGTAGTCTGTTGTGTCGGTGTAGACCGCTCGGTGCTGGCAGGAAGTAGGATTAAAAGTCCACGCATGCAGCTCGCTAGCTAATAATACCGACGTGAGGCGGATGGGACGTGTCTAGTTTGAAGAGTTTTATCATGGAAGTGGCGGACAAGACGGCGAGTTTCGAAGAGGACGGCGACACTGTTGGTATGTGTGTACCTCCCCAGCGCCCCCTGCCGGTCAGATGCGCAGTAAAACGCTCAGCTAGGACCGTAAATAGCTTCTGTGCGTTGAGTATATAAGTTTTTTTTATGAGTTTTACTGATAAAAGTTACGAACTAACCGGGACCAGCTGCAGCCTGAACGTCTACCGGTGACTGTCATGGTGTAGGCTACTAACATTCACAACTAGCGAAGTTACTGACAGAAGTTTTAACGCATTGCGTTGACAGATTTGTAGTTAGCTTGCAAGAAGACATTTATTTTGATCCCCAAAAGATAAAAGTTATTATTTAACATTAGTTTGATGTCATCTGGCAATAGCCATTCTATGATCATCCAGAAAGTTGCGATCAACAAGTGGTTTAACAACCCAGTCACTAAATATTACAGAGCTCCCCCATGTCAGCAAATTGTAATCGCGTTACTTGTAATTATAGTGGGAAGATGCTCATTACGCTTCATGTCACTGTTTCCCACACCATAACCCGCTGCCTTAATATGCTGCTTTCAAATGAGTTGTTCTCCTAGTTCGCAGTGATTGGCGTTGATTTAAACTCAGTGGTGCTGCCTCGTCACATTCATTCTGTTCGATCGAATGTTTCCAATATTAAAAGGGTTTAAAATCTTAAAGCTTTCAATTCTTTCATGTTCAGTTCCATCTGAATCCGAAGTGAATCCGCAGACTCAGCTAATCGAGTGCCGAGCTCAGCTGGAGCACTGGAAAGGCGTTGCTACGATCTGCGAGCTAAGCAAACAGGAAGAGCTGGAGGAACTGCAGAGGAACTATGACCAAGAGATCCAGTCACTCCAAGAGGCACTTAGAGGTCAGGGGAGAAAGCGAAAATAAAAGTGAAGAATGCGTATGAGTCTTCTGTCTCACCCAATGTGACGTGTGTGTCTTATTGCCTTACACAGAGACCGCCTCCCAGTATGAGGCCAGGATATCTGCACTACAGTCGGAGCGCGCTCATTGGAGGAGGGCAGGGTTCACTCCAGACAACAAGGTGTGTGTGTGTGTGTGTGTGTGTGTGTCTGCATCTGCGTGTGTGTATCTACATGTATCTGTGTGTATATATATCTGTGTTCGTATCTCTTTCTATGTGTGTGTGTGAGTATCTCTGGGTGTACTTCTATGTTTCTTTTTTGTGATCAGGAAGAAATTGGATAAAAGGGGAATTCCATAATGTGATCTGTGTCCTTTCTCCACTTTTTGTTCTGAAATCACCTCATTTTGTCACTTCTCTCTGTCTTCCTCTCTCTCTCTCCTGTCTCTCTTCCTCTGACACTCACACATATCTTTCTCTTCTCTTTTTTCCACCCCCTGCACCTACCACAGGCCAGCATAAAAAAGGGGAGGATGGACGGAGCTCCCCCCGCCGATACGCTGACCGAGGCCTGCCCTTCCCCCAGAGCTGCTACGCTGACGGAGGCCTGCACTTCACCCAGAGCTGCTATGCTGACCGAGGCCTGCACTTCCCCCAGAGCCCCTGGCGCTGAGGGTTCTGGTGGGGACAGTGAACCACAGGAGCTGATGGCTGAGCCCTGTGACCCTGGAAGCACAGGCCTCCACATGGAGGGATTCTACACCCAACACTTCGACTCCGTCTCTCTCTCTTCCTTCTCTATGGACACGCCCTCCCTACCCAGGCGCACGCCCCCTCAAGATGATACAGCCTCCCTGGTTTCCACAGGGACCCTGGTCCCTGAAGCTATTTATTTACCGCCGGCAGGGCACAGGCTGGTCACGCACGCAGACTGGGACGACCTCCAGGCTCAGGTCAGTGCAACTCTGTTTGTACTGGTGCAGCTCTGTTTGTACTGGGTTACTCAATTTTACAGAAGAATAAAACAGTAATAAAATCTAGGAATAAAATGAGAAGAGAAAAGTGAATGTGTTCCTGTGTATCTTACTGCAAACAGTCAATGATAAAGTGTCATTAAGCTCTGCTAAATTGAATACATTATTATCATTATTAATGTTAATATTGAATAATGGGATTTGACCTGCTCAATTAACATGCTGTGCTTGTTGCAGGGGATGTGTGCATGTCTTATTGGGGTTAATAAGTGTGTTTTGTCTACTAGACAGGGAACATTAAACAATCACATGTTCCTCATTAGTAACACTACTAAAGAGTTGTCTGAAAATGTTTGAATAAAAATGATTTTGTTTCCTGTTGAGAACAAACACGTTATTGGTTCAATATTAGTAATAATGGGCAAAGAGGATGTCGTGCACTTCTAGCTGCTGTACGATATTAGTGAGAAAAGCATGTTGCTGAATGCTGATGGAATAATCTTGAAAGGGTGGTTGGGCTGGTGTGTGGGGCCTGTCTACATGATTACGACAAAATGAACCTTTGTTTTCTGTGTGTGGGGCCTGTCTACAGAGCATTCCTGTTTGTGCAGCAGTTGCTCCTGAAGGGTTGGACTTGTGCAGGTCCACGGGTGTTTTTCTGAGGCCTTCCTGAGTTGTTTGCATTTTGTCTTGATCTGAAAGGGTGAGAGGGATCTGGCTGTAGAGGGTGAGGGATCTGGCTGTAGAGGGTGAGAGGGATCTGGCTGTAGAGGGTGAGGGGGATCTGGCTGTAGAGGGTGAGGGGGATCTGGCTGTAGAGGGTGAGGGGGATCTGGCTGTAGAGGGTCTGCTGTCCAGCCCCCAGGTGCACATAGTTCTCTCCTTCATCTCCTTCAATCAGCTCCTAAACATCACTGGATCAAATTCTGGAATCAGCTTGGTGTGTGTACATTTCGGACGAATTGTAAATCTGAAAAGGTTAATTAAAACTGAACTATACCTAATTAGTCTAATTAGTTACACTGACTTCTGACATGAACAAAAGGGAATCCTTACTAATTGACTCTTGCGTTTACATGTGTGGAGGAGTGAATAATTCTTTCTGAATGAGTGTCTTAGCCTAGATGTGACCTGGGTCCACAACTCTGCAGCCCACCAACACCAGCTGTGTTATATCTCACTTTAATGGGTCCTGTTTTGTGTCGCTTTGTCAGGTGTCTGATCTGCAGAGAGAACTGGACCACATGGCTGAGGAGAAGGCGGTGCTGGAGAAGGAACTGGAAACACAGACCACAGAGACCCAGAACCAGGTAGGCGAGCCTTCCCTCATATCTCCATATCTCCAAAAGCCATAACCAGCATGTAAATTGCAAAGTTTATACTGATTTCAACACTGGAATACAGTCTTTCCAGATCAGATATGGGGTCATCTGGAGATGATTTACAGCACAAATAAGTTGTGTGTGTGCATGCGTGTTTCACTAAGGTGTCAGTGCTCCAGTCTCAAGTGCAGACATCTGAGACCCTCCTTCAAGACCTGCAGAAATCCTTCAGCCAGACACAAAGTGCTGTACAGAGCAGATTGGTGAGCGGCAGTTAAATGATCCAGTCAGAGAATCGCACTTGCTTGATGAAACAGGGTGCAGGAGGTGTGTGTGTTTGGGGGCTTTGCCCTTTGTGCTAACGACCCTGTGTTGTGTGCAGACAGAGCTGTCTCTCTCGCAGAGACGAGTTTGTAGTGAGCTCTGCAGACTCAAAGGCGGCGATGAGAACAGCTCTGCAGCAGAGGAGCAGCCCGCCCACTTTACTCTACAGGTGACAGACCTGCTGGGAGTCTCTCTCTCTGTGTCTGTCTGTTTGCACATCTGCTTGTGTGTTTGTGTGCACGAGAGAACTGAATTAAGTGTGTGTGTGTGTGTGTGTGTGTGTAGGGAGCACACTCTGAGGAGAGGCTGCGTATTGAAATCGTGAACCTGAAGGAGCAGCTGGAGATGCGTACGGAGGAGAGTGGTGTGTGTGCGCACTGTTGATCTAATGCTGTCTGTATGGAGCATGGTGGTGTGTCTGTGTGTGTGCTCTGTTGTCTGTGTTATTCACACAGTGTTCATTCCTCTTTAACTACTGCACATAATAACCTGGACTCTTGTCTTACATATGCTGGCTCCCTTCGCCCAGAGGTCTTAGAGGGTGAGTGGCACTTAAATTCTCCTAGAAATCTGTGATGGGTAATACAGCACTGATGTGGGCAGTATTCCAGTTTTAAGGTTATATTGTGTGTATGTGTGTGTGTGTTCAGTCCAGCTCTCAAGCTTAAAAACAGAGACAGATCGCATCCAAAGTGAAAAAGATAAGGTGTGTGGAAACTTATTGAAATGAACATCTTACATATTTATGTATTACACACACCATTTTAAATGTCTTAATCATTTTAAATGCATTCATGTACGCGACGTGTGTGTGTGTACATATGTGTGTTTAGTTGGAGGGTGAGCTGCAGGAGTGTCGCACTGAGCTGCAGGGTCTGCGGGTGGCGCTGTCGCATTTACAGAGAGACTGCAAGACACAGAACCAGGAGAAGGTACACCTCCACTACACACAGAACCAGGAGGAGGTACACCTCCACTACACACAGAACGAGGAAGAGGTACACCTCCACTACACACAGAGGAAGAGGTACACCTCCACTACACACAGAACCAGGAGGAGGTACACCTCCACTACACACAGAACCAGGAGGAGGTACACCTCCACTACACACAGAACCAGGAGGAGGTACACCTCCACTACACACAGAACCATGAGGAGGTACACCTCCACTACACGCAGAACCAGGAGAAGGTACACCTCCACTACACACAGAACCAGGAGAAGGTACACCTCCACTACACACAGAACCAGGAGAAGGTACACCTCCACTACACACAGAACCAGGAGGAGGTACACCTCCACTACACACAGAACCAGGAGGAGGTACACCTCCACTACACACAGAACCATCAGGAGGTACACCTCCACTACACACAGAACCAGGAGAAGGTACACCTCCACTACACACAGAACCATGAGCACACTACACAGTGTGGCGGTAGCACTGATCTTGGTCAGGCCCTTTATCTGTCTGCTCTACCTGCAGTGCTTCAAGAGTAGGGAACTGGGCCAGTGTGTGCGCACATGTGTACGTGTGTGTTAGGCCATATGCTTGCGTATGTCTTCATCTCTATTTTCTCTCTGTCTTCCTCTCACCACCTACCCCACCCTTCTCCATCTCCCCCTCCACCTCCCCCAGATGTTGCTGCAGCAGCAGTGTTTAGAGCTGCGTAGTCAGGTGATCAGCCTCCGCAGTCAGCTGGACACCAGTCAGGCCGTGCAGAGAGACTTTGTGCAGCTGTCTCAGTCTCTCCAGGTCAGCCGTCCCCTCGTCGTCCTACCGTCCAGACTCCATCCTCCTTCATGTGCTCACCGCTCCATTTCCCACGAACTCAACCTCGTCACGTTCCTCTGTGTTCCTCTCCACTTTTCAGGTGAAGGTGGAGCAGATCCGACAGGCGGAGTCTCTGCACCAGGTGCGGCAGGTGCTTGGGGAGGGACTGGAGGCGGAGCCTGAGCGTCCCAGCAGTGCCACGTGAACCTCATCAAGCATGTCACCTTTTCCTGTGGACCAAAGTCTCACGCGCACACACGCATCAGCCTCACATTGCTGGCACCAGCTAACCCTCTAACACTGCTGGCACCAAGAGACACCAACCTGATGTTTTTAAATACTGAAGTAAGATTAATACTCTCTGAAACAGGACTAACAACTGGACTAAACAGGACTAACAACTGGACTAAACAGGACTAACTGGTTCTACTTGAGTTTTAAGCAAAACTAACACATCATGACGCTCAGTGCACTCAGTGACGGACGTCAAACCCACAACCTTTCCCATGGCCAATATTCCTGATGCGTCTTGCTGTATTCATTTATTCACACACACATACACACATACACAATGCACTCTGTCATATTTGTAACCAGCTATATATACATGACTGTGAGAAATGTAATAGAAGTGCCATAATTTACATTGTTCTCATATTTGATGTTACAAAACGCTGGCAATGCCACTCCACAATGTCACAAATATCCGAAGTGTTATAACTTGTTATAACAGTGTCATTGTAAAATGCCATGTACACTGGCAGGACAGTGTACCGAGAAATGTCTGGTTATGTAATACTGACTAGTCGTCTCATTTTATTGAAACATGGTTAATGCTGTATGTGGTTTTCATCTGTTTTTTCATTTTCACAGAATAACTTTAATTTTTGAACAGTGTGTGTCTGCCAGCTCAAAAGAGCTTAATGTAGGATTAAATTAATATTTTTAAGAAATCAGTTATATACTTCTCGTGGTATTTTATGGTGAGGATCATCCACGTTTCGGAGGACCACTCTTGGGACTGCATGAACGTCTTTGGACCAATGTACCAGAATCAGGACAGGGATCCCTGAACATCTGAATCTCCACACAGGAGACTAGAGGAGGCCTACCTTGAGCGTGCTTTACAGCAGGGTGTAAAGTAGACTAGACTAGAAGATCCTCTAGAGTTCTCTGTTTGCCTGGTTAGCAGTAATTTAACATCTGAACTGTTGTATGACATGCTATGATCTCATGTTTCCAGTAGAGATTTTCTACTTACAAATCTGTTGGAAGTCTGACACTCTGGGACAGCAGCCATGTGTGTGATATCAGTGATTAAATATGAATCAATTTATTTGTGTTTTGTGTAATGAGCATTTTTATCATGTTGCGCGTGTGTGTGCGTGCATGCGTGCACTACTCATTCGTCTGCTCGCCATTCTGTTCTATGTCTGGACATTTTGGCTCCTTTTTGATTCATCTTTGATCTTTTATTAAACTTCCATTTTACCTAAAGCTGAATGCTGGGCCTGTGTGTGTGTATATATGTGTGTGTGTGTGTGTGGGTGACTGCGTGTGTTTGTATGTGTATGCGTGTATGTGGATGACTGCGTGTGTGTGTGTATGTGTTCATGTTTGTGGATGACTGCGTGTGTGTATGTGTATGCGTGTGTGTGTGGATGACTGCGTGTGTGTTGATGACCGTGTGTGTGTGTGTGGTGTGTGTGTGTGGAACCTGATGCTGTAGTGTCTCCCTGACACAGGGAGCTCTAATGAGAGGTCTTGGTGGTGTGTTCTATACATGTGGCCCAAGCTCAGGGCTTTAACCTTTTAGTCTTTATTAAGTGCTGGGCTTTTCATACACAACACAAATACACAAAGTGCACTGTACTGTTAAATATATATCTTTATTTTTAAAGAATAGAATAATTGAATATCAGATTACTGTTTATAATGCTACATATATTAATTTAAATCATAATGCAATCAAAGGTGTTTTTTTTTTTTGTCTTTTTCTATATTTTCTCTCAGTTATTTAGGGCTGCGATAACTCGATGTTCCCTGCAGGTGGTTGGTTGGTTGATGAAATGCTATCCCAGCTGCTAAGCAACCCTTCGTTGTCATTCGACTCTTCATCTCTATTCTCCGCCCTCCTAATCCTCAGTCCCATTTTTTTGACACCAGGTTGTTGTCTTTCTCTGGGGGAGAGAACGTGTGCTGTCAGATATGGAGGATGAGGTGGCTCACTTTAGCTTGGACAGCTGGGTTAATATAAAGTCTGATGAATTAATGAGCTATTAACCAGCACTTGGTCATGCTCCATTCTCTAGCTGGTGTAGAATGCAGAGCAGGTAACAAAGTACAGTATGACTTGGACCATTTATAGCAACTGATATCAGGTTGTTTTTGAACTCTATGCATATATATGTGTGATCTGTTCACTCTCTTGTAGAATCCAGTGTTATAATTTTCCAGTTCTGAAACTGTCATTTTCATGCAGACTAAAGTATGGAAATGGAATGTCATTCTGTCGGTTGGTTTAACAGGTGTCTCATGGGGCTTATTGGTGTTAAAGAGAGCTCGCTAGGGGAGAAAATCACAAATACACACACACACACACACGAGATGGGAGCATACACTGCAAACATGCACCCGCACACTCACTGCACATGCACACTCACTGCACACACTCACTGCATGCACCCATATTCAATGCACACATGCATAATCACTGCACACACACAGACTCACTGCACACACATGCACATAGTGGCATTTTCTCATCTGTAGCCAAGCAAACAAACATCATCCTAGGATGAGATGGCTGTGGGATTCCTTACTTTGTTACAGGGATTGTGAAGGGAACGGGATTAGGCTGGAATAAATCCAGGAGGGATGGATCCAGGGAGGAAGATTAGGGAAGATCACGGCAGGTTGTAATGAAGAGGATAATGGTGAGTTCAAATGAAAAGGGGAGTGGCTTGATGAAAAGGGGAGGGGTTGGGTGAAGAGGAGAGGGGTTGGGTGAATAGTGAAGGGGTTGGATGAAAAGGGGAGGGGTTGGGTGAAGAGTGGAGGGGTTGGATGAAAAGGGGTGGGGTTGGGTGAAGAGGGGAGGGGTTGGGTGAAAAGGGGCGGGGTTGGGTGAAGAGGGGCGGGGTTGGGTGAAAAGGGGAGGGGTTGGGTGAAGAGGTCAAGAAAGACAAGAGGACCAGGCTTATTCAGAGGAATACATTGTGTTGTGTAGGCTGGGACAGTAAGATGAAGAATGATGATGATGATTATGTGATCATTTACAGGAAGTTCACAGTACTTTTCCCAAACTATAGTTGCAATAGTAATTTCAATCTAATTGGGCAAAAGTTATTACATATTATAGGAACAGTTTACATATTACATATTCTACAGTTTAGTGTAAATAAAACAGAACATTAGATAAACATTTTATTGCAACTGTTCAGATAGTGTCTGATTATTCTGAAAATGTACTAAGAAAGAATGTGCTTTCTGTGTGTGTGTGTGAGTGTTCCCTCGCTTGCATGTTGTGTGTGTGTGTGTGTGCATGTGAGTCTGTGTTCTCTTAATTTGGGGTGTGTGTGTATTCCCTTACGTTCCAGGTAGTTACGAGCAATAAACTTGAGGAGCTCGTCAATCAGGATGACTGGGACCGAGAGCTTCAGTACGATGATCCACTGTTCCAGGGTCAGATGCGTCAACTTAAATATCACCTGTGGTTTAACAGAGAGCAAAAGAAATGGTCAGCAATGGATGAGAGACACCAGTGATGTGAGGACATCGCGGTCAGTGAGACACAAGACGGCAGTGACGTGAGGACGGACAGGATCATTAGAGCCGAGTGTTTAGGAGCGATGTGTTGGCGACAGGACTCACAGGTAGAGGATCGATGTAGATGATCATAAAGTGTAGGGACATGGACAGGGACATGGCGCCCACCAGCCAGATATTACTCCAGGGCGGCATGCGGACCAGGGACTGATTCTCTGACAAGCTGCGCACACACGCACACACATTGGTAAATGAGTATGACTGAGTTATGAAGGTGATTCTCATGAGCGTATCCAGACAGTGTTGGTCTGGAGCCCAGAGTTACATGTTTGCCTCCTGAACATCCTGGACTAGAGCCTGGGACACACCACTGTCATTCGCTTTGAATGAATCGATCTGTTTGATGTTCAGCATTAAGGCATTTTTGTGGCGTTTGGAGTGAAGGCATCAGCAGGTTGTTGCAGTCTGACCTGTTTAGTGCGTTGCACATCTCTATGGTGACCAGCACAGACAGAGCCATGGTCATGGGGGGTGCAGATTCGAACACTTCACACTCAATGTCAGCAAAGTCCTCGTTATCAGGAGTGCACTGCATGAAGTGGGACTGAGATACAGAGAGCCAATCAGAGAGCATTCTGTGACCTTACTGACCAATCAGAAACATTCAGACAATATCTAAAGCCGATGAAAGAGTGCATCCAGAGCAGGGCCTTTCTGTGTGTTGATGTCTGAAAGTTCAGATATTCATTCCTAGTTCGTTTCCCTTCCCAGATCTATCCAGATGTCTTTAGCTCTAGTGGATTTTACTCTCCTCCCCCTTCCCTCTCTCACCAGTGTGATTCATCAGATGCGTTAGAGAAACCAACTGAAATGCTGAGTGTGAAACCAATTTGAGGTGCTGGTCTGGAGAGGAGGGTGCTGTACTCTCACCAGCTGGTAGAACGTGACCTTGGGGCCGTCCTCCGCGTAGATGAACCACCAGGCTGCAGCAGCCACTGTAGCAGCTCCGACGTAGCCTGGGTGAAAGGAACACGGAAGGGCTCGCAAACATGCGTGTGTCATGATCACCTTTTACATACCAGTTATGTAAACATGAATAACATGTGAGTATGAATCCAGCTGGGGGCAGTCTGATAATGGGCCATAGGTATATCACAGTGGCTGTAAGAGGTTTCTAAAGGTGTTGGAGCTCACTTCCGATGGCCAGGTATCTGAAGAACAGCCAGCCGGAGATGAGGGGCTCCTTTGGGGATCGGGGGGCCTTGCCCATGATGTCCAGGTCGGGGGGGTTGAAGCCCAAGGCAGTGGCAGGAAGACCATCAGTGACCAGGTTCACCCAAAGGAGCTGCACTGGGATCAGAGCCTCGGGCAGTCCGAGAGCAGCGGTCAGGAAGATACTGAGAGAGAGAGAAAGGGGGGAATGGATGTCTAAAGAATAGCTGAATATGTGAAGAGCAGGAAGATGCTAGCAACATCAAGGTGATGGGATTGACTCCCAGGGATCCCATGTAGGCAGACTGTTGTCAGCCACCTATACACCTGTACATCTATACACCTGTACACCTGTATGTGGCTGTGATAATCCTTTACATCTGTACACCTGTAAGTGCCTGTGATAAAACTGTACACGTGTACGTCTGTATACCTGTACATGGCTGTGAATGTAGGTGGGTCCTTACCACACCACCTCACCCACGTTGGAGGAGATGAGGTAGCGGATGAACTGCTTCATGTTGTTGTAGATGGCGCGGCCCTCCTCCACAGCCGCCACGATGGAGGAGAAGTTGTCGTCTGCCAGAACCATCTCCGAGGCTGACTTGGCAACAGCAGTGCCAGAGCCCATGGCAATGCCAATCTCCGCCTTCTTCAGGGCGGGGGCATCGTTCACACCATCGCCAGTCTGATTGGAGGGCACAGCATCAGAACGGCTGGCACTGTGTTCAATTCACTGTGTTCAATTCACTGTGTTCATTTCACTGTGTTTATTTCACTCTTCATTTCACTGTGTTCATTTCACTGTTTTTATTTCACTGTTCATTTCACTGTGTTCATTTCATACTGAGCATACAGTAAAACCAAAGGCAAGAGAAGGGGGTGTTGTCATAGCAATGCTGTATTGTGTCCGGATCTATGAGGACAACAGTGAGCATAAACAAACTTCTATTTCAGTGACAGTAGATCAGTTCTGTAAAAGACATGACAATAATATCTAAAAGGCATTCCAATGAAACAGCACGTGACTGTAATGTGGGGTAATGGGGTAACTGTAACTGTAATGTGTAGCTAACTGTAATTTGGGCTAATGGGGTATCTAACTGTAATGTGTGGTAATGGGGAAACTATAACTGTAATGTGGGGTAATGGGGTAGCTAACTGTAATGTGGGGTAATGGGGAAACTATAACTAATGTGGGGTAATGGGGCAACTGTAATGTGGGGTAATGGGGAAACTATAACTGTAATGTGTGGTAATGAGGTAAGTATAACTGTAATGTGGGGTAATGGGGTAACTAACTGTAATGTGGGGTAATGGGGAAACTATAACTGTAATGTGGGGTAATGGGGTAAGTATAACTGTAATGTGGAGTAATGGGGTAGCTAGCTGTAATGTGGGGTAATGGGGTAACTGTAATGTGGGGTAATGGGGAAACTATAACTGTAATGTGTGGTAATGAGGTAAGTATAACTGTAATGTGGGGTAATGGGGTAACTAACTGTAATGTGGGGTAATGGGGAAACTATAACTGTAATGTGGGGTAATGGGGTAAGTATAACTGTAATGTGGAGTAATGGGGTAGCTAGCTGTAATGTGGGGTAATGGGGTAACTGTAATGTGGATGAATGTTAGTTGCTGAGCCCATCATGGCACTGCTGGAGCTGAGCAGTCTTCTCTCACCATGGCGGTGATCTCGTCAAAACCCTGCAGGAACTCCACAATCTTGCTCTTGTGGGAGGGTTCCACGCGAGCGTAGCAGCAGGCGCGCCGCACCGCGTCTCTCTGCTGCGCCAGAGGGAGGTCGTCGAACTCTCGACCCGTGAAGGCACGGCCCGTGACATCCTCATCCTCACCGAAGATACCGATACGGCGACAGATGGCTACAGCAGTGCCCTTGTTGTCACCTGGGAGACGAAGAGTGGAACAAGACGTCGTCATGGATGCCTACAAGGGCCTACAAGGGTCTACAAGGGCCTACAAGGGTCTACAAGGGCCTACAAGGGTTTACAAGGGTTTGCTCTTGAACAGCAAATGCTGTGAGGCTCAGTAGATACAGTACGGTGAGATTAATTTAAAACACACAACAGATGATGCATCTTAAAAAAGGGACAGTCAAGGATAGTTCCCAGTCCCTTTTGAATCCATGTGAGGAAACCAGGACTTGGGGAGTGTTGACTGAATGAGGGGAGAGGAGGGGAGAGGAAGGAAAAGGAGGGAAAAAGAGGGGATAAGAGGGGAGAAGAGGGGAGAGAGTAGAAAGCGTCTGACCAGTGATCATAATGACCCGGATGCCTGCAGCCTTGCACAGTTGGATGGAGCCCATAACCTCTTTACGGGGGGGGTCTAGCATGCCCACGCAGCCCACAAACGTGAGGTCCGCCTGGATAGTAGGGACAAACGTGCTGGGGTTAATGGAGCTTGGAGCGTAGAAGCTGAGTATATAGCAGGATGTCCAACACCCGATTTGCCTTCTCAGAAGAGGTGTGGCATGGATGTGCTGTCTTGTCCTTTGTTGCTGTGTGCTGGGTGTTCAGTCTCTCTCACCTCGTACTCGACAAACTTGGTGGAGTCCTCCAGGTTCATTTCGTCCCTGCTGAGTGGGCTGTCCCGAGTGGCCAGGGCCAGACAGCGCAGGGTGTCCCGCCCTGTACCCCACTCCTTAATGACCGCCATGATCTTCTCCTTGACGGGCCCTGTCAGGGGCAGGCGGGAGGTGCCCACACGGATGTACGCACACCGATCGATCACCCCTTCAGGCGCGCCCTGCAAGATGGAGTTATTTTTGGAGATGCAGAGCACATTCTTTACATGTGGGATATTCTCATGAAAAGATTTTTGCGACAGAAGCAGTAACCTTGATGAACATCTTGTTGCCCAGTGGGGCTTTGGAGGCCTTGGTGGGGGAGCAGTAGACAGACATGGACTTCCTGTCACGTGAGAATTCCAGTGTGAACTCCTTCTTCATCAGCTGCTTGATGACCTAGAGGAGACACGTGAGACACTCAGCGTAAAACACACATAACCCAGACTCCTGGGAGGAAGGTTCCAGTTGCAGATTATAGGGTGTTTTAATGGAGGTGGTAGTGAGGTAGTGTAGCAGTGATGTAGCAGTGTAGTGCACAGTGGTGAAGTACACTTACAGAGCAGCAGGCGTTTGCCCTCTCCACCTTGGACAGGCCGCGAACGTCAGTGTTGAAAACGTTCATCTTCTCCACCAGACAACACAACGCCGTCTCCGTTGCCTCACCCACCTTCTCATAGATCCCCTTAGACTGGGAGACGGGAAGAGTAACACATGAGCCCTGCACCTCAGAGAACCACGCACACCCACATCCAGCAGAGGGAGCTCCTCTCTGCCCAGATGTAGGGAAACAGCATGTGTTGGCGCAGATGGGTGAGGAGCAAAGAGGTGGAGGAGGGAGAGACGTGAAAACAGAGGTAGATGGAGAGGTGGAGGAGCTGACTGACCTCGTTGTAGTCCAGGGAGGAGTCGTTACACAGGGCACAGATAGTGGCCAACTCCACCAGCCCATCGTACTGACCACACTTTACGCTTTCTCCATGCTTAGTTCTGCAGAGATGAGAGAAAGAGTGTGTGTGTGTGAGTGTGGGTATGTGCGTGCGTGTCTGTGTGTTTAGTATATTCCACTGCACTCTGGTTCCAGGGAGTTTGCGAATCACTTACACCTCTCCCTCAGGAGTGTACTTGGAGCCAGAGATGTCATAGCGGTCTAAGGTCACAGAGGTGCCTTCCACCTTCTCAATGATGAACATCTAAACCCACATAGACATAGACATATTCTGTGTGGGTGTGAGCTCATGATGCAGAAAAGACAACATAATTTTTTGATGGCATGCATCTGAAAAGTCTTGAGTGAGTGTGTATGTATCTGTGTGCTTGCAGGTGTGTATGCACTTCCGTGTCACACCTTGGTCACACACATCTGGTTGGTGGTGAGGGTGCCCGTTTTGTCGGAGCAGATGACGGAGGTGCAGCCCAGCGTCTCCACGGAGGGCAGCGAACGCACGATGGCGTTCTTCTTGGCCATGCGGCGTGTGCCTAGAGCCAGACAGGTGGTGATGACGGCAGGCAGACCTGCAAGCACACACACACACACACGCCAGGGATTTAACAAAGCACGCACATGCCAGAGATTTAACACAGCACACACACGCCAGTGATTTATCATACATGTGGAACACACACACACACACAGACATTTATATATACACACACACACCAGACTCAGCTCAGTACTCAATGTTCCAGTTACAGATGAAAACATTTTCTCACACACATCCTTCTGGAATTATTTAAAGGTGAATAAGGCTGGACACCTCTTAATTACCTTAATGACACCTCTTAATTACCTTGAATTAGGTGTGTTGAGAGCTGGAAGAATCTAACGCCAGTATATCTAAGTATATCTAAGTTTAAGTCTGGCCTGTTTGTGGCCTGTCTGTGGTCTGTCTCTCTCTTAAGTCTTAGGCATGCTAGATTTTTATGTCAGATTGGCATCATCTGTCCTGGACTGTAAGGGAGTGTGTGTTCTGTCCTGGACTGTAAGGGAGTGCCTGTTCTGTCCTGTTCTATAAGGAAGCGTCTGTTTTGTCTCGGACTAGAAGTGTGTGTTCTGTCCTGCACTGTAAGGGAGCGTCTGTTTTTGTCTTGGATTGGAAGTGTATGTTCTGTCCTGCACTGTAAGGGAGCGTCTGTTTTTGTCTTGGACTGGAAGTGTGTGTTCTGTCCTGGACTGTAAGGGAACGTCTGTTCTGTCCTGGATTGCTCATTCTGAGGTCTCGCTGTCTCTGGCTTTCTCACCCTCAGGGATGGCGGCCACTGCCAGCGCTACGGCGATCTTGAAGTAGTAGATGGCACCACGGAACCAGGAGCCGCCGTGGACGGGGTCGTTGAAGTGTCCGATGTTGATGATCCACACGGCCACACAGATGAGTGAGATGACCTTCGAGAGCTGCTCGCCAAACTCATCCAGCTTCTGCTGCAGGGGTGTCTTCTCCTGCTCCGTCGCCGCCATCTGGTCACGGATCTTGCCGATCTCCGTGGATACGCCGGTGGCCACGGCGATGCCAATGGCTTTGCCAGCGGCAATGTTGGTGCCCTGCAGGGGAGAGAGAGAGACAGAGAGGGGAGGAGAGAGATGGGAGGAGAGAGGAGTGTGAGAGAGAGAGAGAGTGTGGGAGAGAGATATGGAGAGAGAGAGTGGGAGAGAAAGATGGAGGGAGAGAGAGTGGGAGAGAGAAACAGCTGGTTGACGGAATGTCTGAGACTGGGGTTATAGTGTTGATGTCTGAGACTGGGGTTGCAGTGTTGATGTAACTGGGGTTACAGTGTTGATTGACAGTGTCAATGTCTGGAAAATGCTGTAGATAAAAACCCAGCACTAGTGCTAATTCAGCAAAAAGTCTATGTATATGATGAATTATTAAAGCTGTTCAGTGTTTGAGATCAACCCTAACCCTAGGTCAATCAGGGCTACAGTGATGGAGGGATAGAGAAAGAGTGTGAGAAAAAAGAGTGGTAGTATGAGAAAGTGCCGTCAATTTTGTGGGGACGGAGGAGCTCACAGAAAAGAGCATATTCTTCTTGTCCTGGTTGACGGCTCTGGGGTCAGGAACGGCCTCCGTGTGTTTAATTACACTCACAGACTCTCCTGAGAGGGAGGCAGAATAGCATTTTAATTCACTGAGAAACTTCTTCCTTGAGAATAAAGTGACAGAAAATGTGAACATGATTTAGAGAATCTCCAGAAAGATGATGAGACAGAGTTCTGACTTTTCTGTCAGTGAGCTGAACAGGGAACTGTGCTGTGTATAATGCAGTAATATAACATATGCTGTATATAATGCAATAATATAACATACGCTGTGTATAATGCAATAATATAACATACGCTGTATATAATGCAGTAATATAATATATGCTGTGTATAATGCAGTAATATAATATAATATACGCTGTGTATAATGTAGTAATATAATATGTGCTGTGTATAATCCAGTAATGTAATATAATATGTATAATGCAGTATTGGTTACTGTAATTGTCCAGAGGCTGTACCTGTGAGAATGGACTGATCCACACGCAGAGTCGTGGACTTGATGGAGGTGATTCTGATATCAGCAGGGACCTTGTCACCAACTGCAGGAAACACACACACACAGAAACATGAGTGATAATACAAATATTACAGAATGCAAGCGGTCCATGCTGTGATGCATTTGGCCAGCAGGGGGCAGAGTGCTGCTCCTCAGAAGGCTAGGGGGGACGAGCCGACCCTCTAAACTCTGAGCAGCTGACCACAGAGAAAAAGGAATGATGAGGAGAGAACAGGTGGAGAATGAAAGAGAAGGAAAGAGGGATGAAGGGGAGGGAGAGACAGAGAGAGAGAAAGGGATTGAGACAAGGCAAGTAGAAGACAGGTGTTCAGCTGTATTTATACACTAGAGCAGCAGATTCCCTTACTTACACTTCTGGTGAGTCCCGCAACCTTCTCTGATCCATGTGCTCTACCCCTCCCTGTTCTCTCTCTCCCTCTCTCCCTCTCCCTCCCTCTCTCTCTCTCTCCCTCTCTCCTTCTCTTCCCCTTTCTATGTCTGTCTCTCTCTCTCTCTCTTACACACACATTCTGTTATGGCCATAATAAGATCCTCTCTGTCTTTCTCAAGGACATGGGACTCACGTGTAATCAAAGTCAAAGTCAAATTTTATTTGTCCTCTCACTGACACCCATGCACTACTCTCCACCCTGTGGTGGCTCTTGCTCTGGCTGTTCTGCTGTTCCTCATTCCCTGCAGGTGAGTACCTGACACCTCCACAATATCTCCGGGCACGATCTCCCTGGCCTTGATCCTCTGCACACTCTTGCGGTCGGCACGGTACACCTTGCCCATCTCTGGCTCATACTCCTTCAGAGCTTCAATGGCGCTCTCTGCGTTCCGTTCCTGCAGACACAAAAGCCCAGCTCACATCAGTTCCTACACCCTCTGTCCACTCTCGTCCAGCAGGGAACACCCTTTCCACTGGAGCATTGTTGGGTCTGTGTGGACTCTGGTGGGTCTGAATAAAACGGTGTTAAAACAACTCCTGTGGTATTCATTTCTCTAGTGGGACTGTAAACATTGCAGGTGTTCATTTATTTCAGAGTTTTTGCTGTGCTTGCGTGTATTTGTGTGTTTTTGAGTTTGTGTGTATCCATTCATGTGCGTGTGAGTCCCACCTGCCAAACTCCAACCACTGCATTGGCGATGAGGATGAGGAGGATCACGAAGGGTTCGACAAAGGCCGTGACCGTCTCTTCCCCTTCTTCAAACCAGGCCAGGACCTGACGGCCAACATTCACCCATTAAAACAGCATTCATTCAGTGTAGACAAGGGTGTGTCAGTGTGTGTAAGAGGTGTGTGTGTGTGCATGCGTGGGTGTGGGGTGTGTGTGTAGGTGTATGTGTGCCTTTGTTCAATGTCAGAAGATATTCACTATCACTCCATTCACTACCACTCCATCTCCTTTACAGTTACATGAACTTCTCCATCCCCATCCATGGATCTGAGACACGCTCATCCCCCTTTAGGTGGATGAGGTGGAGGATGAGGTAGAAGAGGAGGTTGAGGAGGTGGAGGAGGAGGTGTGTGACTACAGACAAGAGCTCATGTGGGATTTGCTGATTTGTATTTTCATCCTCCATTGTTATTATGACTGAGTGAACAAGGGTCACTTATAGAGAGCTTGTGGACTGTGGCACATAACAACCCTAAAATACACACAGTGCAGGTGGCTGAGGAGATCAGCTGAGGAAGGAAACCCGAGTCTGACACACACACACACACATTCACGCACACACACTCACACACACACACCTTCCCTTATCCCCAAACCCCACTGACTGAAATCTATACAGGGAGGCAAAGGTTCTGATTCAACTGACTAGACCCTAGAAACTGCATCATCATTCAACTTTCTAATTGTACACATTGTAACAATGACTGAATCTAAATGGGTCTTGGATCTGTGATCAATAACTAATGAGAGAGAGGGAGAGGGAGAGAGAGAGGGAGAGGGAGAGATAGAGAGCGAAGGGGACTCTATGTCTGCTCTAACGCTGTATAGCATGTAGAAACCACTCTCATGAACATCTCCTGCTACTCATCCTGCCTCTGGATGGACAACTGAATATATAGTTTACCCACAATGCACTGCTCAGGGTTGCAGGATTGAAAGTGTTGCTTTTTGATTGACTGGAGGGCATGGCAATGCGGGAAATGGAGTCTCTGTCCTAATTCTATAAATAATAGATAACTAAAATAGTTTCTCCAAGAAGTCACACAAGAAAGGGAAAAGGGCTAATTTCTCTGATATAATTCTACAAAAATGCATATGGTTGCTTACTTGGTTGATCCATTTTGTTTTACTTACAAAAGAGATGCAGGCAGCCAACAGCAAAATCCTGACCAGCAAATCTTCAAACTGCTCCACCACCAGTTCCCAGATTGACTTACCTGAAAGAGATAGAGAGAGCACATAAATACACTACTAAAACACATCAACCAAAAATATTGAAACACATCAACCATAAACTACTGAAACAGACAGATGAGAACTCACCTTCCTCAGCAGGCAGCTCTGTGATTGTTCCATTCGGTCATAGTGAAATGATCAAGAGAAGAACGGAAATGTAACATTATTTCTTACTTAAGTGTTTTGTAGATGATATTTAAATTATTGCACATTAAATGCAAAACATAAATACCCATGCAAATATTTTAATACCCACATTGATAGTTACCTGTGTGCCTATATAAAGTGAATATATAGCTAATCCCCCAGCTGTGCGCTAGCACAGTGTGTCAGCGGTGATTAGTACTGTATTGGACACGGGCCTGTGATGCTGACAACTGGTAGAGCTGATAAAGATGGCTGCTGCCTTCTCTTCCTCATGGGACCCTAGTCACATGCTAATATTACCTTTTCCTCCTTCCTTCCTTCTCTCCTACTTCAGTGAACATTCACCATCGTTTTTGCTGTGTAATTTCCTGTACTTTAATCTGTTCTTGCCTGTCGCTAAGGAACTGCTGTGAGCAAGCTTCCCATCCTCACATGCAGTCGGGAAAATGGCAGCTGTCAACGCGGACGTTAAGTTGGGAGATACAAACGTGTCTCCCTTCATCATTTTAGGAAATGTAATTCTCCTCCACCATCAGTCTCCTCCACCATCATTCTCTCTATCATCATTCTCCCTTGTCATCATTCTCCTCCACCATCATTCTCCTCTCTCTCAGCATTTGTGTGGCTGAGGTCCCCCTGTTCTGGCCCACTACACACTCACTACACCATTTATCCATTATCATAACCAAACCATAACCATTTATCCATTGATCCATTATCATAACCATAACCATTTATCTGCTTCCTGTGAGATCATTCTGCTCTATCCCTTCTGGTTTGATTACATTACAGCACTGTACTGATGGAAAGCAAAATCACGGTTTTCTTTCTCCACTGAGTATCTTCGAATCTTTTTGTAGTGTTGAGTCTATTTAAATTCATGCTCTAGCCACCCGTCCATCTGTCTGTTGGTGTCTTTCTCACCGTTATAGCCGTACTTGGTCAGGTTCTTCTTCACCTGGTCTGAAGTGAGGCCTGTACCCTCACTCACGCTGAAGTGAGCCAGGCACACGGCCGCCTCCTGGGTGTGGGCACCCTCCATCCACACGGGTCCTGGGGACGCTTCACAAATAACCACAAAAACCACTGTGTGAACAGAACCACGCTGTTCACAAACAACGCTTCACAACCAGGTGTTCAGGTGCGCAGGTGTTTGCAGGTGTTCACTCTGTTAGCTCTGAATCCTCGCAGGTGTTCACTCAGTCAGCTCGCTGTCCGTTATAGAACTGTTGAGCTCAAAAAAGATCGAGAAACAAGAACCACCGACACTTCTTCAGATAGAGGATTAGGGACTAAATAAGCGCCTCTGCTCTCTCTTTCTCTTCCTCTTCTCTTCCCCCTCTCTCTTTCTTTTCCCTCTCTCTCTCTTTCTCTCCCCCTGCTCCACGGGTAAATAGAAAGTGCTAACTCCTGTTCATTTCTGTACAGTTTTATAAAGAAGCCCCAAAGACCCCTCTGTACTGTCACTCCCATGCGAGGCCCTCTATTGGCTGTGCTGTAGCATATATGGTGCTAAGGGGCAGGCCCGGGTGGAGGAGAGGGGAGGAGCGGGGTAACTGGGTGATGACGATGTGTCTGACTGCTTTAGCGACCGCCTGCAGGGTTGCTGGGGCAGGTTAACCTTGAAGCGGGGTTTGAAAATGGTGTCTGTTGTTGGCATGTTCAGGGTAGGGTATTATGGTGTGGAGACAGCGTGTGAACACAGGGTGTGTGATGTGAACACAGGGTGTGTGGTGTGGCCACAGGGTGTGTGGTGTGGACACAGTGTGTGGTGTGGACACAGGGTGTGGGATGTGTGGTGTGGCCACAGGGTGTGTGGTGTGGACACAGGGTGTGGGGTGTGTGGTGTGGCCACAGTGTGTGTGGTGTGGATGGGGACGAGGGCATGTGCCTTGGCTGATGGCTCAAGGGTCTTACTGCGTACATATGGCATCAGGAAGGGGTCACCAGGGCTCAGTCTGATCAAGGAGGTTCTTACCATTACTGAGAGGGACAGAAACGACTGTGTGTGAGCAAGAACATCATTCTGTTCGGGGGATTAACACCCTAAAGTGAGGGCACATGTGTGCAGGGGGGTTGGGTGACTGGGAGGGGGGGGAGTTGTGAGAGAAAGATGGAGAGATTGAAGGAGGAGAGAGAGAGAGAGAGAGGGTGGAGAATGGGGGTTACAGAAGTAGATAGAGGAGAGGTGTAAATTCCCAGGTAAGAGTGTGGGGGGCACTGCAACACTTCACAGGAGCGGAGTCACCAGGCCTGCATAACCAGGGTTAAGAGTGAACTTGAGAGGAGGTACCATCACAATAGAGTCAGTCCACATCACTATAGACTCAATATGAGGAGGAGAAATGATGCGTGTTCTTCTCTGACTGGACAGAAGATACCCAGAATGTGAACCAGGAGGCTCCAAGGGTTTAGCAAGCCTCTTTAAACATCTTCCCCGCAAAACACACATGTACCTCCACACACATACAGAGAGAGAGAGAGAGAGACAGAGAGAGAGAGATAGGGAGAGAGATAGGGAGAGGGGGAGAGGGAAAGAGAGGGAGGGAGAGAGAAAGCAGGGGGAGGGAGGGAGAAGGAGAGAGAGAGAAAGATGTAGGAAGAGGGAGGTAGGGAGGGAGAGAGGGAGGGAGTGGAAGGTAGAGTGGAAGGAAGAGTGGGAGGAAAAGAGGGAGGGAAAGAGGGAGAAAGGGAGGGAGGGAGAGAAAGAGGGAGAGAGAGAGAATAAAACAAAGGGGTTTCCTTCAGCTCTCCTTTCTCTCCCAGCTTTACACACGGGTTCAGCTGCTGTTCTGTACTTTGACCTTCGACCTTACCACGGATCGGTCTGTCGGCGCATGCCTCATGCGGCTCAATGACATTTAACTCAATATCCCACACGATCATCTTACATACACACACACACTATACAATGCACACTCCATAGGTTACAGATGCATACAGGCTGCATAACACACCAGCCCTCTAAATGTGTGATCTCAGCAAACGTCTGTTCTGCACTGTTCTACATGTTCCATTCGGTAGGATCTCTTGCCCCTCATGGTGACAGTGCTCCTGGTTCTCTGTCTGTGTGTAACACCCCAAAAACCCCACCTGAATGAATCCTCCTCCACCTAATCAGTCTATCTCAGTCTATCCACTTTGTGTACCTGACTGTGAATAAAACCCCACCTGAATGAATCCTCCCCCACCAAATCCTCTTCCACTGGGTACCAGGCTGTAATAAAACTCCTCAGAAAAACTCCTCTTGGTGTAAAGACTCTTGTAGTGATCAGTAAAACTCCTCCTGGTGTAAAGACCCTTGTAGTGATCAGTAAAACTCTTCCTGGTGTAAAGACCCTTGTAGTGATCAGTAAAACTCCTCCTGGTGTAAAGACCCCTGTAGTGATCATTAAAACTCCTCCTGGGGTAAAGACCCTTGCAGGGATCAGTTAAACTCTTCCTGGTGTAAAGACCTTTGTAGTGATCAGTAAAATTCCTCCTGCTATAAAGACCCTTGCAGGGACCAGTAAAACTCTTCCTGGTATAAAGAACCTTGTAGTGTTCATTAAAACTCCTCCTGGTGTAAAGACCCTTGCAGAGATCATTAAAACATCTCCTAGTGGAAAGACCCTTGTAGGGATCAGAAAAACTCCTGGTGTAAAGACCCTTGCCGTGATCGGTAAAACTCCTCCTGGTGTAAAGACCCTTGTCGTGATCAGTAAAACTCCTCTTGGTGTAAAGACTCTTGTCGTGATCAGTAAAACGTCTCCTGGTGTAAAGACCCTTGTAGTGATCATATAAAATGTCTCCTAGTGTAAAGACCCTTGTAGTGATCAGTAAAACTCCTCCTGCTGTAAAGTCCCTTGTCGTGATCAGTAAAAATCCTCTTGGTGTAAAGACTCTTGTAGTGATCAGTAAAACGTCTCCTGGTGTAAAGACCCTTGCAGGAATCAGTAATACTCCTCCTGGTGTAAAGACCCTTGTAGTGATCAGTAAAACTCTTCCTGGTGTAAAGACCCTTGCAGGGATCAGTAAAACTCCTCAAGGTGTAAAGACCCTTGTCGTGATCAGTAAAACTCTTCCTGGTGTAAAGACCCTTGCAGGGATCAGTGAAACTCCTCCTGGTATAAAGAACCTTGTAGTGATCAGTAAAACTCCTCCTAGTGTAAATACCCTTGTAGTGATCAGTAAAACGTCTCCTGGTGTAAAGACCCTTGCATGAATCACTAAAACTCCTCCTGGTGTACAGACCCTTGTAGTGATCAATAAAACTCATCCTGGTGTAAAGACCCTTGTAGTGATCAGTAAAACTCTTCCTGGTGTAAAGACCCTTGCAGGGATCAGTAAAACTCCTCCTGGTGTAAAGACCCTTGCAGGGATCAGTAAAACTCCTCCTGGTATAAAGAACCTTGTAGTGATCAGTAAAACTCCTCCTGGTGTAAAGCCCCATACAGGGATCAGTAAAACTTCTCCTGGTGTAAAGACCCTTGTGATGATCAGTAAAACTCTTCCTGGTGTAAAGATCCTTGTAGTGATCAGTAAAACTCCTCCTGGTGTAAAGACCCTTGTAGTGATCAATAAAACTCATCCTGGTGTAAAGACCCTTGTAGTGATCAATAAAACTCATCCTGGTGTAAAGACCCTTGTAGTGATCAGTAAAACTCTTCCTGGTGTAAAGACCCTTGCAGGGATCAGTAAAACTCCTCCTGGTGTAAAGACCCTTGTAATGATCAGTAAAACTCCTGGTGTAAAGACCTTTGCATTGATCAGTAAGATTCACCTGCAGCTCTTTTCCACTTATCTACAGCACTTTCCAATCACATTTACACTTTTGACTGGCATGTATAATTCTGCCTGTTTTTGGAACAATGTTTTTTTTGTTTTTTTGGGATCATGCCTCTTATAACCTTTCACCTGTGACCTTTGGTATTTTGTGGTGACACTAGGCCCACAGATAGCTGCAGGTGTCCTTGTGGCTCCTCCAGTGTCACCCAGTATGGTGGTCAGCAGTAATCCAGTAGTCCCAGTGGCTGGAGAAGGTTCCATCGCTGGGCCTGGTCCTGCATCCAAGGACTGCAAATGTGCAGTGTCAGCTTTACTCAGCTGTAATATTTCAGCATAGAACAGCGTAGAACAGGCCACGAATCAGCATTGACTAAAGCACCATAATTGTTATTTCTGGTTAGTTTCCAAATGTGTGTGTTCTGTATCAAATGTCAAATTACTCATGCAACCATAGAGAAACATATAATTTTTAATGTGTGTGTGTGTGTGTGTGGCATCCGTGCAGGAAAACTGTACAACAGAGACCAACATGGACACGTGAGGAAGAGGAGGAGGTGGTACAGGAGTTGGAGAAGATTAAAGAAGGAGGGAAAGAAAGAGCGAGTGTTGGAAAGATAAGAAAAAGCAAGATAAGGCATTCAGAACAGTGGACGGGAAAGGAAGACAGGGGCACAGACCTAGAGACAGACCTAGAGACAGACAGAGTGACACATCTAGAGACAGACAGAGCAACAGACAGACTAGAGAGCAACAGAGCTACTGACGTCAGAGCAACAGAGCTACTGACAGATAGACAGAATAAATCATGATTTCATTTAGTGTGTGATAGTAAGTGGCACGGTGACTCCTGATAGAGTCAGCTGTGAGCGCCTCAAGCCCTGGCTTCACCTTCTTACTTATTGTTCTGTCTTCCTTCCTCTGTAATGTCACTGTTGAAGAATGATCAGGTGGAATCAGAGTGTGATGGTCTTGTGTGTTTTGCCTTTCCAGGCGGGGGGCTTTGTGAGATGCATGTGGAATGTATGAGGTGTGTGTGAGTGAGGTATGTGTGAGGAGTGTGTGTGTGTGAGAGAGAAGTATGTGTGAGGTGTGTGTGTGTTTGAGGCATGTGTGAGGTGTGTGTGTGTGTGTGTGTGTGGGTTTACGCGAGGTATGTGTGAGGGGTGTGTGTGTGTGCCTGTGACAGTTGTTGGACAGGAATTGTACTACACTCTCAACACCATCTCAGTCCTGTCCCTATTCCTGGTGCTCTGTTTCCAAGCCTTTACTAATTCAGATAGTAATGTAATGAACACCACCTACACACACACACACACACTCACACACACACACACACACACACACACACACACACACACACACACAGTGAGAATGTACTTTCTTCATAATTCCATTCATTAATTTCTGTTGGTGTTGTCACACCAAAACACAACTGTGTATTGAGAGTTCACCTTTACCCCCTTTAACACCTTTTCCACAGTTTAACAGCAAATCATATAGAGCAACTGGGATCAGTCATTATAATCAAAGGTAAAGTGTGAGACTGCAGTGATGACCCTAGAACCACAGGACATTACACTGGCAGCGAATGCAGCTGATTGTGTTTGGTAACAGCACTGATGTCAGAGCCACAGATGCGATGGTGTGGCTGTGTGCACACAGTTGTGAAGCAACGTGTTGGTGAGCAGATCAGATATGAGGCCTGAGTGAAAAACTGTTAAGAGGTTCTTACAGAACGAGGGCCTTTCTGATGGAGTAGTTGCTAACACCAGCTAATTATAGGGAGGGATGTCCTTGGGTATTCTTGAAAGAAGAGAGGGTAGAGGATATCCCAGCACAAGCCACGCCCCCTCCCAAATGCCCCGCCCCCTCCCTAAAGCACCGCCCCTCCCTGTTTGTGTGTTATTTTTAGTCTGGCAGGTTCAGGCACCCATTGCTTTACTCCCAAGCCTTACAAGGCCCAGAAAGTATGTTGCCAAGCAACTGCTCATGTTTTGACCCAAACACAAGAGGACTCAGCAATCAGTCCACACCGACGTCTTCCACGGCGATGATTAGCAGTCCATCTACGCCTCTGCAGCATCATGACCAGCACAACACTGTACTGTCAGAAAGGACGTGTTGATGTCAGCAGTGCTGCTGGTTTGCTACTAAATCAGTTGTTTCTCTCATTAACGATGTTAACACCAACCTTGTCTCGCCAGCTATGATGGTCATTGGTGAAATATTTTAGACACATTTGAGTACAATGAGATAACAAATGCATCTTGGCAGCTATTGATTGTGTGTGTGTGTGTGTGTGTGAGTGTGTGTGAGTGTGCGTGAGTGTGCGAGACAAAAGAGCATGAGGGTATTAATGGAAGTAGTGTGTGTTTAGGAGACATGTGGGGGTCAGTGAGGATGAGTGTTACTACCAGAGCTGTTTACTGTGACACCTCACAGTGAAAACACAATCAAACATACACACACACACACACACACACAGGCACACATACACGCAGGCACACACATGCACACAGACACACACACAGGCATGCACGCACACAGACACACAAACAGGTACACACACACAGGCAATACACACAGGCAATACACACACACACACAGACACACACACAGGTACACACAGACACACAGGCAATACACACACACAGGCACACACACATGCACACACACAGGTACACACAGGCACAAAAACACACACAGGCACACACACAGGTCCACACACACACGCACACATGTGGTTGTCACTAACTCAACACAGAAAGCAGTGCCACTTATGTAACACTTGATAAATCAACAGACCATCGTCATTTTCATCCTCACAGCACGTATCAGTTCTGCTTTTATGAGATTCATTTGGTGTGTGTGGTGTATGAACACAACAAGACATCGAGCCTTGCAGACGGTACGGGGAGGACAGTACAGGGAGGACAGTACAGGGAGGACAGTATTGGGAGGACAGTACTGGGAGGACGGTATGCGGAGGACGGTATAGGGAGGACAGTACAGGGAGGATGGTACGCGGAGGACAGTACAGAGAGGACAGTACAGAGAAGACAGTATGGGGAGGACAGTACGGGGAGGACAGTACAGGGAGGATGGTACGCGTAGGACAGTACAGAGAGGACAGTACAGAGAAGACAGTATGGGGAAGACAGTACTGGGAGGACGGTACGGGGAGGACGTTACGGGGAGGATGAGTGTTCATATGTGTTGAGTTCTGCTGGTCTGTGTTTGGATGATGAGGTCCAGTGGGCAGATTCAGACGTGTCTAACGTTACTACATAGATTCGCACATCCAAACTATTTTTCTAATAATAATTAGAAGGCCAACGCTGCGCTCTATTCAGGCTGTCTCTTTCTCTCTCGTGTGTGTGCACCTCCATGCTCTAAAGGTGTGTGTGTGTGTGTGTGTGTGCACAGGCATGCACTACCCAGCTCTATAGGTGTGTGTGTGTGGATACACTCGACTCCCCAGGCGTTCAGTGTTGGGGGGGGGGGGGCAGGGGTTGGTTTATGGCTGCTCTGTCCTTGGCTGGCGTTGGTCTCTTTGTTTTCATGGACATGTTTGTCAGGGTTACATTTCATGGTGGACATTCCTGCAGCAGACAGAGAGGGGCAGGCGTCTCACGCCAGAGCAGCCCTGCAAACCCTCCAGGCACACGTGGTGTGTGGGGAGAGAATGAACCCTGCAAGGCACACGTGGTGTGTGGGGAGAGAATGAACCCTGCAAGGCACACATGTGTGGGGACTGAATGAACCCAGCAAGGCACACGTGGTGTGTGGGGAGAGTATGAAGAAAGCTCAGACAGGCTATATTTCACAGTCTCATGTCTGACTGCATATAGTCACGCACATGTACACACACAGGCAAGAGACTCTGATCACAACAAGCAGATACACCTGACATCTCTCAGTGTAAATCAGCAACTAATTTGAAGAAATCCTCCAAAGGGAGATGATGATTCTTTTAGCTAAGGTAGCATTCATGGACATGTAAAACATAAACAAAGACAATACAAAATAAATGAGCTCATCTAAGAACACTAAACCACTAAACTAAATCTGAACCTGATACTTAAATGTGAATTGACCATGGGTTATCATGGATACTAAACATAGTTCCTGGAGTTTATATGAGAAAAAGAGGTGTTAGACATCAGCTTGCCGACAGTAGTTCAAGTCATGTGTTTAAAACCTACATAAATTTAAATAATTTGCATAAAACAACTGGTTAATAAGGGTTTGTCATTCTTCAAGAAGAAGCCAACTAATTAGTAGCAGTGAGCTCACAGCAGGTTCTATAAATGTGGGGAGGGTGACATCATCGCATCATCATGAGAAGCCCAGTGAGTGTTTTGAGAGTCCCACACCTCTGTTAACATACAAATGTTCATGCTATACTGTTAAAAGACAAGGATCAACTTGCTCAACAGATGGTGTGAACAGGTTCAAAATAGACTTATGCACATTTGATACTCATCATAAACTTGCCATGAAAGGTGAGAAAATATGAAGCAATATGGCAGAGGTGTGAAAGTGCTGTGGAGTCCATCAAAGTTAAACCTCCTAAACCTGATTAGTGTGGTGAGGGTTCTGCTCAGTTAAACCTCCTAAACCTGGTTACTGTGGTGATGGTTCTGCTCAGTTAAACCTCCTATACCTGGTTACTGCGGTGATGGTTCTGCTCAGTTAAACCTCCTAAACCTGGTTGAATCAGGTGTGTTTAACAAACCACACTGGACTCCAGGTTTAGTGTGTGATCAATTCAATGTTACTAATCACTAAAGCTTTGCTGCAGTACAACTCTTTAGAACTAGACTCTGACTCTCCTGTAATGTACCAGTCACAGATGTTTAAATGTTTCCCCAGAAATAAATCTTAACATATGTTAAAATTTTTTGTCATGGTGAGGTGTTGACAAGCATTTTATGATATGATAATGCTTCCATTTCTTAATCTTTATTAGACCATTTAGACCATTTTGTTTTTGGTGGTTTAAATTAGTATATAATCATGCTAAGGTCTAGTGCCAAAATCACAACAGCCTAAACTGAACAGATATACACTGCAGTGGTGCTGGACATACATTTTCCAAAAGTTGTTTAGTGCACCAAATCTAAACACCTTTCCCTGATTGTAGTAATAGCTCCATATTCCAGGTTTTTATTCCAACCAAGCAGGAGCACATCCATTACAAACAACTGATTACATAAGTCAGCGTGTCCTGCTTTGTTGAAATGAATTCCTTTGTAAACTAGCTCACATCAGATATAAGATGGCACTTTTTAAAGCAACCTTCTTGGACAATGGAGATAAACACTGACCTCTGCTGGCAGACAGTCTCAGTTCATTCATTCATTAATTCAAATACATTTTCCATTTGGAACTTTATTTGTGAAGTGGTAAAAGACAAATACACCAAAAGAACAATAAACACATAAAACAACTAAATATATAAATAGATCACTGGTGTATAAAAAATACAGTGAAAAAAAACAACCTAGGAGTTCAAAAGGCAAAACAAATACGGAACCAAAAACAGGAATCAATGACACGCGGAAACAGGGTTCTTGATGCTGTTGCCGTGACACTCCGTGACCTGTAATGTTTGCCAGAGGGCTTGATAGTGTAGTATAGATGGGCTCATCACTTGTTTGGCTTTTGTTAATGTCCATGTCTGGTAGATTCTGCTTAGAGACTGTGCCTGGCCTGTTCCTGGCCAATGATGTTATGGGTGATTTTGACAGTGTAGTTGAGGGGTTGTAAGTTGTTGTCCTCATTGCACCAAACCAATGCCATGATGTTTTTTGGTTAGTACGGATTCAATAAAGTATTTATAGAATGTTTAGAGAATTGATGGCGGCTGTCAAAGTTTTATCATCTTTCTAAGGAAGAATAACCTAAAAATAAAAGTAACACTGAACATTATACCAACAGTAAAATATGGTGGTGATACTGTGATAGTCTGGGACTGTTTTGCTGCTTCAGGACCTGAAAGACTTGCTGTGATAAATGGAACTATGAATTCTGCTGTCTAACAAAAAATCCTGAAGGAGAATGTCCGGCCATCTGTTTGTGACCTCAAGCTGAAACAAACTTGGATTCTGCAGCAGGACAATGGTGATCCTAAACACACCAGCACGTCCACCTCTGAATAGCTCAAGAAAAACAAAATGAAGACTTTGGAGTGGTCTATAGTCAACGTTCTGACCTGAATCTTATTGAGATGTTGTGGCATGACTTTAAAAAGGCTGTTCATGCATGAAAACCCTCCAATGTGGCTGAATTACAACAATTCTGCAAAGATGAGTGGGCCAAAATTCCTCCACAACGCTGTAAAAAACTCACTGCAAGTTACTGCAAACGCTTGGCTTCAGTTGTTGCTGCTAAGGGCCCAACCAGTTATTAGTGTCACGGTGGCTAGGAGGAGAGGCCACCAGAGGGCGCGTGTATGGACACGTAGCCATGGCAACACCACGCACACGCCTCCTAGTCACACACCACTCCCCCTATCACATTCTCCACAGTACTAACACCTGTTCCCTATCACCTGTCACAGCATTTAAGCCCACAGGTTATGCCATCCAGTGCTGCACATTGACAAGCCTTCGCCTACGTCCTAGCCCTGGACCGTGCTACGCTGTGTACCACTAAGTGTGGGCTTCCGTCTGTGGACTTTGCCGACTACTCGTTATCTTTTTGGTTTGCATTGCCTATTGGCCTGAGTTCCTTTGTTGCCGTTTACTATGGATAATAAATCCTTTTGTCCGCAACCCCTGTCTCCTGCTGTCCCTGAAAACCCGTTACAATTAGGGTTAGAAAGCAATCAATTTTAAATTAAAAAAATGCATTTTTGTGTTTTGTTGTCTTTTATATATATATATATATTTACAAGTGCATTTACAAAATAGTGTTTTGGAGTGGTGGTCAAAATGAGTTCACAAAGAACCATAGATGTAATGTAAATGAAGAGTCAGAAATTCCACTTGCTTTGTGGAATTGGAATACACATAAAATAATCAATCACAAAATAAAAAAAAATATTTATTTTCTTTTTGAAGTCTAAAGAATTAATATAAAAATAAAAATGTAAAAATATTAGCAAAATTACATGTTCGAAAACAGGTGTTTTGACCAAGAATCACAGAAGAAATGCACAGGATAGAATTTGTGTTTTTGAAATACAGAACACAGTATATTAACTCACTGACTCATGCTTGAGGGTCAGAAAAGTCTCAGGACCAGAAGTTTAAAATCATATGGTTACTCCTGTTCAGGGTTTACCAACAGTTATGCAGCTATTTTCAGTGAGAAAAGAGAAAGTATCGCAACCCAGAATCAGATGCACGGGGGATAAATTAAAAACACTGTCTTTGGAAACGGAGGTACGACAATGCCACTCACTTCTACACGTATCTGTACATTTTAAATGCGGGTCAAAAAAGTGTTAAATTCAGCAAAAACACAAATAAAGCTCAATTCTGAATGTCTGAATTTGTAATATGATTCCCTTCACATCCTCACATATAAAGTACATCTGTCACTCAATAATGTTCTTAGTACATATGTTATTGCTTTAGTTATTGTCATTTTTTGGCAAAATATCTTTCCTCATGCATGATGAATAAGCTTATATTTTAAGAGGCATGAGCCACATTGCAGTACGAGATCTCAACACTTGGTAGTCTACAATCCACCTAGTAACTACAGGGGGGTGAGAAAGTTTGGGCACCCTTGTTAATTTTCCTGATTAACCTTTATAAATCATTGAATGTTTGGATTAAAAAATTCAGTTAAATATATTATATAGAGGACAAACAGTGATATTTGAGAAGTGAAATGAAGTTTATATGATTTACAGAAAGTGCGCAATAATAACAAAAATAGGCAGATGCATAAATTTGGTCACCAAAAAAAACCTTAACTCAATATTTAGTAGATCCTCCTTTCGCAGGAATAACAAACTCTAAATGCTTCCTATAGCTTCTAATGAGAGTCTGGATTGTGGCTGAAGGTATTTTAGACCATTCTTCTTTACAAAACATCTCTAGTTCATTCAGGTTTGATGGACAGCTCTCTTTAAGTGACACCACAAATTTTCAATAATATTCAGGTCTGGGGCCTGAGATGGCCATTCCAGAACGTTGTACTTGTTCCTCTGCATGAATGCCTTAGTAGATTTTGAGCAGTGTTTAGGGTGGTTGTCCTGTTGGAAGATTCAGCCCCGGCGCAGCTTCAGCTTTATCACTGATTCCTGGACATTGGTCTCCAGAATGTGCTGATATTGATTGGAATCCATGCGTCCCTCAACAAGATTCCCAGTCCCTGTACTGGCCACACAGCCCCACAGCATGATGGAACCACCACCAAATTTTACTGTGGGTAGCAGGTGTTTTTCCTGGAGTGCTGTTTTCTTTTTCCTCCATGCATAACGGCCCTTGTTATGGCCAAATAACTTTATTTTAGTTTCATCAGTCCACAGCACCTTACTCCAAAAGGAAGCTGGCTTGTCCAAATGTGCTTTAGCATACCTTAAGCGGCTCTGTTTGTGATGTGGGCGGAGAAAAGCCTTCCTCTGCATCACTCTCCCATACAGCATCTCCTTGTGTAAAGTGCGCAGAATAGTTGAATGATGCACAGTGACTCCATCAGTAGCAAGATGATGTTGTAGGTCTTTGGTGCTGGTCTGTGGGTTGACTCTGACTGTTCTCAACATCCTTTGCTTCTGGTTATTCTAGATTTTGCTTGGTCTGCCACTTCGAGCCTTGACTTGAACTGTGCCTGTCTTCTTCCATTTTCTCACAATGTTTCTCACAGTGGAGACTGAAAGCTGAAATCTCTGAGATAGCTTTCTGTATCCTTCCCCTAAACCATGACGGTGAACAATCTTTGTTTTCATTCATTCATTCATTATCCGTACCGCTTATTCCCGCTAGTCGGGGTCACGGGGGGGCTGGAGCCAATCCCAGCATCTCCGGGCGAAGGCAGGGTACACCATGGGCAGTTCGCCAGTCCACCACATGGCCAACACGCACACACACACTCACACCTACGGGCAATCTAGAGTGACCAATCAACCTAGGATGCATGTCTTTGGACTGTGGGAGGAAACCGTATTACCCGGAGAAAACCCACGCAGGCACAGGGAGAACATGCAAACTCCACACAGAGCAGCCCAGACCGAGAATCGAACCCAGACCGCCTTGCTGTGAGGCGACAGTGCTAACCACCACACCACCATGCCGCCTCTTTGTTTTCAGGTCATTTGAAAGTTGTTTTGAGACTCCCATGCTGCGACTCTTCAGAGAAGATGCAAAGAGGAGAAAAACTTACAATTGCCACCCTTAACTACCCTTTCTCATAATTGGAGTCACCTGTGAATGGAGGTCAAGGGTCACTGAACTTACCAAACCAAATTTGAGTTCCAATAATTAGTTCTATAGGTTTTGAAATCAATAAAATGACAGCAGTGCCCAAACTTATGCACCTGCCTATTTTTGTTTAGACAATTATTGCACACTTTCTGTAAATCATATAAACTTCATTTCACTTCTCAATGAAATCACTTCTCACTGTGTTTGTCCCCTATATGATAAATTTAACAGATTTTTTTTATCCAAACATTCAATGATTTATAAAGGTAAATCAGGAAAATTAACAAGGGTGCCCAAACTTTCGCACCCCACTGTATGTTTAGTTACAGGGGTGTACAAACTTTTTGCAGTGAGAGCCAGATTTGGTAAGGTGAACATGTGTGGAGGTCCATCCATTCCACTTGGCATTTGGGGGCAGTGTATAGTATAGTATAGTATACACTGCCATCTTCTGGTGAAATATAAAATGTTGTGGTCAGCAGATGCTGCGGCCGTTATATTTAAACGTGAGCACTTTGGACACCCCTGATTTACACCATAGAACACAATAATGTGCTCGGCACATCAGGTGTACAGACCAGGCCGCGTGCAGCATGCAACTGCTGTAAACATTACGCACAAAATCATTTCAGATAACTAACAAACGTCATCAACAAAATTTCCCACGTACACGACATATGCGAGTACATTTGCGAGTACAAATGCACGCGCTCCTCCTCATCTGAATTTGATCTCGAAGCAGATGCAGTTGATGGAGTCGCACTCCGGTGGCTGGCACGTGCAGGCACAGTCCCACACGACACACTGCGGTAGAGGAGGCGAAATGTTAAACACAACACGTGGGCGATAAAAACACACTAACACTCAAATCAGTTGGGTTTCGTACCACTTAGCACAGATCCTCACTACATAAAATATACAGTGTAATGGAGCATTTGAAAACGAAATTTTCACTGGGTCGAAGAGTGTTTCTTATGTACAGTACCGTGCACATGTTTTAGGCAGGTGTGAATAAATACTGTACACTAAGAATGCATTCATATAAATAATAATTGTTTATTTTTATCAATTTACAAAATGCAAAGTGAACAAACAAAAGAAAAATCTAAATCAAACCAATATTTCTTGTTACTACCCTTTGCCTTCAAACCAGCATCAATTCTTATAGGTACATTTGCACAAAGTCATCTCAACATCATCGAGTCTGTCTGGGATTACATGACGAGACAGAAGGATTTGAGAAAGCCCACATCTACAGAAGATCTGTGGTTAGTTCTCCAAGATGTTGGGAACAACCTCCCTGCCGAGTTCCTTCTAAAACTGTGTGCAAGTGTACATAGAAGAATTGATGCTGAAGGCAAAGGGTGTTCAACACCAAATATTGATTTGATTTACATTTCTTTTCTGTTCATTCACTGCATATTAACACTTCCATTTTTGAAAACATTCTTAGTTTACATCATTTTTTCACACCTGTCTAAAATTTTTGCACAGTACTGTATGTCACGAAAATTATGAAGCTCGAAGATCTATGATGACCGGTGTTCTTCAGATGCTTTTAAAAGGAGCGACTCTAAAAGGGTTTGGAGTAAAGATAAACCTTGTACATTCTCTTTGTATAAGATGAGTTGTTGATCTCACATTTGAATTGCTTATTTTTTACACCCAAAGAAATAAAGTAAAGAAATTAATACCCTTTCCACGCGCACTTACGCTGGGAGAGGGGCAGGAGTGATCGAGACACGCGTGCAGGTTCGGGGGGCGGCAGTCACACGACTGCGCGCATACGTAACAGCACTCAAACGCAGACACGCCTGGGCAGCAATCTGTACATTGGGAACTGCACTGGGCCTGCAAAGAAATATGAGAGTCAAATCACCAAGAAAATGTGGCTGCACAGCGCGTTGTAGTTCTATTTACATTAAAACGATAAACCCGTGCGATACCGACTCTTAGACAGTGGTGACACCAAAGGACGCCAGCCAGCAGCAGCATGTACAGCCCAACCGTAACCATGACAACGGCGGGGAGCGGCAGGGGCAGAGCCCACGACGGGGGTACCTGGAAATTGGAGGAAGGTAGAGGAAGGTCCAGGTAAATTACACTGTAAGACACGTAGGGGTGGTTTAATGCACAACGAGGTAGCTGAAAAATAAACTAATCTAGTTTAGTTATGATTGTTCGGCTGCTAAAAACTAAATAAACACATAAAAAGTAAGCATACAATATTTGACAGCACCTTACGGGAACAGCTAGCTGACTTGGATAGCTCGTCAGCTAATATAGGCTTATTAAGAAGCTACAAAGTGAGATTTGCCCTGAAATATTGGGCAGCCTGATAAACTCGCGCTGCTAGCAGCTAGCCGGTTAGACTACGTGATTTCTTAGCTAACGCCATATTTATGGATGTACAACAACATATAACCTAGCTGGTCAGTTTGTTAACTCTGGGTAACTCATTATAACGAGTTCTGGTTAATTTATCTCTTCATCTGTCGAACTAGTCCTGATATATAGCTAGTGGTCATAACGAATGCGATAAAATATCTAATTCCCAGAGCAGCTAGCTGGTGCTAACTACGCTAGTCAGGGCCCATACGTACCATCGTCCTTACACTCGCGCGTCTCTTTGTCCTTTACAGCATTTTATTAGCTAGTTTCATATGCGAGAGCGAAAACAGAGAGACATAAGCAAACAGTTAGACAGCTAGTTAGCGCAGCTACGATTCATAAAACCCGCTCTAGTGTATCCTGGTGAAACAGAGATAGCTAACTTGGATAGCTAGTGGAGCAACGTTGTCATAGCAACAAGCTAAAAGAGTACTTCCCGTAAATATGGGGTTGGGGTTTGGGGTAGAGGCCTCCAGAATGATGGCTCATCCACGAACTAGAAGTCTTGAGTGAAGTTAACCTTTTCATAAATATATTTATAGTTCGTTTTAGTCACAGTTCATTATAAAAAATGCGAAAATATGATCACTACTATCTGATGAGAGCACATTCCACAAATTGGATGTTGCATAATTGAAAGTGTCACTCCAAACGTTTCCCCCACACCTTTGAAGATTTCTAACCATAAGGGAGAGATACGGAAACTCTTGGCGCTGTTTAGTTCTGACACATTAGTATTTTGAGGACGGTTTAACGGTCAGGGCTGGTCAGGGCTGAACGTTTCCAGGGTTGCCAACTTTTCAAAATCACTTGGAGTGAGATTTGTTGGGGGGGGTATGAAAGCCCTCGGTACACCCCCCCCCCCACACCCGTACTGGTTGTCTGATTGTTGAAGGAATCTTATCATTTCGTCCACAGGGGTCTTGGCTTGTATTCAGTCATGGATGGTGTGTCTAACATTGCATTATGGATTTGACCCTTTAAAATCCCATTTTCCCTCTCAGCTGCCGAAGAACTCTTGAATGTTGGGCGTTTGGGTGCAGTGCTTTCTGGTCTTGTTGTTGGTAGCTTCCCTATCTTCTGTTGTCCAACTTATTGTACCTGCGGGGTATTTGATGACAGAGAGGTCATACGTGGTTGTGATTCTGATCCTGTTGTTCCCATTCAGATGGATCTGTACCTGTTTGGCCATTATTTAGCTACTTTTTTGACTTGGACTTCCATGTAATTTGAAAATCCCTAGGTACTGATGGCTCATCTTCTCAGCCTTGTGGTAGTTCAGTTCTGTCTGTCTTGATCACTTTTCCTCATTTTACTGTCAGCCAACCATACCTCTCCAGCCTGAACCACATTCCCTTGTGTACCACATTCCTGAGTTCTTGCTGTACCGCCTGGTCAGGTGGATCAGGGAGTCAGTGTCCCTTTCTGTCTTGACAGTGTATTTGAATGTTGTATACAAAGTCATATAAAGGTGTATTGTAAAAGTACATAAGTAATAACACACATACTCATTATAATAAATGATATATTGCAGTGCTTAATGCTAGTTGCGTTCACTGCCTGGTGAAGTCCCCTATCAGCACATTATCACCTGTTCTCTGGCCACATCACTCATCAGCCGCCACCTTCCTGACTGGCTCGTTAGACGTCATGAGGAACTAAGGATTCTGAGAATAACGGAAGCACTTGTGTTTGGTGAACCAAGCTGACAGGTAAACAAAGGCACCAATGAATTCAACCTCACGTTACCTTAAGAAGGGCACACAGGGCACACACTAGACAAGAGAGATGATCAGACAAGTTGTCCCTCATTCCTTATTGTCATTTAGAGTGTTTGGTCTGACTATAGAATCTGCTTCCAGTCACCAACATATCAATTTCCAGCTGCTTGTTTGCTGAGAGCAAAGAGACGTTGTTCTGACTAGCAGTGTGGAATCACTAATAATCTTTTTGTTTTATGTGAAGAGAGAGGGAGTCTCATTTTTTGGACCTCTAACAGCTAATTCAAAATCCAGCAGTCAAGGAACTCTTTCAGGAATTAAGCTTTTATACTCTGACTTTTAGATTGGTCTCTCCAGTCAAAATGACTCACTCATCTCTGTTACCAAGTTCTGTTCTTGCATTTCACTTCAGATTCTTGTTCAGTAGCTTAGCAAAGATGAGATGTAGATACTGTAGTTAAATGCTTGAGGCTAAGGCCAGCTGTTTTTACATAAACATGTAAACAAAAGGTAAACAAGAAACAGAACATCATTTTGGAAATGTTTGTTATTTGTGTTGTGTGTTTATCTCAACACAATGTGTTGTGTTTCATTAAACCTGTACATAAAAGTGCAGTCATCAAACATCTCAATAGAAGATCCAAAGCCTTAAAATGCGACTTAAATACTGTATGTAAACAGTAACGTACACTTATCGTCCTCAGTTTTCACAATTAAAATAAATATGGCTACAAGATTACAAAGGAAATCATCTTTCTTTTGTGAAAGCAAATATGTGCTCATGTGTACTATTGTAAACATAAAAATATAAGTAATCTCTTTGGAATGTACAGTAGTATTAATAATTGTGAATTATCACATCATTAGAACACTGCCAAGATTAAAACACCATGGGATCATTTGAATCACTTCAAAATCATGCAGTGCTGTTCTTCAGTTATTATATCAATGTCACCAGAAACACAGACACTGCATGACAAAGTGAAGAAGAACAAATTCAGTTGTTAATTAAGACTGTAGGACTCACCTTTACCATAAAATGAGACTGGTAATTTTCTAGCTCAATTCAGGTTGTTTAACAATTAACGATTGTTACTAAGCCCCATTATGTTTTTTCCAACCAGATTACTACTATACAAAACACGTCCCCAGGTTTAAATAGCTTCCCAAGTGTTTTGTATAGTTCCCAATGTTTAGTGATGATGCAGTCCCAGAGTTAATCCTAGTAGTAACAACAGTAAGGTTTGACTCTATTTTCCTGAGTTTACTTTGAGTGCACATGTGTTCAGAAAGACTGTTGCTCTTAACCCAACACATGGATGATACCAGGGAGTGAGAGTAGAAGGACTGATGTAACAGAGAGGAACAGCTGGGTTCCACTACCAGGCTTGGAAGTGATGGTCAACGTGGATGCGGTGTTGCTAGGGAGGGAGCCCACTGTTGACCGCAGGAAAGAGGTGAAGTCTGAGGTTTTAGAGAAGATCATTTGGCTTGAGTTCTGAGCAGCCACATCCAATTGGAGGCTTTTGCTGGAATTGGAGTTAGTGCTGTTGTTAGAACTGGTGCTGCTGGTGGAACTGGTGCTATTAGAGGTGGTGCTGTTGGTGCTGCTGGTGGAACTGGTGCTATTAGAACTGGTGCTGTTGGCAGTGCTAGTGGGCATGGTCAGAACTGCTGCCTGGAACCACGATGTCCCAACCTGACACATCAGAGGTCCTCCTATTTCACTCTGAGGGGAGAGAGTCCAACAGACAAAAGACAGTAAGAGATAATTATTACAGGCATTTTTCCACTCAGAGATTATGACGTTATTGATTATGACTTAATCAATCTGGTTTTAGCAAACCAGTTTATTTTCTAAGCTTTATTCCTTTGTGTATTTATTTGTATTTCTCTGTTCATGTGGTCGCTGTAGAGGAAACATGCTTTTTCATTTGCTAGGCAAATGACTTATCACCAGAAAAATGTGTACCAGGTTCCAGATAAATACAAACAAAAGACATGTATGTCTCTCCTGAGCTGAGAGGTTGGGGTGGGTTCCATTTTTTTAATGTCCTTGAATGTCCTGTCACAGATATGTCTGCAACTTTAGATTAATTTAAAGCAAATACTTCACTGTAAAATCTTGAAATATTTATATCTTAAATTAGACTTCATTTTAATGTTTTCCTGGAAAGCAAGCTCTAAATGTCGCAATGCTTAATCTATGTTGGTGAACTCCTTATAAGGCGTTAGCAGAGTTTAAAAAAGGGTATTTATGTTAAGAGACCTGTTCTAGTAGAAAGACTTCTGTGCAGATACTGGTGGATGCAGATCCACTAACACAGCTCACTACAGAAGTGCTGAATTGCTGAAGAGTTTGTTGAGCTACAGCAGGGAAGAAAACAAAGATACTTGATTTAGATCATTTAGAAAGGAACACATGCTACATAGTTTTTTTTCTTTCTCTCTCTCTCTCACACACACACACAACCTGTACCTCCCCCTCCTGAGCCCCAGCCAGCTGTCCAGCACTGAGTGTTCACGGCGAAGTTGTTGCTGCCCTGGTCCACACATATGGGTTGGATGTAGTTGGACAGTGTTGCTGTACCAGCCAGTTGCAGCACTGCTATGTTGTTTTGTGAAGTGTTGCTGAATGTGATGTTTGCCACTTTGATGGACACCTCGTTGCTATTGTTGCCGTTCTGCATGAGGCGGCCCAGGACCACCGTCCAACCAGAAGTGTTGGTGGAGCTGGAGAGAAATGCAGACCAATCACAGCTCAGTTCTGCTGCCCATGTGTGTTGATGTGGTCCTGACCATTGACTGGACCTTTAAGTGGCATTTGTGTTTTTAATTGTTTGTTTGGTATTATCTGCCCATGGCTTTTACCCAGAGAAGCAATCAGCAGAGCTCATGACAAACTGGGTGGAGATCAGCGTTCCTCCACAGACGTGGGTACCGTTGCGCTGAACACTGGCCATCCAAGGCCACATGCCGGCAGACGCCAACCCAGTGACCGCTCCTGAAGGGTTATTCAGGTTGGCATTGCCACACACCACAGCTGGAGAACAGAGAAGAAATGAAGACAACAGCAGACTGGAGAGTGCAGTTCTTCAGTGAAGCACAATAACGGAGCACTTGTAGGGGCAGTAGTGGTAATGTTGGTATTAAAGGTAACGTGAAGAGTATTGTGGCAGTAGTGGTAATGTTGGGATTAAAGGTAATGTGAAGAGTATTGTGGTAGTGGTGGTGAGAGTAACAGGAACCTCACCCACAGGCTTCATCTCACATAGACTTTTCTCTGCACTCCACATGCAAAAAGTTCCACACTGCTACTGATGAAAGCCTTCATTTATGATTATGTATCGTAAATACAGACAGTCTTACGTGGAGCAGTGGTAGTTGTGGCTATTGGCGTGGTTGTTGGGGTGATCATGGTGGTAGTCACAACAGTGGTGGCAGGAGGCAGGTTGCTGCAGGACACATTCAGGTCTGCGTTGGTACCGCTGGACGTGTATGTGATGAAACCTGGCTGGTTGCTGGTGATCACCTGGTTGATCCAGGGCTGGTACTGAGACACTCTGGTGTACACACCAGGGAAATTTGCCTCAGCACAGCCATTACCAAAGCTCACAATCCCAGCCTGGATCCAAACAGAGCCCTGTTTGACAACTAGTGGACCTCCAGAGTCGCCCTGTGTGGTGCCAGAGATACATTACTGTTCTCCTTATGAACACACTGTTAAAATGGGAAAAAATACTGAAAGCGAGCTGAATAAGGTAAGATTACCTGACAGGAGTCTTTGCCCCCTGGTAAAGCTCCAGCACAAATCATGTTGGCTGTGATCCCTCCACCGTATAAGCAGAAACATTGCCTGTTCCCAATAATTGGGACTTGCACTTCCTGAAGGTTCCCAGGTGCTGGGAGATTTACTGTAACACACAAAGAATCATTATATATCATGGAAATTGGTAGTAGTGTTTTATTCCATGGGCTGCAATTACTAATACTAGAAACCTACAAGATTTAAGGATAGTAAAAGGAAATAAAAATAAAACTAGTTTTACTCAAGTAGTTTTATCCTGTGTTGTATTAGAGTCCTTCCCAATGGGACTCCTGAAGCCTCAGAGGTTAGAGACTGTACACAATATACAGTTAGAGCTAATGGCAAAACACTTGATCCAGAAAATAAACTAAACTATAAGTGTAAAGCTGATGGCTGTAGAATGAATTTCTAGCACCACGACTGAGGCCAATGGCCAGAGTGCACACACACACACTATCATACTGATAAAGTACATGTAAGTCACTCTGGATGAGAGTGTGTGCTGACAGTGTAATGTAATTAGGCTCAGTTGTTTTATGTAATATTTAAACAGACAGGCACTGTATATGGATGTAAGATGTAGGCTCAGCCCTCAGTGTCTGTTCATCAGGATGTAACACCTGTTCTGATCCCACATCAGTGCTCTCAGTTTGATGAGTCTGTTTACATATCGGTCTTGGTAAAGGGTTTCTGATTAAACTGTTTCTCACCTCCATTGGCAATATTTCCCCAGCCAGTGACCCAGCTCAGGGTTCCATTGAAGAAGGTGCTGCTATAGGCAGCCAGGCAGACCGGAGTGATGTAGGGGGTGAATGTCACCGTGGAAGACAGACGAAGTAGGGCCAGGTCGTTGTTATGGGTATTTCCATTGTAGTTGGGGTTTATGGTGACACTTGTGACAGTTCTGGACACCTGATTTGTGTTTGTTCCATCCAGAGATTCTGTACCCAGATACACAGTCACCTGAGAGGCAGTATAACTGAAATGAGAGAAGAGACATTCTGATCACCATCATCTGAGATTCTGGTTTTGTGACTTATGCATTATAATTGCAATGTGGGTTCTACTCTGTACCTTTGAAAGCAGTGGGCCGCTGTCAGAACCCAGCCATTGTTGATGAGAGATCCACCGCAGAAATGGAAGTTATAGGCAGTGAGACGTAGGCTGACTTGCCAAGGCCAAGAGCCAGCAGTTGCAGTCTGTCCTCCTACTATCTTGTTGTTCAAACTAGCCACACCACACACTGAAGCAGAAAAGGACAAGTGTTGTCTGGCTACATGTTTGTCTTTCCCTTTCTTTGTCTTCCTCTTTATCTGGTTTATAATATATGAGGACCACAGATCACCTAATAACTAGCTAGCATAATTATATTAGCATCACGACTAGCATCTAATTGCTAACATTAGCAATGTTAGCTATACTATATAAGGTTGCATTTATAGATAATAATAATAATGCATGGTGTTAGTCATTGGTATGTGGCTGTTCTGTTCATAGTTTATTTGCTAATATGTGTTTGATTTTAGAGCTACACATGGTTCAGTCCAATGGCAGTGAAGTTCGTCTTATACAGTATGAATGTGTGTCTACTTGGAATGTAATGTTACGTTAAGCCCGACTGGGTCAATACAAGAATAAAGTTCATGCAAAAATAAAATAATAAAATCCATTTTCTGTATACAGACATTTTCTGTATAACATGCAGCCTTGCATAACAAGATGTTATCTTGAAAAACATTTGAATATTCTTGTGCCTATACATTATCACATACATTTAGTGAGCTTTCATGGTTACAGTTTGCATATTGCCTTAGCTGCATTCACCTTTCTTTCTCTCCAAACCTTATTTACTGAATGATTTACTAACTATAACAGTCTACTGCAGTATTTTATTAATTTATTACTTACCACTCAGCTGTGAGCTACACCCTGGAACACAGAACAAAGGTAATGCCCATTAAGTGAAGTTTTTTTTATTTTGTCATACACTCAAACAGGATTATTCAAGGATGAAAAGATGTATATGAGAATACAGAATATATATTTTTCCTGAGTATGTTTTCTATTGGTCTGGCCAAATAAGTCACCTTTGTGACACATTTTGTTATTTTTTGTCGATTATAAGTACGACGTAAGTTACGAAGAGTTTCGGGAAACACTCGTAAATTTAAGAATGTTCTTAAGAACGTTTTGGGAAACGCACCCCAGATCCGTGGATGTCAATGTAATTTGTTCCCTCAGCCAGCTAAACGATGTTTATTTTTAGTAGGTATAGCTATGTAATCTAATATTGTTGCAAAACCGGAACCTCTTCCTCTGTTTGTACAGCTTGTCTTTGTGTTTACATGTAGTTTAGCAGAGTGGCTGTGCTGGTTTTCCTCTCAAATATATTCCTGTCGGTTTATTGGCTGACAGGCCTAGTCTACACGTAGACGGGTATCTTGTAAATACATTTTTATGCGTTTGGGGCTTTTGTCCACATGCAAACGTAGTTTTGCATCACCAATAACGATTATAAATGAAAACTCCGGGCAAAGTGGAGATTTTGAAAACTCCGTTTTAGTGGATGTGTGTGTACTTGTAAAACGGCGATTTTACTGTCTCAAACGTCACCGTTTGCGACAAATGCGACACAAAAGTGTTTAAGATGTCGGTCCACACAAACGAACCTCCCGGCGCCATGTTTTAGACCTTACGGAAGCGACAATAGGAAGTTGTGTTTGTTTTGAGGGATTCTGATTGGCTGACACAGATTTTAGATTTATGTTATACTGACATTCATTCATTCATTCATTCATTCATTCATTCATTATCTGTACCGCTTATTCCCGCTAGTCGGGGTCACGGGGGGCTGGAGCCAATCCCAGCATCTCCGGGCGAAGGCAGGGTACACCATGGGCAGTTCGCCAGTCCACCACATGTTATACTGACATCTATGCGCTCAATGGCGTATTTGTGCGGGTTCATGTGGACAAAAACTTTTTTAAAAACGATCACGTGTGTATGACATTTTTTTTTTAAACGATGTGGGGGAGATATTCGTTTTTATAAATACCCGGCTACGTGTGGACTTGGCCTCATGACATCATGCGCTTGCCCTGGTATCAGGTCTGAAGGCACTTCCCCAGTCCACCAACAGAGGTCCTCGTTGCCAAAATTCTAGAGACTCTGCTCCTCAGCCCCTTCAGCATTACCACTAATTGTTACCTATTTATACCTACCTGTTGCAGTATGTCATTGCAAAGTATTGCCAACTCCAAGTATATCAAGCTTCTAGTTTCTAGTATATTTTTCTTAGCCTACCTGTGTTTTGAATTCTCTGCCTGTTCTCTGGTGTCAGTCTGGCCCTTTTTGTACCTCTACCTCGTTTACTCAATCGTATATCTACTGTTGTCGACCTTGGATCTCTGTTTTGTGTCTTTTGCCTCCTGTCTCATGCCTTGTACCTCTGCATGTTTGGACAGTTCTCCGGTATGGACTGCTCTCCTGTTGCTGACCTGGACTGTAATATTGTATTTTTCCCTGTCCCATCATTAAACCTCCCTGTTTGAATCTGCATGTGGATCCTCATTCTTGTTCTGAGCACTCATAGTTACACCTGGACAATGGTGAAGGGTATTTCTATTCGCAGCTGGGTGCATATGTCCATTGCTAACTGAGCTGATCAGTAACACTTAACATTTACTGTGGTTAATGGTTATTTAAATTATGTCACCTTGGTCAACTCCCCTACCACTTGACCATGGCTATCACTGGAGGGGGGGGGGGGGTGTTCTGACAATTTTGGCTATTTCGCCACTCACCCTTCTCACTCAAGTGAACCGAGTGGAGTAGGGGGAGGGTGTGACTAGTTTGTGAACGAAACACTTCTCGACATTCCATGTAAGTTAGAATAAAACAAAATCTCGAACATTTGTGAAATTCTCGAAATGAGGACATGTCCGGGTAAAGAGGACATTCGGTCACCCTACTATCACACTAATCTATGTTTGCTTCCTTATCCACAAATGGGCTCTTAACTGACAAGTTTATATCAAGTTCTGTGTGGTTTATTAGCTACCCAGTCTACTTATGGACTAGAGTGTGTAAGCTAACAGTATTGGGATAGTGTCTATTGAATTACTGAGCCAATTAAAATTGCGTAAACTAAACTGCTTTATTGGACAACAACAGAACAACGAATCCAGCGATGTTGAACTGAAGACTAAAGGTACTAGCATTATAGCCATTACATGTGCTAAGTAAACCACAAATACAAATAGACCACTGTACTGGCAGAACCAGTCAGTTCAAACCAGGGTTCCTCTCCTGAGGAACTTTGAGACCAAACAAACAATCCACATTTTTACTTAAACCCATCTCAATGCACGTTCCCCAGCTATTCATTATTCTTAATGTCTTTGTCTTTGGCATGCTGGGGGGTGAGGTAGAGCAAAAATGTGGACCTTCCAGTGGAGTTTGGGGACAGAGATAAGACGCCATGTACCAGAAAGACATTCACATACATGCAGCTGGGTGCTGACATGACTATAACACCAGTGTTCTAAAAATCCCCACGTTGGCTACAGTGGTCCAAGAAGCAGCACAAATGCACCCTCCCTTCCTCATTACAATAGTTAGTGCAAAATAGTAAACGCAACAAATGATCCAAGAAGAGACATAATTAAAGCCGTATTTCAGTAACAGTACATCCACTGACATAAAACAAAAGTAATTTTGTACATTTAATACAATTTTCCAGTGACAACTTTGGTAGAGGAGAAGTGAATAATCAGTCATGAAAGTAAGATAAAATTAATTATTCATAAAGCTGTCCTGACCATATTAATTCATGAAATAGACTGCAGTGGAGAATGTTCCCTTTAAAAGTTTTACTCATGCATTTTTTTTTTTTAGGACATTTTGTCTTGTTTTTTCAGTGATTCTCTTACGTACAGCCTGTTTTTCCTTTATATGGTTCCTATTTGACAAGTGACAGTCAAAACGAAGAGTATATTATAATATTTCTATCTGACATTTCTGACATTATATGTTTTCATGAGAATTAGACCAGATTCCATGTTATTTTGACACCTTGTATATGTACACTTATATCTAACACACCATCAATAAATGAGGAAACTCATGTGTCTGTGTTTAAATTGGTTAGGTGAGTTTAGAGAGCAGGTAAATAAATAAGAAAAAAATTTTCTGATGTTAGTAAATTTACCTTTAGGTAGGAAGCTGAGTAGAAACCCCACACAGAGCGTCCTGAACATCATCATCAAGCTGACTGAAGTTACACTGTCCCTTACATCACCGCTTCCTTACATATACCTGCATGAACCTCCTCTTGCTCTAGTCAGTACTCTAATCACACCTCTCTCCCTCTCTCTGTCCTTCCTGGACAGATCTCACATCTGATTGCATACCTAAATTCTGACTTGTTATTTTCAGCTGGGACGTCTTATTTTAATTTTGTTGTAAATTTTATTTTATATATTGTTTCTGCTGCTGTATATTTCCCGTTCTTGGGATGAATAAAGGGTTATCTTATCTTATCTTATCTTATCTTAAGATTCACCAGGTTCATTTAAAATGTTTAGTCTGTTTGCTTTGGAATATTTAAAATCTTTTAACATGATATTTCCTTAAGTGTTTCACTAAATAAGTATATGTTTGCTGAATTTCATCTGAAGCAAAGCAGAGGTAAATGATACAAGTATATATATGACATCCAAACGGGTACTAGGTAAGCCAACGAAACTACTAACAAAACTAAAAAAGATTTAGGTTCATTACCACCAGAATGCCAAGAGAGTAAACGCAAAACACAGTAGTAAAATGACCAAACAAGTTCTTCCTCATTCTTCCTGTCATTGATGACTGGTTTACAATGAAGTCCATCTTCTTTTCCCTATTAAACATTCCTTTAGTGTAACCTCACAGCTTAAAGAAATAATGGTACATTAGTGTGATTTAAATAGGTCAAGGGAAGACTTTCCTGTGTGCGTCACATGTTTGGTTTCTTGAATTTCCCACTTGTGCAATAAGCTCTCTACGCTGGATATAAATTCTTTTTAAAAACACTTTTCCAGAGATTTTGCACATATTTGTGTAGCCAAAGCCTGTACTTTAAAACCAGTCAATCCATTTTTGCAAATGGTTAAACAAACGATCCAAATAAAGACAAAAAGAAAAGATGACACACACCCACCTTCAACATCACCATGTACACACAAATATGAGACAACAACAAAGAGATAACTCTTTCTTACGTCTTTATAGAGATATCAAAGAGTGTATTTATTTAAGCTCAGGTTTAAAAGCTAAGGGAAGTGCTTAGATCAGAAGGTAAAACCCCTGAGGAGATGAAGACCAACACGTGACAAACAGTAAAACCCAGTTCCTGCAAGGGAAGACAGCTGTCATAGTCCAGCTAACCAGTGCGGAACACGGGCACATCGAATTAGTATTCAATTCAAGATCAATTATCAGAAACAGTGTCTCTGCCTAAAAGTAAAGCACAAAGACTCTGAAGTGTTTAATCTGTAGATCGGACTCCAGCACATTATTCTTTTTTTTTTGTAGACACCAAATTTTGATCGCTCTAAACTACTCGAGCAATGGAACCCACGAACCTTGAAATACTGTAGAGCTAGTATCTCAGCTTCCGTCATTTGTCAAGAAAGCCTTCTCATGTCTATTAGTCTATTAGTCTGATGTCTGAAGTCTTCTGATGTCTTTTAAACATCTTGGAAAATGTCATCTAATCCCACATGCAAAAGTACAGTGCCCACTGTCACTGTCACTTGCTTCTACTGCAAGAAAAAGGTGTAGTTCTCTCAGGCAATTAGTGCAAAAATCTGAGGCAATTAGAACTGCAGCATTCACTAACAAAGCCTTTGCCTGTCAAAAGCTTGTAGAGCTTCCTCAGAACATTTTAAATGAACCACTTAGCAAATCAGTCAGTATCATTCCTACTTTTGTTTTTTAGTTACTACCTTGTGTGATGAAAGTGAAACACCTTCTATCACATGTATGCCTGAGAATACAGTGACACTCTTCCTCATAAGTCAGGGTACTCTTCCTCATAAGTCTATAACGTTTGAGACATGGAAAACTGAGCTATTGGACTCTTGGGCTGTCTACTTGGTCTCCAGAAGTCATACCTGCAATTAAACCAATAGGCTTTTCTTTTCTTACTAAGAACTGGGTATTAGTGTAACCCACTCACAAGCGTGGCACTATCTCTTGACTTACTCCCAAAGGCCTATGGGCCAGAACAAATTCATCTTCTAGTACTCATGCTCCCAACACTTCTAAAACCTTTCAGTTTCCACTCAGGTCGCAACTGCCTCATAGACACAATTTCTAATTTTTTAACCAAAATAAGCAATTCTCTGAGCTCTCCTTTGTTCCCACCTTTTGTAAATGAGTGTGTCTGTTTTTTTTATAGTTCCTAAACTGCTGACAGTAAGCTTCTTGTACCAACATACGTTTGAAAGTGATTCAGCTTTCTCATCATCAGAGCTTGGTTCAACAACTAAGCACCCTTGTGCTTTGCTTGTCAGCAGACTCTGCAGCATTAAAGACCATACTTTGAAAGAAAGTTCAGCCCGTTCAAAGTACAAAAAATACTTTTCTATTTTTTTCAGAAACAAAGAGAAACTAGAGCATGAAGCTGATGATTTACCTCACATGCTTGACCTACACTTCCCTACTAGCCAGACCGAGCCTGTTTAAACGCAAATGCCCATACCTCCATACCTTCTTCTCAGTTTTCTGTTCTGCTTCCATTTTTTAAAAGTCAGTTTCTGTTGTAATCTCTTTCTTATTGTCACGGTACGGGAGGCTCCCCCTACTGGTCGCCTCTGTCACAGCGGCAGTTGTCCTGTTGTTGTTGCGTTGTGTGCGTCCCTCAGGTGGGCAGGGTCTATTACCCTTCACCTGACGGTCGTTTGTCTGTCTATATATGTCTTGTCTTTGTACCAGTTGACTTATTGTTTCCTTAATTTGGAGCAGTGCACGGGTTTTTGGTTGCGCATTTTATTCATTAAACCATTCTATTTCCCTGAGACTTGGCGTGATCGCTTCCTTTTAGTTCGCACTCCCTGCCCATCACACTTATTTTGTAACTCTTACATAAATAGCTTTTTGTTAACACTGTTAATGTACTGATCTAATTTTAGCTGCCTCAACTACATTAGCTTTTTGCTGAATCATTTCCTCCAACCTAAGATCACTCCCAACATAGAAAGGTGCTTCTGGAATATTTCTCCGTTTGTCAAGGTGACTGAAGTTACACTAATCCCTTACATCACTTCCTCTATTGGTTTTCTAATCCCTTTCTCCATTTAATCCATTTTAAACACTCATAATAGTCTCCTCTAATTTATCATGACTAGTGTTTTCAATACCATATTGTTCTGAAATGTTTCTGACTGCTCATCAAATAGCAAAATAGATTGTTCACCAGTACATTCTTCTACCACTACAGTTACACTTAAATCATTCTACTACAGTTATGACAAACAATTGTGCTACGCATACAACTCATTACTTGATTACACAGCACTGTTTTAAATAAACAAAAAAGACTAAAAATACTCTAACCGATAAGGTCATCAAAAGGTCTTATCTCTCTCCTGTATGAGTATTCATCATAAACAAATGCCTTTCTGCCTCATACCAGTTCAGTTACTATATATGAGACCAGCTTTAACAATACAGCCACTGGCTTAGCAAACAAAATCACATAGTAGCGCATGTAACTTTACCCCCTCCCATCTGCCCCCATTAATTCTACTAGGGATTAAGTATGACCAGTTTGCTGACATACCACAGTACTCGCTTAGACGCATACATTAAACACAATCCCTCTCTTTATCCGAATCCGACACACCGAAACCAATTATTCACGCACCACTAGAAAAACAAACCATTAACCTGGGTTTGGAGTAACTCTGCTATTTCCCTAACAAAAACAAATCTTCCCATTCCCTGGTCTTTTTTCTAATGTGGATTCTGTTTATGTCGAGGAACGCCAGGGCTGAGTGTGATATTGGAAGAATAAAGATGTCCTAATCTAACAGATTGCGTGCGGTTCATCAGAAAGTCTTTTATCCAGAGGCAGGTGGATTGTAAGAGCCCTAGGTGTTTGAGTTTGGCCACCAGTCTGCCTGGATTGACTGTATTGAAAGCTGAGCTGAAGTCTCTGAAGAGATTTCTCACATAGCTTCTCTGGTGCTCCAGGTGTGTTAGGGTTGTCTGAAGTGCAGAGTTGATGCTTCTGCAGTAGACTTGTTTGTTTTATAAGCAACCTGGTGTGGATCAAATATGGATGGAAGGATGGTTCTGATGTGCTGTAGAACCAGTCTCTAAAGCAACTGAACAGTAGTCATTGAGGTCGTTGATGGTCGTCTTTTTCAGCAGTGGGATAATGGTTGTAGTGTCTGGTGAAGTCCCCTATCAGCACATTATCACCTGTTCTCTGGCCACATCACTCATCAGCCGCCACCTTCCTGACAGGCTGGTCAGGCGTCATGAGGAACTAAGGATTCTGAGAATAAGGGAAGCACTTGTGTTTGGAGAACCAAGCTGACAGGTAAACAAAGGCACCAACGAATTCAACCTTAAGAAGGGCTCACAGGGCACACACTAGACAATAGAGATGATCAGACAAGTTGTCCCTCATTCCTTATTGTCATTTTATTTTTAGTCTGACGAACCTTTTTCCAGTCACAGATGCACCAAATTCCAGCTACTTTTTTGCTGAGAGCAGAAGGACCTTCTTCTGACTTACAATTAACTAGTGAGCACTCATAAATCCATCAGAAAATTAGTCATAAGAAGAATAATATACTGTTAGATAACAACAATAACCGTGCATAGTAGTTTAGAGGTTTCTTTTGAGAAGCGGAGGGAGGAGAACACGCCGTCTGTCTTGTTACCTCCGTATTCTAGGAACTCTGTTTCAGGAATGAGATTTTTGTACTCTGCCTTTCAGACTGCTGAGGTTTCTCCAGTCATAATGACTCACTCAACTGTATTACCAAGTTCATCTGATTCTTGTGTTTCTCTACATGAGGAGTAGATGTCCTGAGGCCAACAGAAATGCTATGCAAATTTCTAAAAAGGTTTTCTAGACACACAAACATGTAAACAAAATGTTTAAACAACAAACCAACAAACATTTATCTGCCATTTGAGTTTCATCAGCTTGATCAACCTGTACAAAAAAAGTGCTGTTTTTAAAGATCTCAGTAGAAGGTCCAAAGCCTGAAAAAAACTATAAGTAAGGTATAAGTAAACTCTAAGCAAAAACTATAAGTAAACAATAATCATCATGCTCCTTGTTCCTGACTACAACTCCCAGCTGCCTACCTGTCACTCCAACCAGCCCCACCAACTACAGCCAGCTTCTGGTTCCACCTCCCCTGAGTCTTAACTATGTGCTCTGTCTATGTAACCTCTCTCTTATTGTGACTCTCTTATTGTGAAGTATTGCTATGGTTTCTCTGTGTACAGAGTGTTACCTGTGTTTGTCTTTGAGAGTTTACATTTATAACTGTGTAAGATCACATCAATGCCAAGATTAAAACACATGATGAGATAAGTGAGAATCGTGTAAGTGTTCTTTATTTATTAGTTCAATATCAGCACATTAAAGTGAACATGAATTTGAAAAAAATAAGCACTTTCTTACAAAGTGCTTAGAACACAGTGCTTAGAACATGAGATCGAACGTCTCAGAAAGGTGTTTGACAAGATGTAAAGGGAAAAGAAAAAAGTAAATCAATAAAATACAGTGAAAAACTAAAGACATAAGAGGAATTAATATTTTTTAAATGATGGTGAATGAAGACCACATCAACAAGGTAAAAGTGCATCTAGTCTTAATGTAAAGGTATTCATCAGTCTTAATGTAAACATATCTAACAGTGTTAATGTAAATGTATCTGTCAGTTAGTCTTAATATATTTGTATCTATCAGTTAGTCTATAATGAAAAGGTATCAGTCGTAATGTAAAAGTATCCATCAGTTAGTCTTAATGTAAACATATCTATTAGTTAATCTTAATGTAAGCATATTTATCAGTTAGTCTATAATGTAAAGGTATCTATCAGTTAGTCTTAATGTAAACATATCTATCAGTTAATCTTAATGTGACGGGCAGGGAGTGCGAACAAGGAAGCGATCACGCCAAGTCTCAGAGAAAAAGAGGGGTTTTAATAATTAAAGTGCGCAAACCAAAAACCCGTGCACTGTTCCGAATTCAGGAAATAATAACCAGCAGTCAACTGGTACAAAGACAAGACATATATAGACAGACAAACGACCATCAGGTGAGGGGGATAATAAGCCCCGCCCACCTGAGGGACGCACACAACGCAACAACAGGACAACTGCCGCAGTGCCGGAGGCAACCGCTAGGGGGAGCCTCCCTCACCGTGACACTTAATGTAAACGTATCTAGCAGTTAATCTTATTGTAAGCATATTTATCAGTTAGTCTATAATGTAAAGGTATATATCAGTTAGTCTTAATGTAAATGTATCTATCAGGCTAGCACGAGTTATGGCCTTGATAGAAGGTAGCAGGAGTATCAACAGTCAAGAAATTCAGTAGTTAATTACAGTAGTTAATTAATACATAGTATACAGAGAGCATCAAACCATTTAATGCCAAATTTATGGCAAATAAACAGCAATACCAAACAAATGCAGCTATGTAATTAAGAAACAAAATGTTAAGATCTATTCAAACACACAAAAATAGAGATTGCATACTGTAAATAGTGACAATGTAGTGCCTGAGTTAATCCTAGTAGTAACAACAGTATGAGTTGACTTTATTTTCCTGAGTTTACTTTGAGTGCACATGTGTTCAGAAAGACTGTTGGTCTTAACCCAACACATGGATGATACCAGGGAGTGAGAGTAGAAGGACTGATGTAACAGAGAGGAACAGCTGGGTTCCACTACCAGGCTTGGAAGTGATGGTCAACGTAGATGTGGTGTTGCTAGGGAGGGAGCCCACTGTTGACCGCAGGAAAGAGGTGAAGTCTGAGGTTTTAGAGAAGATCATTTGGTTTGAGTTCTGAGCAGCCACATCCAACTGGAGGCTTTTGCTGGGGAGTTAATGCTGGTGTTAGAACTGGTGCTGCTGGTGGCACTGTTGCTATTAGAGGTGGTGCTGTTGGTGCTGCTGGTGGAACTGGTGCTATTAGAGCTGGTGCTGCTGGTGGAACTGGTGCTATTAGAGGTGGTGCTGTTGGTGCTGCTGGTGGAACTGGTGCTATTAGAACTGGTGCTGTTGGAGCTGGAGCTATTATTGAAATTGGTGCTGTTGGAACTGGAAATATTATTGTTGGAATTGATGGTGCTGGTGGAACTGGTGCTATTAGAACTGGTGCTGTTGGCAGAGCTATTCTGCATGGTCAGAACCGCTGCCTGGAACCACGATGTCCCAACCTGACACATCAGAGGTCCTCCTCTTTCACTCTGAGGGGAGAGAGTCTGATAGACAAAAGACAGTAAGAGATAATTATTACAGGCCATTTTTCCACTCAGAGATTATGACGTTATTGATTATGACAATCAATCTGGTTTTAGCAAACAGTTTATTTTCTAAGCTTTATTCCTTTGTGTATTTATTTGTATTTCTCTGTTCCTGTGGTCCCTGTAGAGCAGGGGTTCTTAACCTTTTTGACCTCGGGGCCCAATTTGTTGAACTTAAAGTGGCACAAGGCTCAGTCAGATATTACCAATGTACGGATCAAAATGATAATTATTCTAAATTTTGGTTTAGTTTGTATTGTATTTGCATTATAACTATATATAATAATAATAATAATAATAATAATAATAATAATCTTTATTTGTATAGCACCTTTCATGCATACATGCAACTCAAAGTGCTTTACAGATTAAATAAATCAAAACATTAAAATGAAGCAGAGATTAAAAGAAATAATAAAAAATAAATAAAATGAAATGAAATAAAATAAACAAAATAAGCAAACAGGTAATAACAGGTAATAAAATAAAGGTAATAAAATGACAAATTCTTAAGATAATAAATAGAACTATTAAAATAATTAGAACAAACATAAAATGTAACTAAATAAAATGATGAAGAAAGTAAAATAAAATGGAAACCTGGTACAACAGACATAGCTTAACTAAAAGCAGATTTAAACAGGAAGGTTTTAAGACCCCTCTTGAAGCTATGCAGGGATGAAATGTCTCTGAGCTCCTCAGGAAGAGAGTTCCAGAGTTTTGGGCCATAACGGCTGAAGGCACCCTCACCAATCTTTAATCGGCTTTTAGGAATCACCAGTAGATTACTGTTTGACGACCTGAGAGACCTGACTGGAACATATCTAACTATCATTTCACTGAGGTAAAGAGGAGCAAGACCATGAAGACATTTAAAACCATCACCAGAACCTTAAAATCTATTCTAAAGCTGACAGGTAGCCAGTGCAGTGAGTGGAGCGCAGGTGTAATATGATCCCTTTCTCGTGCGGGTCAGGACCCTTGCAGCAGCATTCTGAACTCGCTGTAGCTGAGAAATCGAGCTCTTTGGGAGAGCAGATAAGACAGCGTTACAATAATCAAGCCTTGATGTGATAAATGCATGGACAAGTTTTTCACTATCAGCAGGAGAGAGCATATCTCGGACCTTAGCGATGTTTCGGAGGTGAAAATAAGCTGTCTTGCATGTGGTCATGATGTGTGATTTAAAGCTTAGCTCATTATCAAAAGTGACGCCCAAGTTCTTAACATATTGTTTGGCTTTCAGATTAATTTGATTTAAATAGGTCTGAACATCTTCCCTTTGTGAGTCACTACCAAGAACAAGAACCGCTGTCTTCTCTTTATTTAATTTCAGAAAATTGTCAGACATCCATGTCTGTATATCACCTATGCACTCAAACAGTGAGCTAATTGATTTTAGGGCTTTAGGTTCTAGAGAAATGTAAAGTTGAGTGTCATCCGCATATTGATGATAACTAATGCCATGTTTGTTAATGATATGTGGTAATCCCACTTCTGACAGACTTTTCAACATCCACTTTAGGGGGCAGTCATGGTCTGGTGGTTAGGGAACCAGTCTTGTGACCGGAGGGTCGTGGGTTCGATTCCCAGGCCTGAGGCCATGACTGAGGTGCCCTTGAGCAAGGCACCTAACCCCAACTGCTCCCCGGGCGCCGGGCTAGGGCTGCCCACTGCTCTGGGCACGTGTGCACCACAGCCCCTAGTTATCACTAGTGTGTGTGTGTGTGTGTGTGTGTGTTCTGACTGCACAGATGGGTAAATGCGGAGGACAAATTTCGATTGGGGTGAAAATCACAATTGACAATGTGGCTTGACTTAACTGACTTAATGGAAGCATATATAGGTTGAACAGTAAAGGCCCAAGAATTGATCCTTGGGGTACCCCACAAGTTATTTTTTGATGTGTGGAGGAAGAAGTACCTGATGCAACATAGTACTCGCGCCCAGTTAGATACGATCTAAACCATTCTAAAACTAAGCCACTAAGGCCTACCCAGCTCTGTAGTCGATCAAGAAGTATTTCATGATCAACAGTATCAAAAGCGGCACTTAAACCTAGCAGAAAAAGGACTGAGAGTTTACCTGCATCTTTATTCAATCTCAGGTCATTTACTACCTTAACTAGTGTTGTTTCAGTGCTGTGGAGAGCTCTGAAACCAGACTGAAAAGTGTCATTTATTTGGTTTATTTTAACATAATCATTCAACTGGGTTGACACAACTCTTTCAATGATTTTGCTAAGAAAAGGAAGGTTAGATATAGGTCGATAATTATTGAGAATTGTTGGATCAAGATTTCTATTCTTTAGTAGTGGTTTAACCACTGCAGTTTTAAGAATATTAGGGAAATGTCCCAGTTGGAGAGACTGATTAACAATCATTAGAACATCATTAGATAATGAGCTCAGAACCTGTTTGAAAAAGTATGTTGGTAAAGGGTCCAGTTCACATGTAGAAGATTTTAGTGATGAAATCACATCAATTAGTGTTATCATGTCAACTTCTTGGAAATCAGACATATAACAGTTAGGTTGCGTAACTGGTATCAAGGTTGATGGTGTATTTGTGCTTGTTGCTATGTTCTCCCTTATACTAGTTATCTTGTCTCTAAAAAATATTGCAAACTCGTCACATTTTTCAGCTGAGACAGATTCAGGGAAGACATGGGAAGTGGGGTTTACTAGCCGGTCTATACTTCTGAATAAGACAGCTGAATTTTTGGATGAATCGATCAAAGTAGAGAAGTAGTTTTTCCGTGCTGATTTTACTTCACTGTTGTAATTATTCAGTGTTGTTTTATAAATATCAAAATGTACTTCCAATTTTGACCTTCGCCAGCGTCTCTCAGCCTGCCTGCAATCTTGCCTAAGTTTTACAATAGATGGTGTGTTTCTCCAGGGCATCTTAATTCTACCAGAAGTAGTTTTAATTACCTGCGGTGCCACAACATCAATACAGTTCCTAACTCTGTGAGTGAATGTTTCAACTAGTTCACTCCCTGTTTCTAATATATATATAGTATATATATATTGCATTATACACTTACAGTTTAAAAGTAAAACTCCTGTCAAATAATCACAAGACATGATTATGACAAACATTTTTTATATTGTAACCTGCTCATAACAATTATTTGAACAAATACAACGGTCAGTCAACAGACCACTCAGGCTTATCAACACAAAAATATTTTTTTTAACATAATAACAAAAATAGACAATTCAATAAATAAAATTCTGGTCATAAAATAAATAAAAATGTTAAATGTAAATGTTTCAAATAAAAAAAACTGTAAAAATAAATTTGATAAATTGCAAATGAAAATATAGCCTTTTTAAACTTTTGCATGTTAGAACCAGAAACTGCTCTTCATATTAGTGGTAAACAATAACAGTAGTAGTAGTTTCTGTAAAATAAATACATTCAAAATGTTTTAAATTAAATAAACTACAAATATAAATTTTTTAAAATGCAAATGAAAATATAGCTGTATCTGCAAACGTATTTGATAATCTTTTGAACTTTTAAAATGTTGCATGGTAGAACCAGAAGCTGAAGCGCGTTCTCTTAATTTTTGAAGTTTCCATTCTCAATTGGTAGCAAAGGTTCATCTTCTATGTATTAAAAACGTTGTTAAAACATCTGAGTGACGCACTACCGCTACTAGTGGTGAGGAAGTGTATTGAACCTTATTCAAAAACAATGCGGTCCCGCGGCCCTCTGCGTTTAAAACTGTTGTTCTTTTGAGGCCCTCAAAGTAGCGCTCGCGGCCCATGGGTTAAGAATCTCTGCTGTAGAGCAAGCATGCTTTTTCATTTGCTATGCAAATGACTTATCACCAGAACAATGTGTACCAGGTTCCAGATAAATACAAACAAACAAAAGACATGTATGTCTCTCCTGGGCTGAGAGGTTGGGGTGGGTTCCATTTTTTGAATAAAGATCCAAATGTCCTGTCACAGATATGTCTGCTACTTTAGATTAATTTATTATTGTAAAGCAAAATACTTCACTGTAAAATCTTGAAATATTTATATCTTAAAATTAGACGATGATTTAGAAAGGAACACATGCTACATAGTTTCTTTTTCTTTCTCTCTCGGTCACACACACACACACACACACACACACACACTGTACCTCCCCCTCCTGAGCCTCAGCCAGCTGCCCAACACTGAGTGTTCACGGCGAAGTTGTTGCTGCCCTGGTCCACACATATGGGCTGGATGTAGTTGGACAGTGATGCTGTACCAGCCAGTTGCAGCACTGCTATGTTGTTTTGTGAAGTGTTGCTAAATGTGATGTTGTGATGTGATGTTTGCCACCTCGTTGCTATTGTTGCTGTTCTGTATGAGGCGGCCCAGGACCACCGCCCAACCAGAAATGTTGGTGGAGCTGGAGAGAAATGCAGACCAATCACAGCTCAGAGATGCTGCCCATGTGTGTTGATGTGGTCCTGACCATTGACTGGACCTTTAAGTGGCATTTGTGTTTTTAATTGTTTGTTTGGTATTATCTGCCCACGGCTTTTACCCAGAGAAGCAGTCAGCAGAGCTCATGACAAACTGGGTGGAGATCAGCGTTCCTCCACAGACGTGGGTACCGTAGCGCAGAACACTGGCCATCCAAGGCCACATGCCGGCAGACGCCAACCCAGTGACCGCTCCTGAAGGGTTATTCAGGTTGGCATTGCCACACACCACAGCTGGAGAACAGAGAAGAAATGAAGACAACAGCAGACTGGAGAGTGCAGTTCATCAGTGAAGCACAATGACGCAGCACTTGTAGAGCAGTAATAGGAACTTTGGGATTAGAGGCACTGGTAGCGGTAGTGGGAATTATGGCAGCAGTGGTGTTTATGACCATAGTGGTAATGTTAGCAGTAATGGTGTTTGTGACGGTAGTGGTAACGTTAGCAGTTATGGTGTTTGTGACGGTAGTGTTAGCAGTAATGGTGTTTGTGACGATAGTGGTAATGTTAACAGTAATGGTGTTTGTGATGGTAGTGGTAATGTTAGCAGTAATGGTGTTTGTGACGATAGTGGTAATGTTAGCAGTAATGGTGTTTGTGACAGTAGTGGTAATGTTTGCAGTAATGCTGTTTGTGACAGTAGTGGTACTTTTGCAGTAACTGTAATGGTGGCAGTAGTGGTGACAATAACCACACCCATGGGCTGCATCTCATATGGAATATACTCTGCACTCCACAGCCATGCTGCTACTGATAGTGATATCGTAAATGTAGACAGTCTTACGTGCAGTGGTGGTTGTGCTCGTTGTTGAGGTGGTCGTGGTCCTAACAATGGTGGCAGGAGGCAGGCTGCTGCTGGACACAGTCAGGTCTGCAGTGGTGCTGTTGGATGTGGTAATGTTGGCTGTAGTAGTATTGGTGGCTGTAAAGGTATTTGTGACATTTTATGTAATGTTGACAGTAGATGTAATGTTAATGGTATATCTGACAGCAGTGGTATTTTTTTGCAGATGTCATTGAGACAGCGCTGGTACTTGTACTTGGTGTACTAGTGCTTGTTGTGGTATTTGTGGTTGTAGTGGTACTGGTGGCTGTAGTGGTACTTGAGGCTGTAGTGATACTTGTGGCTGTAGTGGTAGTAGTGGTTGTGGTGCAGTAGTGGTTGTGGTGACAGTGAGAAGCAGCATCTCACATGGACTATAGTCTGCATACTACTACTGATGAAAGTCTTAGTTTCTGATTATGTATCGTAAATGTAGATGGTCTTACGTGGAGCAATTGTTGTGGTGATCGGAGGCAGGTTGCTGCAGGACACACTCAGGTCTGCGTTGGTGCCACTGGATGTATACGTGATGAAACCTGGCTGGTTGCTGGTGATCACCTGGTTGCTGAGACACTCTGGTGTACACACCAGGGAAATTTGCCTCAGCACAGCCATTACCAAAGCTCACAATCCCAGCCTGGATCCAAACAGAGCCCTGTTTGACCACTAGTGGACCTCCAGAGTCGCCCTGTGTGGTGCCAGAGATACATTACTGTTCTCCATATGAACACACTGTTAAAATGGGAAAAAATACTTAAAGCGAGCAGAATAAGGTAAGATTACCTGACAGGAGTCTTTGCTCCCTGATAAAGCTCCAGCACAAATCATGTTGGCTGTGATAGCTCCATCATATAAGCAGAAACATTGCCTGTTCCCAATAATTATAGATCATAAAAATTGGTAGAATTATTAATACTAGAAACACTAGATTTTTGAAGGATAATAGTGTGAAGTAAATAAAATAAAAATAGTTTTACTCAAGTGGTCTTTTTCTGTGTTTTATTACGGAGGGTCAATGCCCAGAGTGCACACACACTATCATACTGATAAAGTACATATAAGTCACTCTGGATGAGAGTGTATGCAAGTATATCTGTAAGTAGATATAATTTGTTTTACCTTAATTATTAATCACTCTCATTAATTTAGAATCAGTCTCATATTCAAATTAAACCAGAACCACAACATTTAGGTCTCAACTAAAAGTAATTAATGGTTTGGTATCTGAAGGATTTAACTATGAATTCTTTGAAGGTTTTGCATCTACAAGGATCAGTATATTTACAGTGAAGACTAAACATCTAGTGTGTGTGAATGTGTAGAAAGGGGAGGAGAGTAAATGTGAATGTGCATGTGCTCTTGTGAACGTGCGTGCTTGAGGAGGCGGGATTTGCAATCTCGGTTCGCCTATGGAGAATAAAGTAACTAAAATGCCGACGACTTCAAACAGTACAGCAGCGTGGCAATATGTTAATGAGATCAGCTGTTTTATTCTAACATGGTCAGAACAAAGGGCAATGGCGCTGGCTTAATAACTCAAAATTAATGTGGGGTGTCTGATCCTGGGGAACACTATATCAGTTATCAATTAATCAGATCAAGACATGGAGAGATCACATGCGAGGTGAAGAGAACTTTGTATGTACAATTCTTGAAGAAGATTATCTAAACAAAGTTGAACACACAAACACTGAGAAGGTCTTAGCTAAAAATTAGTTAAGTCTACAGTTCAAATAACTATGCCCTTTTATAAACTATGCCCAGCGGTTAGACTCTCACATGTTGAGGTTTTGGGGTGGTTTCGTCGTCCTCGCTGAATTCTTCTGGAATTTGGAAGTAATTTCCACCACCCGTTCCTCGTTGATAAAAACCAACGTCATCCAGGTATCCTGGGAATCGTCCTTCTGGATATGAAGTCCAGAATGGGGAATTGATCGCCTTTGTTTCAGTCCATAACTCTGTTTGAAATAGCCTACTACATACGGCATACTGCATACTGCACTCAGTATATATTGGATACTGCATACTGGTCCTCGTAGTAGTATGCAGTACAGTTTCCAGTATGCGACAAAAGCAAAGCATACTACGGGGTCACGCGAACGTTGCGTTGCATGATGGGATGCAGTACACCACGAACAGAGCTCTGTTCGCGTATTGGAATATTTTGAGGAAGTAGTATGTCATCCGGGGATGTTTTGCGTACTGGAAAAATTATTTTTATTCGCATACTGAATACGGCATACTGATTTGGGGCCCAAGCAGTACGCCAGTAGTATGTAGTAGGCTATTTCGAACACAGTGCATTTGGGTGCGTTAGCAAGCTTGATGGAAGTAGTTCAGTGAATCTGTTGCCGCGGTAACGTTGATCAGTTGCTTGTTAGATTGCACCATAATTTGGGCTTATTAATTAGGAAATACGACTTTCAGCTGTTTGCTGTTAATCGTACTAAAGTTTGTGTGCTCTTAATAAAGAAAACCAGAGGGAGATGTGGCAGAGCCTCTCTTAAAAAGGCCTAGCCTCGGTAACGGGCAAACCAGAGAGATGGCTGTTGATCAATGTACAAGTATTTAAATACCTGAATTTCACATACTTTAGAGACACCCTTTCTTCCGTCGAAGCAAGCTTGTTCATTGTATTGCCAGTGGTACAGCCACCTTCTGGTTTGGCCTGGTACCTACATGAGTGTTTACACATGGCTCTTAGCTTAATACATCTGTACCACATCAGTACTCAGTTTGATGAGTGTTTACACATGGCTATTAGTTTAATCAGAGACCCTTTATCGTTTCTCACCATTTTCAGCGATGTTCCCCCAGCCAGTGACCGAGCTCAAGGTTCCATTGAAGAAGGGGCTATTAGAGGCGGCCAGGCAGACCGGAGTGATGTAGGGGGTGAATGTCACTGTGGAAGACAGCTGAAGCAGGGCCAGGTCGTTATTGGTTTTTTGCGTTGTAGTTGGGGTTTTTGGTGACATTTGTGACAGTTCTGGACACCTGATTTGTGTTGGTTCCATTCAGAGATTCTGTTCCCAGATACACAGTCACCTGAGAGGCAGTATAACTGAAAAGAGGGAAGAGACATTCTGATCACCATCATCTGAGATTGTGGTTATGTTTTTTGACTTATGCATTGTGAGCTCCACAGCATAATGTGGGTTCTACTCAGTACCTTTCAAAGCAGTGGGCCGCTGTCAGAACCCAGCCATTGTTGATGAGGGATCCACCGCAGAAATGTAAATTATAGGCAGTGAGACGTAGGCTGACTTACCAAGGCCAAGAACCAGCAGTTGCAGTCTCTCCTCCCACTGTCTTGTTGTTCAAACTAGCCACATCACACACTGAAGCAGAAAAGGCAGGACGAGTGTTGTCTGACTACATGTTTGATTTTGTCTCACTCTGTCACTTGCTCAATTTCTAATTTAAATTACCTTAATTGGCATGTCAAGGTTCTTTTGTATTGCCAATGCATTTACAGATAAAATGCAGAAACATCTACACAAACAGATATGTCTCTCTGTCTGTCTGTTCAATTCAGTGGTTCAGTGGTGCTTTAGTGACGTGATGAATATTCACACTTGTTGCAGATGTTTTGATGAATAAATTACCATGGTGAACCATGATGGGATAGATTTCTACCATTTGTTTTCTCTCACACTCTCATTGTCTCTCTCTCTCACTCTCTCTCAGACTGCCAGTACATGTCTTATACACTCCTACCTCACTGTTAGGTTTCTGAAAGAGTGTCAGTGATTTGTGGTGCCCCCCAAGGTTCTGAGACCTCTCCTTCTTAAATTATGTGTATAGTTATGACCATAACATATATACCATAACTATACACATCACAATAACTACACACATGACCATAACTATACAAGTGACCATAACTACACACATCACCATAACTACACACATAACATAAATATGCATGTGACACTGACAACACCCTCTCCCCAGGCAGCTGTGTTCCCTGTACCTCTTTCTGCAAGTGCCTTGACCAAGTCACTAACTGGATGGGCAAAAACATTCTTCAATTGGAAAGATAAAACAGAGATTATTATATTTGATAACAGCAAAGAAAGGCAAAGGACATCGTAACTGTGATGAAACAGACTTGCAGGCATGTGTGGGATCAGGGGTTTAATAGAAAAAGGGCTAGGCGAGAGTAATCCAAAAATATACAGTCCGAGATCTATACCAGAAAACAGGAGACCGGGCAGAGGCACAGGAGGGCAAGGCAGGCGGGTAATCCAGAAACACACGGAGGTCTTAAACACGAAAGAACACTCAGGTAAGAAGGAGAAACGTTCAGCACTGTCCTCGCCTATGAACCACTTCTGATGCAATGATGACTGCACGTGTCTCCTTCGAAGTAACCACCACAACCCTTTTAAGGCAACCATTCTGCTCTTCTAATCAGCATGACAGAGTGATGTCAGCTGTCTTGTCCTCATTAACCTTTTTTCCTGAGCTGACAAGATCATCACTGAAATCATGTTAACAGGCCATTTTAGGGCTGAAATGCAGTGGCTGGAATGTAGTAATTGTTGTGATCAGATCATTTTCATGACAGGGAATGACTTTGCAATTAATTCTAATTCATCTTATCACTCTTCACAAAGTTAATAAAAACTCTCACCATAAAAACTGAGGCTGCAAACTTTGTGGAAACCAATATATATATTGGCCTCGACTGTATAATATAAGTGGAGGATAATAGAGAGTTCCAATGCAACAGTTTTTCTGTCTAACTTTATTTCTTTTTATTTAGTTTATTTTTTCATATATTTTATATTTATTTATAAACCCTTTCTTTAAAAACATTCATTTAATTTTTTCATTTCATTTTGTAAGGGAGCGATAGGGCGGACACAAACATTGAGAAGAGCGAGATTTATTGAATGACATTCCAAAGGCAGGGTCGTAAAGGCAGGCGTTGGTCAAATCAGTGAGGGAGTCCGAACACGAAACATAGCCAACACGTAACGAAATACTAAATACAGAACACAGAAACAAACCGTAATATAACACTGAAGCTCAAAAAAGCACGAAAGTGGACAGGGCTGTAAGAGAAACAACAAGTAACAATCGACAATGAACAGCAAGACAAAAGACCAAACGCAGAGTTTAAATCACAAGACTAAACAAGCAACATATGAATCCAATAACGACAGGGCCTGTCAGGGATGGTTCCAGCGCGGCTCCCTCTGTCGCCACTAGAGGGAGTTCACACGCTCGCATTCCTTGTAATCAGCGTTGAGGATCTGCAGCTGTCTTTCCCCTTACTAAAGGGAGACAGTTGCAATGATTCAACGCTGAGTGTTTGTTGCCTTGCTCATTCAGTCAGCCTCTCTCATGCGTTATCTCTTGGTGTTTTATCACCAACGCTTATCTTGTTCGAGTTATTTAACTCCTGCGCCATCCCTGGCCATTCTCAAGTTTTCCAGTGTCTATTATTTCCTATCCTTTATTATTTTGTACTGGCTCCTATTCCTTTATGTTTTTTCCTTTTCCGCCACGTAGACTTTGTCCGTGCACTTTTGGTTTCTCCGTTTACTTAACACCATGTAGAGTTTTGCTCCGTGCCTTTGTGTGCCCCGTTTCATTTATCATTTTGCCATTCGTATTTTACAATTTATTTTCTTGACTTTTCCCATACTGTTTTTACGGAGGCCTCAGTTCCCTAGATTCTTTTATTGCATTTGAGTCCGACCATTAAAACCCCGCGAGTCATCCGGGTTCGGAGCTTTTTCTGACCAAGCTTTTTCTATAAACAGTGGCGGTTCTAGACCATTTCACCAGGGGGGCCAGTGTGGGGCCAACGGTTATTTTAGAGGGGCAAAATAGTTTTCAGTTACACGTTTTATACAAACTCTATCTTTGGTACGATTTAAAATGTTATTTATCCCTTTTTTCAGTTTCATATTAAATTTCTTTTAAATCAGCTGTCTTCTATTGTTTGTATGCTGCTTTCTTACCAACTTTTTCTGTTTAATGTACAATTTATTATTTGAAAATTAGTTTTTACATTAGTGTGCTGCAGTGGTGGATGCTAATCTTTCAAGGAGGGGAAGCTCAATTTCGGCCTACATCATAAAATGTGTCGGTTTATTTATACGTAAATTCTACCCTCCGTTCCTTTTCAAGAAAATGATCTGTGACCCTGTCGTACCAACAAGGGGTCTTTTCCAGGGACTTGACTAGTGTCCTCTCAATGGCCAGCAGAGCTAGGCTGCTTAAACGGCCTTTGGCCCATGGTGTTGTGGGTGTAAGCGAGTGATAGAAGTCAGTCTCCAAACACAAGCAGCTACCAAAAAAAGACCAGAAATAGAAGCTCGATTTGTCGATAGTCGTTTTTAACAAAGAAAATGCCGCTAAGAGGATTAGGAAAGTCTCCGGTTCAACTCAGAACTGAATGAAAATTTAAAAAATGCTTCCACGGATGTTTACACCAAAAGATCACTGATTCGCTCATTTTGCTGTCAAGCAAAAAGGGATTCAGCCTCAGACAGATCATCCAATCATCATGCAGAAGCTGAGCGTCCGGGCCAGCCGAGCCCACTGCCCAATAGACCCCCAGAGACGCTGAGCATCCGATGTGCGGTCCCCGTTGCCCCCCCCCCCCCCCCATAGAACTGCCACTGTGTAAAGCACTGTGAATTGCGACTGTGACAGGTGCTATGCAAATAAACTTGCCTTGCCATTCAGTTTGGAATCGCTCGAGGGCGCCCTCTGGTGTTTCTAAAGTTTTTATTTTGGCATTAGAATAGGATGTGGCCAGACTATGGAGGTAAAAATGTTACAAAACTTGAGAATTTGAAGGACCTGATCTTGTGAAACAAAATCTGTACTTGTATTTTTAATGTGAGAACTTGTTAACTAAAATTTGCACTTGTATTTTTGATGTGAGAACTTCTAAGTACAAGTGACTTGTAAGTGTGCAAGTGTTAGCTGTTATACACCACCTAACCTGTTGTGGAATGTCTTCATACATTCTTAGAAATTATTTGTTCTCTCAGTTCCATCCAGACACCATATTCCCCCATGATACCGTATTCCCCATGACTCTATATTCCTCCATGACACCATATTTCCCCATGACACTGTATTCCCTGTGTCATGGTTCTTCTTCTGTATGCTGTTTTGATGAAACACAAGTGCAGCTTACAGATCATTTGTTACTCCATATATCACAACCAGAGTATCACCTCAAGGATCTTTATCACTTGCGGAGTTTGTGGCAAGCATGTACAGTCTTTGTACACACCCACACCTATGGTAGCCCACAATGGGCAAATCCTTTATTCGTCTAGTACCTTATCTTCTAAGGTCTTCTAAAATCTCTTCTGATTGGGTCATGGAGAATTCTGTTGTCCCGCAGCAGGGCAAGTCCTAGACCTTCAGTTTTAATAACCTTAACTGTTAAAACTACGTCTTTAATAAAAGCATGGTAAATTAAAATGTTTTGTTTGTTGAAAAAGTTTATTTTTCTTATTTCCACCTTTAAGATTAGATCACATGAGCACATGATCAGATCACACAGATCACAATATATAGGAGCACATCAAGCAATAATCCAGAAAGACTACAATCCATTTTTTCCAGCTGTATACAGATATCAACATTCAGTTTCTTTTATCTTTCATACCATGTGACTATCCTTGTGCCCATACACTGTGTTACACACTGTTAGCTATACGTTATCACACAATGTTAGCTGGGTTTATTTTAATGGTTACTGTTTGCATATTGTATAAGCCGCTTTCACTTGTCTTTCTTTTTCTCTAAACTTTATTTTCTAAACGATATATATATATTTTTTTTTATAGCTTTTTTATTCAATTATTTTATAAAATAAAATGTAACTTACCACTCAGCTGTGAGCTGCACCCTGGAACACAGAACAAAGGTAATGCCTATTACATTGAATTGTTTTATTTTTTTTAAGTTGATGTATTATTATGCACAAAATAAGAATTGATGTGTGTTTATATGTGTATATATGTAATTGTAATTGTTTCATAAGTTATAAATTGTAATGTCTATGTGCTACTTAATAACCCCCATGAGTTGGATATCGTCTGTTATGGCTACTCTAGGCAATAACCATAACAGAGAGAAAAAAAAATTAAGGAAAAAGGACGATGGAGAGGAAAAACGGGGATAATAGAAAAGTAGAGAATCTTTTATTTATAGCTGAACTGGATTTAGTCTTCAGGACTCGACCTAATGCTCAAAATAAGAAACAAAATCATCTATAACAAAAATCATATCAACTAACTGTCCTATAGCCTATCCAAAGAAAAGAAAATAAAGTACAAAAATCTACACTAACTTCCTATAATAAAACAAAGAGAACGTGATATTTAAACCAAAAGAGCGTCGTAGTCCCTACTTCCCGTTTGGGCCTAGTGAACACGCATCTATACAGACATACACTATTTACACGAATATACAAAATATACTATTTACAAAAATATATACACCAGCTACCAAAACCAGAAGGGACAAAAACAGAATCGAGGTCGGAATACAATATACAGTCTAGAACCAGAATATCAAGTTGAATAATAAACACACACAAAACGCCAAAACCCAGAATGGAGAACAATCTCGTCGTTTCGCGGTTTTGCAGGTCTTTTAAACGCGGAACTGCGGGTCTTCAGATAACAACAGCCAATCCGCATTAACCAGGAAGAGGCGCGCCAGGATGGGCGCGGCAGGAGGGGAGACACATCTGGAGCCTCTGCGTCACACGCGAACAACGACCATCATTGGTTGTAACACATCTTAACTAAGGGATGGATTTGAGGAGATAATTCTGAGTTTGTTTATTTTAATTTCCACACCCAGAGAAAGGAGTAGCTGTACACACACACACACACATACAACCTGTTACATTAGCAAAATTATTAACAACTCTGAACCTTATCTGAACCAACTATACAGAATATATTAAATTTAGAAGTCTAGCATTCTAGTAATTCAAGTAAGAAAGGAACAACAGTGAATGCGTGATCGCTTCACATAATCTGTGTATATAATACTTCACTGAACAAAATGAAGTTTGAAATTTCCATTCATAGACAATGAGATTAAATTGTTCAAGAGATTTATGGTTATTTCATTTTTTTTGTTCATGGTGACCCTGTCTAAAACATGTTCTTCCTATCATTACAATTAAGGCGTTACAACACGGAAAACAAAGACCGACAGGAGAAACGGGAAATACAAACGAGACTGACAGGGAGAGGCGAAGCAACACGTGACAGGCATGAAGTTCATGAAGTTAATAAGTATGTATTATATATCAGTAGATCAATCAATTGCTCAATAGACCAACCAATTAATTAATTGTCACGACTTGAGACCAGGTATGAACAAAAGGATCCAAAAACAGTGTTGTTGAATACTTTATTCCTAAACACGTCCAGACATGTGAGTAATAGCACAGCCACTACTCGGTTTGCAGAATTTGCATTAATATACATCCAGGGTGGGGATTACGGCGTATGGCCGGGAGAGACTAACGTCGATCTTGGGGGGCCGGCTGGAATCGAGGTCTGTGCAGAGAAGCAAAGTCGGTACACAGGCAGGCAAGGCAGAGATAGGATCGCTCGGTAAGTAACATGGGTTAACAATACTTCGCAAAGCGGAAGTGTTCTGACGGCGTCTATATAAACGCGAGGAAGTATGACTAACTGGGAACAGGTGTACAAATCAGTATTCCGGTGACAGTGATCGGGAGCTTTGGACTGTAGTGCCTCTAGATGGCGGTCTAGACACATTAGAACGAGAGCGGCTTCTGACATTAATTACATGAATGTATTTTTGTTCTGTACTTGAGCAGGATTATGGTGAAAGCGTGTTTAGGAAAGTTTGTGTTGTCAGAATATAAATATGTACACTATATAATAAAACCCTCCATCTGGATTCTTCTGTTCAGGACACCGCATAGAAGTAATGCAGTTCAGTGGTTATCAATGCCAAATTTGTCCCCTCAGCCACCTGCTATGTACCTTGTGACATCACCCTCCTCCCTGCTCCCTCCAGCTGTTGTAGCTTTAATAAAACTTATGGTGACTGCTTTGGCGGAGTAGAAGCGAATAATCATTTATAAAACTCATTTATGTCCAATAAGATTACATTGATTTTTCCTCCCATAGTTAAAGCTGTCCTGCCCTTAATTAATTAATTATGAAATACATTACAGAGGAGAGTGTTTTACTTTTATTTTTTAGGAATTTTATTTGTTTTGGTTTTTCAAGAACATTTTTCAATTTAATCATTATTTCTGCCTGTTTTTATTTTAAATTATTCATATTTGACAAGTGAACAATCTGTCAGTCAAAACAAACTGAGAATAAGTTTAATTTTGTCATTTTATATATCCACTTATATTCAACATACTATCAATAAAACGAGAGAACTCATGTCTGTGTTTAAACTGGTCAAGTGAGTTCAATTTACAGTCATGTTAGAGGACCACTTTGGTTTAGAGAGCAGGTAAATAAATATTCAGAAGTGTACTGATTATATAAACTTACCTTTGGGTAGGAAGCTGAGTAGAAACCCCACACACAGCATCCTGAACATCACCATCATGTTGACTGAAGTTACACTGCCTTTTACATCACTGCTTCCTTACTTATACCTGCATGAACCTCCTCCTCTCCCCTCTTGCTCTAGTCACACCTCAAGTTGGATTGAAGGTTTTACTAGTTTCTGTTATAGCATGTTTGATATACATTCCTGGATTTAATGCTTCTAAGGCAACTAATCTGGGCTCAATTTCTGCTCATTTGAATTTACTAGCTGCATCTAACTCATACTTCCTTATTTTTTATTAAATAAATTACATGTTATGCTGACATTAATTTCAGCAAAAGAAGAGGCAAATGATGCAAGTGTATATGCAACATCAAAACTGAAGCAGGCAAACTAATCAAAGTGTTAACACAACTAAAACAGAAAAAGGTTATTAAGGACATTAAGGTTCACCAGAGTGCTGAGATCAAACACATGCAGTAATGAAATGAAGTTCCTCCTCATGCTTCCTTACCTGCTGAACTTGTTTAAGAGTCCTTCTGCCTATTAAACATTCTTTTACTGTAACCTCACAGTGCATTTTGTTAATGTAATGCATTAGTCTGACATGTTTTAAATGTTTAAAAGTGTTTTTTTCCCACATCCATGTGATTTAGGTCCTGTATTTCCTTTTTGTGCAATACGTTCTGAATACTGGATACAAATAATTTCTCACAGATTTATTTTGCACATTTCCACATAACCAAGGACAGAACTTGTAAACCACTCAGTTCATTTGGACAGCATATTGTATGTGTAGTGTATTTTGCTAAAGAATCTGCACATTAGTGGGTGGGTATCTAGTGGGTACTGTTTCAATCCTTCTAGCTAGAGACATTTGTACCAGTATTGAGTGATAGTGTTCTTGGTTGGGTTTGTGATGAGAGACATTGTAGCAGAATTCATACCTAAAGGTAATCTAATCTAATCTAAAGGTAATCTCTTATTTTGTTTGATTTCTTCTGTTAATCTAATAAATAGCAGTGAAAGTATTGCTCAAAAATGTTCGTAGAACTCCGTAGACAAACCATCTGGCACTGGAGATTTATTGTAGGGCATGTGGGCCAGGGCATAGCGTAGGTCTTCTGGTGATATTCTATCTGGCGGTGCTTCTAGTCTCATTTTGTTCTTCAGTTAGTAGGTCCTCTGATGGTCAGACTGTCAGATTCCGTGATTCATAACAGCTAGGTTGACTGTACTGTTTGTCCTCATTATTTTTAGCTGTTGAAAGCAGCTCCTCAGTGAACTACTGCTCTCAGTTGTTACTACCACAGATATCTGTGATGGAATAATCAACACAGTACTATTCCACAGGTCATAGGGCAGTCGTGAAGTAACTATTTGTTTCACTGTTGTCACTTTTTTCTGAAGCCGTGTTTCCGAATGTACTGTCTGAAAGGTATATTGACCATCCCCTAATCAGTTCTCCATGTACGCTACATTGTGAACAGTGAGTGAGTTAACAAGTTAACCATTCCCAACACCCTCCTTGTCATCTGCCTAGATATAATGCTAAAATTGACTGCCCAATAATTAAGATGCCTATAAACCATCAAATCTATCACGAACACTCTGACGTGGGTGGAAAAGAGGTGGAAACCCTGTCAGCTTCACAATGTATGACAGCTAAGTGACAAATGCAAACTATAAAGCCTACAGTTTGTAGTTTACAAAACTGAATTAGAAAAAAAGGGAAAATCCATAACAATGGGTGAGTTTGCTAGTCTTATAAAATAAGATAATCCTTTATTAATACCGCAACGGGGAAATTTGCAACGTTACAGCAGCAGAGAGGAAGGGACAGAGAAACATGCCAGGAAGTATAAACACAACAAACAATATATAAAATAAAATTTAAAACAAAAACTATATGTACAAAGGTTTACAAAATATATAATGATACTGTGACGACTGGGGCACAGGAGGCAGAGAGGGATCCATACGCAGGTATGCAGTTCAGTGTATTTAATGAATGACTGAGACAGAGGATACAATATGCGAACCCCAAAGGGGTCTGAACGGGCAACGGCCCATGAGGGCAAGGCGAGAGAGGAGTAGTCGCTAGGCAGGCGAGAGGTCATAAATCCAGGTAAGCATAAACACAAGGCAGAAGTACAGAAGGGCAATCCAGAGACGAGAGAGATATAAACAACAAGCAGAGGTCAGAGGCAGAAGACTATCAGAAATGTACGTGTACAGAAGGCTTGGTAATGACAACGAGAAACGAGGCAATACTTCGCACTGAAGCATGGGTAACCAGTCCTTAAGTAGTAGAGCCTAATTAGCTCAACAATGTTCAGGTGATGTTAGTACTCGGGTGACAGTGCCCTCTGGCGGCCCTGGGCGCCCTCTGGTGGTCCTGGGTGCTAATCGCACCCCTGACAGATACTGAAAAATATAAGTCTATTGTTATACACCTTCCCACCAGGTCTTAGTCGCGAAGTATTGCCGATTCATGCTGCATACCGAGCGTTTCCATTTCCTGTTTGATCTGCCGTGTTCTGACCCTTGCTTATTCCCCAGACCTCGTCTCCTGCCTAGTCCTTCTGTACCTCCTGGATTCTGCTCTCCCGTTATGACCCTGGACCGTCTCGACCACCCCAGGAGAACCTTAATGCTACTAAGCTTAATGCTAGTGATTTACTTGTCGTCCTCTGTACACGTGATTTATGTAAATAAAAGCGGTATACTTCCGCATTTGGATCCCTCTCCAACTGGTCAATACGTTACAATAGTGAAGCATTATAGCAGTAGTGAGAAGATTCTGCATGTGGTAGTAATGTTAAATATTAACTACAGTATATTCAGACCAGTGTGTGTTATACAGTCTGATGGCATGTGGAAGGAAGGACCTGTGGTATCAGTCTTTCACACACCACGGGTGCAGCAGCCGGGCACTGAAGGAGCTGCCTGTGTACTCACATACTGCGGTCAGTTTGTGACGTAGTCCAGAATCCATGTGGTGAAGTGGTGGTCCAATCCAGTGCACTCCAGCTTGTCCTTCAGGAGCATGGGTTGGATGGTATTGAAAGCACTGGAGAAATCAAAGAACACAATTCTCACAGTGTTCCCAGTGGCCTCCAGGTGGGACAGAGATCTGTGTAGCAGGTGGATGATGGCATCCTCCACCCCGATGCCAGGTTGGTAGGCAAACTGAAATGGGTCCATTTATGAACTCACCAGTGGGCGGACGTGGACAAGGAGCAGTCTCTCCAGGGTCTTCATCAGGTTAGATGTTAGTGCTACTGGCCTGTAGCTGTTGAGGTCTTTGGGGTGTGGGGTCTTTGGCACCAGTACCACACAGGATGTTTTCCACAGCTGGGGGACTCTTGTAGTGGAAATAGCCAAGGCCACTTCACCACCATACACAGAGATGACCTCCCCTCGCAAAGAGTGATAAACTGACCTTATCTAATTCTTGGAAAGGTTTGGGAAAGGTAAATCAAGGTTTTCTACACCTCAGATACTCACACCTCCACAATGTCCCTCTCTAAAGTCAGAGACATAACCTTATCTGATCTCCTGAGTGCGGGAGAGAGGCAATATGAGGTTCTAGCCTTGATCATGTTATGAATAGACCACACGGAGAGGGATCCAAATGCGGAAACGAGTTTGTCTTTATTTGACTAGGCAGTACACTTATACTCAAGATGTTAATAGTATAGCGTAATGCGAACTCGTAGTAAAGGTCGTCGTTAGAGCAGTCAGGGTTCGGCACGGGTAGGCAGATTCGGGAGGTACCAAATCGCTAGGCAAGAGACGAGGTCTAGGGCGTAAGCAGAAGTCGGTACACAGGTAAGCAGGCAGGTAATAATAACGCTCGGTATGCAACATCGGTTGGCAATACTTTGCAACCAGGAAGTGACAGAGGGGTGTATATATATGGGAAGAAAGGGGAGTGGAAAGAAGCAGGTGATCAGAGGGCGGAGGAAGGGGTGTTGATCCTAACATTACCCCCCCTCTGACGAGCGGCTCCAGCCGCTCTAACACGGGAGGAGGACGGGCGGCCATGGCGCCTGGGGGCGGGGGAGTCGGGGTGGGCAGTGTGAAATTCAGAGATGAGAGACGGGCATAGAATATCCCTGGCTGGCACCCACGAACGTTCTTCTGGGCGTATCCTCCCAGTCCACCAGGTATTCCAGACCGTGTCGTCTCCGTCGAGATTCCAACAGTTCCCGAACTATGTAAGCAGGTCGGCCCTCGACTTCTACAGGTTCGGGAGGTGTTTCGGATACGAGGGGGGCAGACATGGGACTGTAATGGATGGGCTTCAACAGGGAAATGTGGAAGGTGTAATGAATGCGGTACTGAGGGGGGAGTTGGAGTTGGTATGATACGGCGTTTATGCGACGGAGGACTTTAAACGGACCGATGTATTTAGGACAGAGTTTTTTACAGGGTTTTCGTAGGTTGATGTGTTGAGTTGATAGCCACACTCTTTGGCCCGGGTGATAAACCAAGGTGGGGAGGCGACGACGGTTGGCATTTAGCTGATGCGTGTGCAGGGCACGGCGCAACTGGACATGGGCCATTTCCCAGGTGCGAGCACTGCGACGGAACCAGTCATCTAGGGCAGGTATGTCAGACGGGGTTTTGTCCCATGGGAAAAAGGCCGGTTGGTACCCGTATACACACTGGAAGGGCGTAAGCTTTGTGGAAGAATGGGTAAGCGAGTTCCTCGCGTACTCAGCCCAGGGAATAAACTTGTGCCAGTCGTGGTGGGTAGTGCAGTATTGCTGCAAGAACCGCCCTACTTCTTGATTCGTCCTCTCCACCTCTCCATTGGACTGGGGGTGATAACCCGAGGTTAGGCTGGTGGAAACTCCGAGTAATTTGCAGAATTTTCTCCAGACCGAGGAGGTAAATTGCATTCCCCTGTCTGACATGATGTCCTCGGGTAATCCGTAAATACGGAACACGTAGTCGAACATAACTTGGGCCGTTTCCATGGCCGTGGGCAGCTTGGGTAAGGGGATGAGTCGGCACATTTTCGAGAAACGGTCTACCATGGACATGATGACCGTGTTGCCCCCTGCTATCGGTAGATCAGTGATAAAATCTACAGCGAGGTGGGTCCAAGGCCGGTGAAATTCGCATTTTTCAGCTTTCACGAAGAGGTGGTTCAGACGAAGGCGTTGCAGAACTGCGGATACGTGTTGAACATGCTCAGAGGGTGAAGAGGAGTATACAAGGATATCATCAATGTAGACGAATACGAATTTATCAATCATGTCTCGGAAGATCTCGTCCATGAAGGCCTGAAATACCGCGGGACTATTCGCCAGTCCATACGGCATGACCAGGTATTCGTAATGGCCCCTGGCTGTGACGAATGCAGTCTTCCACTCGTCCCCCTCCTTTATCCGGATCAGATTGTAGGCGCTTCACAAGTCCAGTTTGGTAAAGATTTTCGCTCCCATCAACCGTTCTTGTGACGCTGAGATGAACGGGAGAGGATAGGCGTATTTCAAAGTGACTGAGTTGAGCGCCCGATAATCTATGCAGGAGCGCAGACCCCCCCCCCCCTTCTTCTCTACGAAGAAAAAGCCTGCGGCCACCGGTGATGTGGATGGCCGGATGAACCCCTTCTCCAGAGCCTCACGGACATAGGACTCCATGGCGTGATCTTCCGGCCTAGACAACGGGTAAGGCCTTGTTCTATGAGGGAGGGGGGATCCTGGCAGGAGGTCTATCGCGCAGTCTACCGATCTGTGAGGCGGAAGATGACTGGCACTCTCCTTACAGAAGACGTCTGCGAATTCCTGGTATTGAGCCGGCACAGCGTCAGCTAGGGGTGTGTGAGGACTCTCCACTGTAGAGGATCGTAGAGGTAAGTGCATACATTCAGTTAGACACTTAGGTCCCCACTTTGTGGGTTCTCTAGCCTTCCAGGAAATATCTGGGTCATGGGAGGACAACCAGGGAAAACCGAGGATTACAGGATCCTTAGGGGAGGATATGAGGAAGAACTGTCTCACTTCGCTATGGAACAGTCCTATCTTCAGCGTAACGGGGTGAGTGCAGCGATCAACTAACCCCTCCCCTATGGGTTGGCCATTCAGCGCGTTGATACGAAGGGGGGGGTGTGACGAGAGTGGTAGGGATCCCTAGGTGGTTTACTAATCTTTCATCCATGAAATCACCTGCAGCACCCGAATCTATTAGGGCCGATAGAGTATGACCATAACCCCCCCAAAGTATTTGTACAGGAAGATTAAACTGGTTACGTCCTACCAGAGGAATCAGAGTTTTTCTTACTCGTTCGTTCGGTCGTTCTTGCTCTCCAGGGTGCCTCCGACGAACAGGGCATCTGTCGCGGAAGTGGCCTGCCTCTCCACAGTATAGGCACAGTCCATTCCGGAGGCGTCGGGATCTCTCAAGGGGGTTCAACGAAGCCCTACCTAACTGCATGGGTTCAGGGACGTCGCGGACCTCGGTGACTAGACGTGGGGGACGCGTGCGTGTGGCGGCTGAACCTCCTCCGGCATTAGGCTGCGAACTACCTCCTGCACTTGGGCGATGAGCGACGAGTACTTTGTCGACTGAATAAACTCTGACAGTGTCAGAGTCTCACTCCGATAAGCCAGTTCCACTTGGAGATCCACCCTCAGTCCCCGACGGAACACGGTCTTCAGGGCGGAGTCGCTCTATCCGCTACCTGCGGCCAACATACGGAACTCCCGTGCGTAATCCACTGCACTGTGATTTCCCTGACTCATGTCGCAGAGCTGGTTTCCCACGTCTCGGCCGCCCGCTGGATGGTCAAACACGGCCCGAAACAGGGAGTAGAACTGCTCTTCAGATTGGAGGGCAGGGTCTTTGCTATTCCAAAGTGCAGTGGCCCACCTCCCCGCTTCTCCGGTTAGATGGGAAATGATGAAGTCCACCTTGGCCTTGTCAGATGGAAACCTTGCGGGGTTGTAGGTGAAATACATAGAGCACTGCATGAGAAAATTTCGGCAGCGTTCGGGAGATCCGTCATACCGCTCTGGTTCCGCCACTGGGACGCAGCCCGCGGGAGGGACTGGGGCCGGTGGTGTCGCTAAGGCAGCGGCAGCCAGTTGGGAGGAGAGGGAAATAATGGTATTCTCACGGGTACGGGCTGCCTCGGCGAGCTGTTGCACCGACTCGTGTAGAGCATTAATGGCGGCTTCCTGGTGAGCGGGTCGGGCCGCGGCCTCCGCTGGATCCATATGTTGAAGGCGAAGTATTTCTGTTATGAATAGACCACACGGAGAGGGATCCAAATGCGGAAACGAGTTTGTCTTTATTTGACTAGGCAGTATACTTATACTCAAGATGTTAATAGTATAGCGTAATGCGAACTCGTAGTAAAGGTCGTCGTCAGAGCAGTCAGGGTTCGGCACGGGTAGGCAGATTCCGGGAGGTACCAAATCGCTAGGGAAGAGACGAGGTCTAGGGCGTAAGCAGAAGTCGGTACACAGGTAAGGAGGGAGGTAATAATAACGCTCGGTATGCAACATCGGTTGGCAATACTTGCAACCAGGAAGTGACAGAGGGGTGTATATATATGGGAAGAAAGGGGAGTGGAAAGGAGCAGGTGATCAGAGGGCGGAGGAAGGGGTGTTGATCCTAACAGATCAAAACCCCCTCCTGAAGACACCAGAAACCACAAACCCAGGAAGGACTTTCAGTCGTAAATTCCACTATCCAGCCTTATCTGATTCACCAAGGTTTCAGCCAATGTGCTATCTCTTGGAAATTTCTGGTTAAACTCATGTCTTTGCATCCACTACGGACACTGGATCAACACCTAGCCTAGAGGAAGCAACACGGCGAGAGCATTCCAAAGACACGAAACTTGACCACCTTACAACCAAGGGAAGGATTATTATCCTCAGAACCCTAGTGTCCATTTCATCAGATCTTTAAGAACCCTAAAATAAAGATCATGAATTCTGTGCCTATAACATTCAAACATTAAGTGATCTGTGACTGATGTAAATGCAGGACTTAGGATCCCTCATCTGTAATTGATTCCATCATAACACCTTTATTGTATAATCACCCCACATTCATGCATATACCCATGTATTCTTATGTGTTCTAATATTTTAGATATACATGTCATATCCATGTATTATTGGACTGTAGTATCAGAAATGCATGCACACCTATACATTCCTGTGTATTCCACTATTTTAAACATATAGATACCCCTGTATCCTGATGTGGTATTATTCTAGATTCATGTATAACTAAGTATCAACGTGAGTTGTGCTATGAGTTATGCTAGACGTATGCCTATCCACGTATTAATGTGTGCGCTGTTATTTCAGATGTAAGCATCTCCATGTGTTCTTGTGTGACCTCAGAGTCATGCCTGTCTATGCATTATGTGTTATTTATCGTCTAAAAGCGCGAATGAAGAATGTCTCAATGTTTAGAATGACAAGGAACCAAACTAATACTTAATTAGGCCAAGTAATACAAATCAATTTATTTAGGAATGAGGGATTCTCTTTGTCTTGAAAATCATGCCCCCACCTAGTCTGCTTATCGGCATTCATTAACCGCACCTGGGGGGGAGAGTGCAGTTGTCACTCTCTCTCTCTCTCTCTCTCTCTCTCTCTCTCTCTCTCCTCCTCCTCCTCCTAGAAGAAAACACCCTACAAGACCATCCCATTTTTTTACGATTTATGTGGTTTAAAGAGAATGATATGACAAAAGAGGTAGTTGAGTACAGAATGACAGTCCACTTGTTTGGTAATAGTCCTTCACCTGCCGTAGCAATCTACGGACTCCGTCGTGCAGCTCAGCTTGGGGTGGAAGAATTTGGAAAGGATGCAGACGACTTCGTAAAACGTAATTTCTATGTTGATGATGGCATTACATGTCTACCTACCGTTAAAGAAGCAGTAGACCTACTGAGAAGAACCCAGGAGATGCTTGCAACCTCTAATTTGAGACTTCATAAGATAGCCTCAAATCATCTTGCAGTTCTCATGGAATTCCCAGTGGAAGATCATGCAAAGGATCTGAAAGACCTGGATCCAGAAGTGGATACTCTTCCTACTCAAAGGAGCCTTGGAATGAGCTGGGATCTCAAGAGTGATACCTTTGTCTTCCATATTACTACAGATGAAAAGCCCTTCACATGAAGAGGAGTTTTGGCCACAGTAAATAGTATTTTTGATCCTATTGGATTTGCAGCTCCCGTTACAATTCACTGGCTTCCTGTGGCTGCTCGCATTCAGTTTAAAATTCTGATGCTTGCCTACAAAGCCAAAAATGGACCAGCTCCTCCATACCTTATGGAAATGGTCAAAAAGTCGATCCGCACCTCGAGACCTTCAAGGCTTCAAGGACGGCTCGACTTGACCCACCGTCCCTCAAGATTCAAGGAAGACACGCGACAAGATGCTTCTCTGTCCTGGCACCCAGATGGTGGAACGAACTTCCACTGGCTGTCCGAACAGCGAACTCTCTCGCGGTTTTCAAACGCAGCCTGAAGACCCATCTCTTTGTAAAGCACTTATAAGCACAAATCAACTGAAGCATTGGTATAAAGCGTAATTGCACTTTATCTTTAGGAACACTTGCTAAGTATTGCACTATACTGCATGTAGTCTTGTAGGTATTTCAGTCTTGATAGGTATTGTCTAATCTTATATTTTGTTGTCTTCTTTCTAGGCATCAGCACTAGCAACGGTTTATGGCAGTGCTTGACCTCAAGTAGTTTGGACTTAAACCTGTTTATACTAGATAGAGATGCATATTCTGACTGAACACATAGTACTTTTGTAAGTCGCTCTGGATAAGAGCGTCTGCGAAATGCCGTAAATGTAAATGTAAATGTAATTCAGGGAAAGCTTTTGCTGCGTCAACTAACTTCTAACCCGGTGGATTGGGACACTCCACTACCATTAGAGAAGAAGGCTGATTGGGAATTATGGAAGAGCTCATTACAACATCTGATAGGTTTAGAAATTCCTAGAACTTATGTGAACCTTTCGCTCTCTAAAGCCCAAAGGATAGAGATCCATGTGTTCTCAGATGCGTCCCCTGTGGCGATTGCAGCCGTGGCTTATCTGAAGGTAACAAACATCAGTGGAACATGTAAGACCGGGTTTGTTCTTGGGAAGGCAAAATTGGCACCCACCACTGCACATACAATTCCCCGTCTGGAGTTAGGGGCTGCTGTTTTAGCTGCTGAACTAGCGGAGCATATAGCAGAAGAGATAGATGTCAAACCAGACATGATTGAGTTGTACACAGACAGTAAGGTGGTATTAGGATACATTTGTAACCAAACAAGACGCTTCCACATCTATGTCAGTAACAGGGTGCAAAGGATACGAAGGTCTACCAAGCCAGAACAGTGGCATTACATACCTTCAAGTTTGAATCCTGCAGATGTTGCTACTCGTTCCGTAACTGCTTCAGACTTGCATGACTCTATCTGGCTATCTGGACCTACCTTTCTCTCTGATCCTGATGGGTCTTTAACTGAAGAGAGATCTTATGAGCTCATCAACCCAGACTCTGACATTGAAATTCGGCCAAACTGCACTAGTGTAGCAGTTCATGTCTCTCAAGACAAACTCGGATCTCAGCGCTTCCATCGTTTTTCCAGTTGGAAGTCCCTCTTGCGTGCTATCGTCTGCCTTATTCACATTATTCACTCTCGAAAATCCTATGCAGAGAAGAGCACCTGCAGTGGGTGGCACTATTGTCCAAGGCCTCGCACCGTAGATGAACTATCTCAAGCAAAAAGTGCTATCCTTAGATGTGTACAGCAAGAAGTTTATACAGGTGAGTTAACGCTTCTGAAGGCAGAAAAAGAAATTTCCAAGAGAAATACGTTGAGGAAATTACATCCAATAATTGATGACGAAGGTCTTCTGAGGATTGGGGGAAGATTGGATAATGCGCAGGTACCCGTTGATGAGAAACATCCCATCATTGTCCCTGGCAAAAGCCATATCGTTTCTCTACTTGTGAAACACTTTCATGAGCGAATTAAGCACCAAGGCCGTCTTTTTACAGAAGGATCCATAAGAAGTGCAGGATTCTGGATTGTTGGTGCAAAAAGGTGCATTAATAAGGTCATCCACCAGTGTGTTCAGTGCAAGAGGCTCAGAGGAAAAACTATAGAACAAAAAAATGGCTGATCTCCCTGAGGACCGCCTCAAAATAGATCCTCCTTTTACCTATATTGGGCTGGACGTATTTGGATCATGGACAGTCAGTCATCTTCACATGCCTGCTGTCCATATTGAGTTGATTGAATCAATGGACACATCTAGCTTTCTGAACGCATCTACGACGTTTCTTTGCCCTTAGGGGCCCTGTCGATCTGATTGAGGCAATTTTGTTTGCTTGTAAAGAACTAACAAGTGTTAAAACCTACCTAAGTGAGGAAGGCTGTCATGGGCAGTCATCTTCACATGCCTGTGTGTCGAGGAGGCTTTGCAAGTAACAAACGATGGGCAGTCATCTTCACATGCCTGTGTGTCCGTGCTGTCCATATTGAGTTGATTGAATCAATGGACACATCTAGCTTTCTGAACGCACTACGACGTTTCTTTTTTAGGGGCCCTGTAAAACAAATACGATCTGATTGTGGTTCCAATTTTGTTGGTGCTTGTAAAGAACTGCTCATGGTCTTGGAGGAACCAAGTGTTAAAACCTACCTAAGTGAGGAAGGCTGTCACTGGGTTTTTAATCCTCCCCATGCCTCCCATATGGGTGGGGCTTGGGAGAGGATGATTGGCATCTGTCTACGTATACTGGACTCTATGCTCCTGCATACCACCCAGTTACGACTCTCTCATGAAGTGTTGTCTACACTTATGGCAGAGGTCTCTGCAATAGTGAATGCAAGACCTTTGGCTCCCATTTCTAGTGATCCTGATTCACCTGCTCTCTTGACCCCAGCAATGTTGCTAACACAAAAGGCTGGCCCTCTTCTTCCTGTGCCAGGCACATTCGACACCAAAGATCTCCTCCGACAAAAATGGAAGCAAGTACAACATCTTGCAAATGTTTTTTGGGAGCGCTGGAGAAGTGAATACCTCAGCACTCTACAGAGCCGCAGAAAATGGCAGACGGTAAGGTCTTCTGTCAAAGAGGGGGACTTAGTCTTGCTGAAGGACATTCAAGTTAAGAGAAACGAGTGGCCTATGGCTCGCGTAACACAAGTTTTTCCTGGCAGTGATGGAAACGTTAGAAAAGTCGAGCTGAAAGTTGCTAAAGGTGGTACTGCAAATACTTACCTCAGACCAATTTCCCAAATAATCTATCTCATGTCACCATCATAGACAGGGCGATAATGATTGATAGGGTATAATGGTATTTTACAATCCCAGACGGGGAGTGTTCTGACTGTTCCCTTTATGGCCACTAGGTGGCACTGGTAATGTCATTAAATGGTCTGTCACTTAATTTTGATTTGCTAGTTTAGTCACATAATGAGGTTCAGAGGTCAATATGGCCATCTTAGATTGGGTTGTGCATGTGAGTGTAACAGGGTTTATATTGTTTATGATTCCACTTGTCATTATTTTCCTTTGGGCCTTTGTGTTATGAGTGAAACAGCGCCCTCTCTTGGTGGTTGGTCATGATAAGTGCAGTGGGCACGGGGACCCCGTTGCCATTATATGAGAGACGGGCACGAGGTGGGTTCACTTACATTAGCACTGTGGTAATATGTTGTATTTTATCGTCCAATGTCCTTTATATGATCACTGGCTAATGGTAACATGTACTTCTGTCAACCAGGAGCTAATGAGTTACATATTTGATAAGAGTAATAACACTGTAATAGACATAATAACAGTTGGAAATGTCCGCTAGCTTGATGCTAATGTAAAGTGCTATTCCTCGTAAGGTGCTGTACCCGCTGATGAGCCCATGTTTCTGACCAGTACCAAATTCTGTTCCATGCAGGTATTTATGTGATCATTTTGTATTTTATTTCAATATAAATGTAATATTAATAGGCCATTATATGAGAGACGGGCACGAGGTGCTGTACCCGCTGATGAGCCCATGTTTCTGACCAGTACAAATTCTGTTCCATGCAGATAAACGGCATTCTTCTCACCCTGTCTCCTGGCCGTCATTACACAACGTAGATATACTATACGACAAAGACAGAACTGGGTTATGATATGGACCGCGCTGAATTAGTAACGGCCAAGTTCAGCACGGTTACATGAGGAAGCAGGTGTAAATCTTTTACCTACATCTATCCATCCTCATCCATCCTTACGTTTTGTGCCATATCTTCCACTGTTTGTAAGTAAAACCTTTTGTATCATGTTTTTTAGATCTGCATTAGTAGATTATTTCATATATCTGTGACCTGTTAGTACAGTTAACTGTCTTCCTGTTTCATGTATGTGTGGATACAAAGCTGGGTACAAATGTCAGTGTATATTGTATTAAGATGTGTGATGTTTGTTTGCAGTTTCACATGTAATTGGGAATTTTGGATAAAGTAAACACTGAAGACACAGAAACGCCTTTGGTCCAGCTCTTTATTCAAGCCCGCAGTTTAGCTATCTGTCAAGTTGTGTTAACTTACATGCAATGAGGACAGAATACAGTGGTCAACCGTATAGTTGACCAATAATTATACTATGATCACGCCCCTAAAAGTTAGCTAAAAGGCGTTTCTCAAGAAAGAAGGGGGAGTTGGATTGATGCCAAAGACCGCAACTAAGTTCAAACTTAATTCCAATCTCCAAGGAAGATCTTCGTTTTATTTCTCGAGAAAAGTATTTAACCTAGTTTGTTTTATGTCATCGGCATCGAAATTTGCTCTCATTTATCTAGTCTTCTAATTCAAATTCAATTTCTGTTCGGACGACAGTTATTGATTTTAGTTTAGCTTGAAGTTAGTTCTCGGCAAAGTAACCAACGCAAACGAAAATCAGACTGAGCACTTACAAACCACCGCTGTGATGTCCTACTAAGTCTTTACAATTCCAAGAAAGTTGGAAGCCGCCCGGAAGGGGCAGCTCTGTGGAGTCTTAGAAGTGATCCGGGTCGTGTAAGTGCTAGCTGCAAGCCAATCCAATATCCGGGCTTCCCGCAAGTGCGTCGATTCAAATTCGCCTTCAAACTCTGCAGTTGACCACCCACGGACGTGTCCTCCTACCTTCAAGTAAGACGTTAATACATGCCGTTTGGGGTGCCAAGTGCTAATCGTTTGCCTCTACGTATTTCTATCCCTCCATAACGTCTGGTTTAATATGATTAGCCCTTTTCATTAGCCTCTGTTGGGAATTTCATTCTCTTCCTAATTGCTCTCTGAAACTCTCTTTTCCTCCCTGGTCCTACCAGAGTTAGAAAAGTACTCCATTAGCTATATAATCCATTCATAATCAAATAGTTAGTAGTTGTTTATTATTCCTCTTTTGCTTTAGATTAATAGATTCACATGTAGACTTAGCTACGTTCCTAAGCCAAACCATTCCACATGTTATTCCCTGTAATGCTTCAATTATGAAATGAAGCATTCAATAAATGTGAACATTTATTAATTAATCTCATTACGGTGGTAAATACATATTTTGGTCGATGGTATTAGGTCACTGCGCGGATTCAGAACTCAACCCTTTGATAATGAGACTGATATCATTATTTCATCCATTACAGTTATCAAATACATATTTCCCTGAAATATCAGGGTGGTGCCCCGTTTCATAACTCATAATTATCAGTATATCCGCTACACTCTCCCTACCCACAAGCTGAGATTAAAAAGGTACCGGGTCACACCGCACAGCTCATCAGCACAGGTCTTCAGGAGCCTTTGAGCTGATGCCATCTGGACCTGCAGCCTTCCTGACCATTATTTTCTTCAGTGCACATCTCACCTGGGATGTTGTCAGTGTCAGACTGGAGTGGGGGGATTGAGTGCTAGAGTCTGTCAGCAGGAGGTGGCTGAGAGTTGGGAGAGAGCAGGGTGGGTGCGGGAGTGGCGGGAAGGCAGCGTGCTGGTAGTACCAGACAGGGAGAATTCAGCAGTGGTGGGAGCAGGAAAATTATCAAACCTATTGAAGAATAGATTGAGTTCATTCACCCACTTCTGGTCCCCCACAGCCTGGGAGTCAGACTTCTTGTGGCCTGAAATAGTTTTGAGGCTATTCCAGACTCCACTGATGTTGATCTGCTGCAGTTGGTCCTCCATCTTCCTCCTGTAGATTGCTTTACCCTCTTCCTCCTCAGCTCCTTCTGCACAGACCTCATCTCCTCCTTGTCACCTGATCTAAAAACTCTCTTCTTCTCCTACAGGAGAGCCTTTATATTAGGGTTAATCCAGGGTCTGTTGTTGGAGAAACACCGTACAGTTCTGGTGGGTACAGTGTTTTCCACACAGAAATTGACATAGTCCGTTATGCAGTGTGTGAGGCCCTCAATGTCGTCACCATGAGGATCACACATTAGTGTTGTGCTGAAACAGTCCTTCAGAGCCTCTTCATCCTCTGTAGTCCATTTGGCTGGTTCTCTGTGTACGAGAGGTTTGTACACAGGAAGGAGATGAACCAGGTTGTGATCTGATCTCCCCAGGGGAGGGAGGGGTGAAGAGTTATATGCCCCCTCTGTACTAGCATAGAACAGGTCCAGTGTTTTATTGTCTCTAGTGTCAGGTGACGTACTGGGTAAAGGAAGAGCTCAAAGTTGAGGAAGGAGATGAGTGATTGAAATCTCCTGAGATGAGGAGCCTGTTGGTGCTGGGTCTGGATCCTGCTCACAGCTGCATGCGTCACAGGCAGCGTCAGCGTTAGAAGACAGGGGTACATACGCCACTATTGCGATAGTATGCGAGAACTCCCGTGGGAGATAGTAAGGTCTCATGCTAAACAGTTCAATGTCTGCAGCAGATTTGCTCTTTAATAGTGATGCGCCCAGAGTTACACCATCTATCATTCACAAACACTGCCAGTCCTCCTCCTTTCCTCTTACCGCTCTCTGCTGTCCTGTCCGCCTGTATGAGGTGGAATCTATCCAGAGAGACGACCATGTCCGGAGCTAGCGCTGTTAGCCATGTCTCTGTAAACAGCATCAGGCTAAATTCACGGTATTCCCTCTGGTGCCGGGTCAGCGCCGCTAATTCGTCCGTCTTATTGGGGGGAGATCTCGCATTCCCCATGATGACATGATGTGTGATAAATGAGAAAAACAGAACAAACAAAAGCGTAAACTTCCCTAGTTTAATGTCCACGGTGTGCGGACAGTGTAAAGAGTACTTGAAGCTTAAATAATACTATAAAAAGAGAAAAAAGAGAAAAAGCTCACGGTGAGCAGGAGCTGCTGTAACTGGCTGCCACTCGAGTGGCGCCGGCAATTGATCATTTTACCAATCAATTGGTTAATTTGATTCGATCTCCCAAAAGCCCCACTTTTGCCAACACTACTAAACAGAAGCCAGGGTAAAACTAGTAGACAGAATTCAAATGAAAAAGGAAGACAAGGGGCTACATGCAAAGACACAATGGAAACACAGAGCTTAAATACACAAGAATAAAAAGGGGACTAAATTAGAAACAGATGAGAACGATTACAAGGGGCGTGGTCACAGATTGACAGGGGTGTGGCATGAGAACACATGTGAAAACCAAAACAAAGCAGTGACAGGGAGTCAGAGGAGGGGCCAAGGGAACCAAAAACAAGATGGACAGGTGGGGGTGGAGTTTAACGTGACAGATGGCTGCGGACCACCATGATTCACTTGATCCACAGCAAGGCAGCAATGACTGGCAGTTTTTGAAACATCTAACTTGAAACACTTAATAAAGCGATTCCATGTTTGAACAATATCAACTGCCCTCTTAACCCTCTACCAACTAAATATTTCAAACCTTTCAAATCTACTCTATAATGAGGTTCTGATCAGCATTAATCAGCCACTACAGCAAGAAATGTGTCCTCAAAGATAACTGCCATTATTAGGTCTCTGCTTAATAAGAGTAATCTTGATATGACTGGGACCAGGGCTCAGGGGAGATGCCCACTTCCCGACACACCCCCTCTAATTCACTCCCTCCGTCTCCGTCACCAGTGTACTAATGCAGCACACCTGTTTCACATTCCTTGCATTCCTCACATTCCTCTCCTCCCTATATAAGCCTACAGGTCCTGTCATCCAGTGCTGCATATTTCTTGAGCCTGACCTGTGAGTGCTGCCACCTGTGAGCCTGTCACCCTCGAGTATGGAAGTTATTCGGTGTCAATATTAAAATGAAAATGTAATACGCATTTGCATTTACATGTTCCACTGAAACAAGCAACTTTGAGCTCAAAATTCAAATTCAAATGCAATAATTCCATTTACATTTGCAATGTGATAGACGTCTATTCATATTTTATTTACACATACATTTTGATGCTTTATTTGTGCTTTTATTGAAATGAAAATATATTTCCCGATTTGAATAATCAAGCTGGCGGCATGGTGGTGTGGTGGTTAGCACTGTCGCCTCACAGCAAGGCGGTCTGGGTTCGATTCTCGGTCTGGGCTGCTCTGTGTGGAGTTTGCATGTTCTCCTTGTGCCTGCGTGGGTTTTCTCCGGGTACTCCGGTTTCCTCCCACAGTCCAAAGACATGCATCTTCGGTTGATTGGTCACTCTAGATTGCCTGTAGGTGTGAGTGTGTGTGTGCGCGTGTTGGCCATGTGGTGGACTGGCGAACTGCCCACGGTGTACCCTGCCTTCGCCCGGAGATGCTGGGATTGGCTCCAGTGACCCCGACTAGCGGGAATAAGCGGTACGGATAATGAATGAATGAATAATCAAGCTCATGTGATCATGCAAAGGTTGTATCAAAATTATAATTAAAATGCTATTCCCTTAATATGCTTTGAATTTCGTAATAACGCGTTTGAAATGTAATTTTCAACCTCACCACCACGTTAAAAAGATGTAAATATTCAAATGTTAATGGAGAAATAGCGCCACCCCTGTTTGCAATAACATTACGATACCAACAGCGCTCAAACTGTGACAAAATGCATTTTGAAAATGCATTCCGAGCACAATGCTTTTTCATTTCCATGGTCTTCAACTATAGTCAAATTAGATCCCATCAGCCTTCCAATCAGATTCCACAGCCCTCCACTTTATTCAGCCAATCGGGTTCCACAGCTTTCCACCTCAGGCAGCCAATCAGGACTGGACTATAGCACGCTAAGCAGTACAGGCGAGTTTTTTTGAAACATGAAGATGTTCTTTGCTGTTCCAAAGCTTCGGCAGCCTCATGCAGAAGCTGGGACACTGTTTTCGCCATTTTTATTTATTTGCAGTTATACCCGCCAAACATGCGCAATACGACTCCAGTCCAGGTTTTGGTAGCCATGTGCGTTTCATAGTTCCGCCTTGCGATTTGTAACCCTTCCCCTCGTTAATGTATTCAGGTGTTTCATGCTTGCTATAGTCTATTTATATCCTAAGTTTGGTCTTGTGTGTTGCTGGTCATTGTGTTTTGCTTACAGCCCCATGTACGTTCATGTTCTCCAGTGTACTACGGTTTCTGCTTGTTTGTCCATTGTATTCAGTATGTCTTTACGTATCGGTTATGTTTCATGTTCTGACTCTCTCACGGACCTGACCAATGCCTGTTTATTAAGACCCTGATTATGGATTGCCCTTTAATAAATCTCGCTCTCCTCAGCATTTGTGTCCGCCATATTCCTCCACGCCACTACTGGTGTTACACTGTGATTCGCTGAAGCGCTCTCCGGTCTGTTGTGGAGCAGTTGCCATACCACACAGAGATGAAGTTGGTGAGAACGCTTTCTATGGTGCAGTGGTAAAAGTCTACCAGGATCCTAGGGTCCAGATGGGCTCTCTTGAGGCTCCGTAAGAAGTAGACGCGCTGTTGCGCCTTCTTAACTATGTTGGAAGAGTTAGTGGACCAAGAGAGATCGTCAGAAATGTGGACGCCAAGGAACTTGAAGTCAGACACACGCTCCACCACAGCTCCATTGATGTGGAGGGGGACAGATGTCAGGACAGAGTTGGTGTAGATGTCAATGTCCGTGTGAGAATCAACAGTAGCCTTTTCTGCAAATACACTCCAATCAGTGTATTGAAACTGGTGTTGGAGAATGGAATCAGCACCTTCCATCCAGATCTTCACAGATCTAGTAGTTGGTCTCTCATGTTTGATGACTGAGGTGTACTTGGGGAGCAGGAACAAAGAGAGGTGATCCGATTGTCCCAGGTGGGGGAGGGGGTGGCTTTGTATGCCTTAGCCACACTTGTGTAAACATGATCCAAAGTTTTTTGTTCTCTAGTGGTGCAGGAGACATTCTGGTGGAACTTTGGAAGTCCAGATCTCAAACTGCAGTGGTTAAAGTTCCAGCAACAATAAAGGCTCCATCCGGATGCACAGTTAGCAGTTTGCTAATAGCGGCACAGCGGTCTCTCATAGCTACGTTAGCATTAGCATCCAGAGGAACATAGACTGCAGCAGCAACGATGCAGGTGAACTCACGTGGAAGGTAGAAGGGTCTGCACTTGATGATCAGGAACTCCAGATCAGCAGAGCAGTGGGTATCGACAACAGCATGGTCCGTGCACCATGCTTTGTTTACATGGATGCAAACTCCTCCACCACGGCTCTTACCCGAAGCTGCAACTGACCTGTCGGCTCTGAACAAAGCACGCCCCTCCAGCTCCACCACACTGTTAGAGACATTGCTACTTAGCCATGTTTCAGAAAAAACGTGAAACTGCAGTCCCTTAGCCTCTTCTGTGTGAGGGTCCAGATCCTGAGCTCATCCATCTTATTCGCCAGAGACTGCACATTAGCACTGGCCGGTGTGGGTTTAGCTTTAGCTTAGCACGTAGACCCCCGCACTTACCCCGTCTTTGTTTACGGTCTCGTCGCCGGGCTCTTCCGGTCGGAAGGAATGGCTCGTTTGGTCTCGGTGTCCATCTCAACTCCGGCAGTAGCTGGTTGTAGTCAAATGGAGTATCCAAAACAATGTATGTGTAGCGCTGATTAATATCTAATAGCACCTGTCTGTCATAGATGACGCCCGCACTTGTGAGTCGAGTGAAAATACAGGTGATAGTTAAGTAAATAAACACTATATAGGTAAAACTGGTGAGACGCTGAGCCTCGCGATGCACTCGCGCTGCCATTATAGATCATTATTGATCTTAGTTGTTCTACATGTCTGCGTAGTGATGGGCAAGTGAAGCCTTATGAAGCACTGAGGCTTTCCTAACAATTCGAAGCTTCAAGGCTTCAGTGACGGTCACATCTGGTGGACAACTGAAGCCATAGCAATCTCTAAAAAGCATCACTGAAGCAATGGCACAGTTTCAATCCTATGACAGCAATAAAAGTTCAGAAAAGACTGAGTGGTCACTCAAGTGTTTTGTTCATTCATACCAAATAATGATTATATTGTATTGTATTGTATATTAAAATAAAATATGCAGATGCTCTCCCCAATACTCTAACACATTCCAGATTAACCCATCGAACAAATGCAAATTATATTAAGGGCTAAATGCTGGTTAAGGGTGATGTGTAATGATACATCTTATATAGCTGGTATGGCACCAAACCACTCAAATCTCTCAAACCTGTCAAGCTGTCATTGGCTCAGAACGCATTGAAACGCCAAGCCAATGACACACTCCGAAGGACTATGAGCCAATGAAAAGCTTCAAAACATTTAGATGCAATGAAGCGCAAAGCGAAACAGCGAAGCTTCGAACGTCATCGGTCACGTGACACTGGGTGTTTCAATACAAGCTCCGACACAGCGTTTCGAATCACTCCGCTTAAGTAAGAGTGACACGCTCTGAAGCCTCTGTGTCATGTGCCCATCACTACGTCTGCGCCTTTATTTTTGCCTGTCGTTTGCTCCTTTGCTTGCTTTATGGACAATAAAGCCTTAGAAGCGCCTTTAACGCCTCCTGCTGCTTCTGCCCTGTCACAACTGTTCTTAATATTTACAGATTTTTGAGGAAGATCTCTGGAAAAGTGGTGCTAATTCAGGTAAATCTCAATTCAGTTAATTTAAATTTATTAAGGACATTTCAGTCTGGTTTTTGGGCACAGCACTGAAACCGCACTAGTGAGTTTATTGAGTCATCTTAAAATTAATATGAAATTAATATAAGATACTGGTAACCTATCTACAGGGAGAGTCAAAAGCCACAGGACATCTATTTCAGAAATGAAAGGGAAAATGACGTATCTGAATATCCCAGCAAGTAATGCGTGAGGGGGCCTATTTTTAAGGCCACCACCATCTTGAAAGCCACAAAATTGGATCAAGAGGAAGTTTATCCAATGGGAAGGTGGTCATATAGCATATCCAGGAAGACCGTAACTGTCTCAGAAATCGCCTTGTTGCTGCTGTTGACTCACTCCCTAGCAGCACTACATCAGCCTTGGCCATCAGAATTGCCTCACTGCTACTAATTGGTTTCTCATTATGTAAATGCACACAGTATTTACAGGAGCAGTGGTTGAGGTGGTTGTGGGGATCCTTATGGTTACAACAGTGTTGACAGTGGGCAAGAGTTACGACCCTATAATCAGTCTAGGGCAAATGGGGGTCAGATACATATGGTTTAAATGTGTAGTGTAGTTAGAGAAAAAAGATTCAACCATGGTTTACAACTCCTTTTATTTCGCACCAAGACAATCATATTACATTTATCCACCAGTAAAGCCAGCAAAATTTTATTTATATCATTATCAATATTCACAGAAAAAGGCTATGTTATGGGCAGCTTTCATAAAGGGACTCTGGACTCAAATGGTGCCAAAGCACATAAATAATCAAACCTCTATTCCTGAAGTACTCACATAACAGCAGAACACAAAACACTACCCACTCAGTACTAACCTAAACCAAAGAGACAAATATAGAGAATAGTGCCTACCACTTGATAACATAATGTTATCGATACACTAGGTAGCTGTGTACTGTGAAATATAAGAGTGCGGCCTGTCCAAAACCCAGGAGCGCAAAGCCGACAGAAGTACCATCAATTAACAAGCCGAACTGGTCAGAGATAATGCCAAGCTAGAATAAGTTAACAATAGTTACTAAGAAATACTAATCCAGTGTAAGATAACTCCATGAGACAACAGGGGTATAAAGTTTAGCATAGGAATATTTACTGTGGATATGACAAAGGTGGCAAAATCTAGCAAAAAAGAGTGAACTTTGAAGCCTGATACCTCAGCGGAACCAAGTTAAGAGCACAACATAGCGACTTTCACACGATTGTTTGGGGAGCACCACAAAGCTATCAGAGCTGAATTGAAATCAGCATTTGGCCTTGTAGAACTGAAACTTTCAGACCATGGGTCTGGAAAACATACAGAAAATATCATCCTTAGTGACTGATGCGAAAATAAGTTGCAGACCACATGCAAGCCCTTGAGAACACATGTGCTGCTCTCAAGAGCCATAATGCTGAGCTAACCGATAAGATAATCGATCTGGAACCCCGTTGTCGCCGGAACAACATCTGAATTGTGGGTTTACCCGAATCGATTCAGGGCCCCCAACCTTCATCCTTTTTTCGGGATTATTGATGGAGATTTTCGACTTGCTCCCCTCTCTGCCAGAGATCGATCGAGCCCACAGATCAGCTACAGCAAAACCTAAACCTAGGCAGAGACCGCAAGCTGTCGTCATTCGCATGCACTACTTGCAACACAAGGACAAAATTATATGCGAGGCCAGAATATACTTCAATATAAAGATAACCCAATTGCCATTTATGAGGATTATGCCCCTGAGATTGTTGATTACTAAAATATCACAACGTGCTTTCGGCTTCTACAAACCAGCCTAAAACCAGTGTGGTGTCTAAGCTTATGTAATACTTGATATAGTGGTTAAGTTTGAATCGTGAGCGTCTGGAATCCATTTCTCTCTGGTTCCTTACAAGTGACCAAGACAAAGAGGTCTGAAGCTCTGGGGTCACATATGTTCTGAGTTAGCTGAAAGGGGACCTGTGCTAGGGGTCAAAGGTCTGGCGATCCCCTTTCCTGTCTCTGGTTAGTCTAAATTATTGTGGCTTCTTTTCACATTCTTGTCTTTCCTCATCAATATGTATGTTTTTGTAATAAACTTATTATTGACAACTAAGACACTGGTCTGGAGACTTCTCCATTCATCATCACAGCATTGCTAAAGAAGAAAATACACCTCACCAGCACTACTGTTCCCTGCAAGGCGCTCGGCAATCATGGAACACGGTACCAGAAGAAGGCCTTGGTGGAAGATGCTAAAGATTTTCTGGTTTTCATGACACCCCTGAGTGATGGTTTGTGGTTGGATTGAGCAAATTCATAATGACTCACTTGCCTTTTCTAGGTCTGGGTTTTTTGTTGGCTCTTTCTATATTAAAGACTTTGAGTTAAAACTGTGCAATAACTAGGACTTATTTACTGTATGAGTGAGAGATTATCTACATTTTGCAAAAATGACTTTTGTTTTTACATTCGTTCTAAATGTCCACAATACTCGATGGGACTCAACACTTCCATTTCAAAGACTTTGAGTTTGTACAGTTCAATAACTAGCTCAAATTTATCTGTGTTTGCTTTTGATCCTTGAGACATTACCTAAGTTGTGAATGAGCTGCTTTTGTTTTTTATATATTCACTACAAAGATAGTGTTTAATTGGGTCTGACTTTTGTTAACTGGTCCTGTTCTCTCTATCTATTTTGTGTAATACTTCTGTGGGGTTTTATGTACAGGGATTTGTAATGCGGGCAAGGTCCTAGAGGCAGAGCTGTTGGAAAAGTTCCTCTGTTGCTTATGTTCCAGGTATATAGATAGGGTTCTCCCACCAACTGCCTTCCCCTTTTTTATTTTATTTATTTTTATTTATCTATCTATTCTTCTCTGCATCTTATTATTACCATTCACCACATGCTGTCCTCCTCTATTTCCACCCATGGGTTATGGTGCTGCTCAGTCCCTGACCCTCTTCTCTCTAACGACTAGTAATAACTGTTTCTGGGCCAAGTATGGGTAGGATGCTGCGTTTTGTGCCGTGGAATGTTAAAGGTATGAACAGTTGTAACAAACTAAATCGAGTACTTTCTCATGTGCAGATTCTCAGGGGGGATGTGATCTTTCTTCAGGAAACATTTACGTTATTCAGAGATGCTGCAGGCTAAACAGGCATGGATGGGACATTAGGGAGGGCTGGATGGGCTGCAATTTTTCATAAGGACATTATTCATAAGGATGTTACATTTGAACTTGCAGATTCAATTACTGATTTTAATGGCTGATATGTAATTATCTCAGGAACTCTACAAGCTATGGCAGTTTTTGGTATCACTTTATGCACCTATTGGGGATAGTGTCTCCTTCTATGAAAAGTTATAGTTTCCCCAGTGTCCTCAACAAATTTTACCAGACTACATTTAAAACTCAGGCCTCACCTCCCTTAACAAAAGTTCGCATTTTGACTGGGCACATATAGCACTTTCAATAATTGAATCCTTGACCAACCTATGAAAGACAGAAGAAAAAAGACAGAGAACACACCAGAACAGATACATCAAGCCTGGTCAGAGCACCAGTAGCATTAGGCAGGTTACTGCAGGTTATATTCAGGTCTGCGTTGTAGCCATTGGACATGTACATGACAAAACCTGGCTGGTTGCTGGTGATCACCTGGTTGATCCAGCTCTGGAACTCAGACACTCTGGTGTACACACCAGGATAATTGGGCAGAGCACAGGGAACACCAAAGCTCACAATCCCAGCCTGGATCCAAACAGAGCCCTGTTTGACGACTAGTGGTCCACCAGAGTCACCCTGTGTAGTGCCAGAGAGATATTAATGTGCTCCAAATTAACACATTGTAAAAGAGAAAAAGTGCCATAAGCAAATGGAATAAGTTAAAATTACCTGACAGGGGTCCTTGCCCCCTGGTAAAGCTCCAGCACAAATCATGTTGCCTGTGATAATTCCACTGTATAAGCAATCACATTGCCTGTTACCAATAATTGGGATTTGCACTTCCTGCAGGATTCCAGGAGACGGAAGACTTACTGTAACACACATCAAGTATCATTAGGTATGAAAATTGGTAGCAGTCTTTAAATTACTACCAGACTTAAAACTTACCAAGACCAACGTCTCAGCAGCTGGGGAAATTTCCACAGGACTTTAGCAAGAAGTGATTAAGATTGGAACTTTTCTATAAGTTGCGAGCTTCAGGCTAAGTTGTTCAACTGAAATGCCACATTAGTTTAATTTTATTTGGCCTTTTGATGTTTTTTCTAATTTCTTATTGTTAGTCCACGTTCATCGGAATTCGTTCTTCACCGCTCAAATCAGAGAAATCGGCATGCGAATTTCATGTGTTAACTGAGACTGAACTTTCTGTGCGATCAGCAGTAAAGTCTTCCAAAACATCATCAGAAACAGGACTCTTCCCTTTGAACTGCCTGGAAGGCCTAAAACTCTAACAGAGCCAGCTCCGAAAAAAACTCTGTGGACTAAGAAACCTGGTTGTTTCATCGTCATCGGCTTGCGAACTGCAGAGCCAACAGCGCAACAGAAACAGACTCTCACAGCCCTGCAGATGGTTCAACGAAGAACTGAACTCTTGTCTACCCTCAAGATGGTTTGACAAAGAGCGGACACTCTCCCACGCCATACAAACATCGACATGGTCTCACCTCTCAAAGTTGTAAGAACAGGCACTTCCATTTTCATGTTACCAGTCGGTATCAATAGCAACTCTATTGCTACAATATAATTAGATTAGAAATTATTTAGATTAGAAAGTAAACTCCTTCCTCATATGCAATGTAGTCTCCCCATCCCATTTTTCTTCAGGCTATTTCACAGTTGATTCTCGTCCTATCATAAGCCTTCATGTTATAGCCTAGCTACCTTCATTAATATTCTCCCACCACAAATCCGTTTGGTTCATAAGTTTGCATTCTTGATTGTAGTTTAGTTGGATAAGTAAACTGCCGATTGACAATTCTCATTCTCAGATTACTTAAACAATTTTTCTTTTCTTTTCTTCACTGCTCTCATTTTATTTTGTCTCTTCTTTTTCTTCTTATTAGCTACTGGGTTCACTACTAATCTAGCTTATGTTAGTTAGTTTGGTCACTTTTTGGCTACGTTGTTTACTGTAACTATTCCAGAAAATTCAACACTGCTTTGTTTGCATGTTTTCTATCTCTGTTTATTCAAATGATCATAGTCTTTGTGATGATGCTTGTGAGTCAAGAGTGATATTCTGATTTTTTGTAGATGAAAACTAATCACATTATCAAACTGGTAACTTGAGACTGAACAATTATTCCCAAATTAATTGCAAATTAATTATTTTCAAATTATATATGTGTGTGTGTGTGCTTAAGTCACTACACTGGCCTTACTCAAATAGTCTTATCCTGCAGTTATATCCTTTCCGGTCAGATTCTTGAATCCACTCACAGAGGTTAGAGACTGTACCCAGATAGTGCTAATAGTTACACACATGATGCAGAAAACCTTTATAACACGAATCAAAAGTACTAACTATAAACTATGACTATAAAGCTGATAACTGTAGAATAAATGTGTATTGTATAACTGACCTCCTAGTAGAGAAGGTGCTAGAATCACATGGACATGAATCTTTTTCCTTGGAATTTAGGACTGCAAAGTCACTAGGGATAAGACTGCATGCTGACAGTGAAATGTAATCTTAGGCTCAGTTTTATGTGGTTACAGTTTGTCATGGGCAAAGAAAGTGATTTGTTCATCTCATTATGTTCAACTTCAACAGATAGGCACTGTATATAGATATGAGATTTGGGATTAGCCCATTAATGTCTGCTCATCAGGATGTAACTAATATACCTGTACTGGTCCCAGATCAGTACTCTCAGTTTGATGAGTCTGTTTACACATGGCTCTTAGTTTAATCAGAAACCCTTTACCGTTTCTCACCTCCATTGGCAATATTTCCCCAGCCAGTATTCCAACTCATGGTTCCATTGAAGAAGATGCTATTAGAGGCGGCCAGGCAGATTGGAGTGATGTAGGGGGTAAATGTCACCGCGGAAGACAACCGAAGCAGGGCCAGATCATTGTTAGGAATATTTGGATCGTAGTATGGTGACACTTGTGACAGTTCTGGACACTTGATTTGTGTTGGTTCCAGCCAGAGATTGTGTACCCAGATACACAGTCACCTGAGAGGCAGTATAACTGAAAAAAGGGAAAAGACATTCTTATCACGATCATCTGAGACTGTGGTCATGGTTTGTGACTTATGAACCGTGAGCTCCACAGCATAATGTGAGTTCTACTTGGTACCTTCCAAAGCAGTGGGCCGCTGTCAGAACCCAGCCATTGGTGATGAGGGATCCACCACAGAAATGGAAATTGTAGACAGTGAGACGTATGCTGACTTGCCAAGGCCAAGAACCAGCGACTGCATTATCTCCTCCAACTATCTTGTTGTTCAATGGAGCCACACCACACACTGAAGCAGAAAAGGCAGAGAAATTGTTGTCTTGGTAATATTTAATTTGCCTCTCTTTCTCCCAGCCCCAGTACATGCCTTCTGCACTCCCAACTCACGGTTAGGTGTCATTAGCTTTTCCCCTTCCTGAAGTAGAAGCCAAACATGTTATGTGGGCCCACTTCCTGTGGTTGGAGGAAATATTAGAAGTCCAGACAGTGCAACATGGATCAGATATTGGTTGAAGCAGGGGCCTTGGCGTTTTTATCCTTGGTTACTCAAACTGGGTTTTTGGTCATGGAATGTGATAGGAAAGGAGTCTGAACTGCTGTGTGAGTTTCATCAACAACATAAAAGCATGGATCCATCCTGCCTTGTATCAACGGTTCAGGCTGGTGGTGGTGGTGCAATGGTGTGGGGGATATTTTCCTGGCACACTTTGGTCCCATTATTATCCAATTGAGCATTGTGTCAACGCCACAGCCTACCTGAGTAGTGTTGCTGACCATGTCCATCCCTTGACCATGCATGACCACAGTGTACCCATGGCTACTTCCAGCAGGATAATGCGCCATGTCATAAAACACGTATCTCAGACTGGTTTCTTGAACACGACAATGAGCTCATTGTACTCGATTGGCCTCCACAGTCACCAGATCTCAATCCAATAGAGAACCTTTGGGATGTGGTGGAACGGGAAATTTGCATCATGGATGTGCAGCTGACAAATCTGCAGCAACTGCGTGATGCTATCATGTCAATATGGACCAGACTCTGAGGAATGTTTCCAGTACCTTGTTGAATCTATGTCACAAAGGATTAAGGCAGTTCTGAAGGCAAAAGGGGGTCCAACCCGGTACTAGCAAGGTGTACCTAATAAAGTGGCCGGTGAGTGTATGTAGCAGATGTGATTTTTTACTTTTATTTTCTTTGTGTAATTTTTGTATTATTATTGTTAATTTCACAGAATAATACCCTTTCTAAGGTCATTATATTTTGACGGTTTTTAGAGATTCATATGAATTATGGGAGTATGCGTGTATTTTGTCCTTTCCTCACACCTAGTGTTCCTCCTATCATCAGTTGGGTGCAGGTTTAACGTCAGTCTGCTGAGAGCTTGACTGATGGGCATCCTGTGAGAAGCTATTGTCGCCAATATATTTTTCTGCTTTACTCCAAATGATTTATGTGCAGAGACAATACACCCAGACCGAAGCTGATTCTGGTGTCCTGAGCTTTATTATCACCCAATACACACTGCAGACCATCGAAGGGCAGTGTTGCCAACTTAGCGACTTTGTCACTATATTTAACGACTTTTCAGACCCTCTAGTGACTTTTTTTTAAAAAAGTGACAAATTTAGTGACTTTTTGTAGTGTTATTGGAGACTTTTGCAGACTCTGAGATGAACACTCATGCTCTTCAGTAATAGTCCTCAGCGAGCAGTGGGTGCTGCCGTGAGCCCCGTCCAACAACACTCACAGTCAGAGCAGACCCACATCACTCCACATCCACACTGCAAATGAACTGCGCATGCCCAAAGCCGCCGCTGACTGACCCCGCCCAGTATTTGCAGAGCAGGATGTAAATATAAATGCGTCTTCAGTTGACATGAACAAAATCACTACATTTAACTCACACAGTCTCAGTCAGTCACTCACCTCATTCACCACGTAGCCTGTCACTCACATCGTCCACAGTGTGTGCCTCTATGGAGCTTTTTCAGTGTCACCAGAACCTGAACCTGAAACCATTATTACTTGGAAAAAAAAGTCTGTGAAATTCATTCAGGTATGCAAAAATTCAAGGTAAAATTCAGGTTCGGGTAGAAATTCAGGTTCAGGTTGAAATTCAGGTTCAGGTTGAAATTCGGGTCGGGAAAGCATCCAGGGTACTTAGAACTGCATCTGGCCAATCACAAAACATCTCAGAGGTCATAGGGAGGCGCGTCTTTCTGCCAATTTTCTAAAAGGACCATTTAGAGAGAGGGGGTTCAGTCCGTCACTGGGAAATACGTCACTGGGAAACGGCACCTAGCGGCATGTGCCACAAAATCGTGGCACTTAGTGTGGCTTGTGCCACTCGATTATGGCATCTGCTTGTCAGGAACAACACCTCTTCCTCCCTCTCCTCCCACTAGTCACCTGTCCCATTACCACTCCCCCTTAGTTCCATATATATACACCCCCTCAGTCACTTCCTGGTTGCGAAGTATTGCCAACCCATGTTGCATACCGAGCGTTTTGTTTTGAATACCTATTTGATCTCCCGTGTGTTGACCTCTGCTTCCGTCCTAGACCTCGTCTCCTGCCTAATGTTACTGTACCTCCCGGATTCTGCATTCCCGTTTTGACCCTTGACTGTCCTGACTACTCTCTTGTTCCTCCGTCTGTTAAGATCGACAACAGTTGCTATCGCTACAAGTCTGTTGTATTCTGCCTGTGTAAATAAAGACGGAGTTCTTCCGCAATTGGATCCACCTCTGCGTGTTCTGTTCATAACAGGAATACTTCGCTTTACTATGGATCCAGCAGAAGCTCTGGCTCGTCTCGCCCACCAGGATGCGGCTGACGTCCGGGAATCAACCATTGCAGCTATGAACGATTCTCTCAGGCAAGTCACTGAAGCTGCACAGAGTCAACCCCGGGGAAGTTCCAGGCAGACAAGCAAAAGGTGGATTTAATTCTCTCCCAACTCACGGGTGAGGCAGATGCATGGGGCACAGCTCTATGGGACAGTCAAGATCCAGCCCTCCTGTCTGAGACTCAGTTTACCACACTATTTCGGGCTGTCTTTGACCATCCTGCTGCAGGCCGAGATGTGGGGAATCAACTCTGTGACATCAAACAAGGGAGACGTAGTGCGGCAGATTACGCAAGGGAATTCTGCACGTTGGCAGCAGGAAGCGACTGGAGCGACTCTGCTCTGAAGACGGTGTTCCGTCGGGGGCTAAGAGCAGACCTCCAAGTAGAGCTTGCCTACAGAAGTGAGACGTTATCACTATCTGAGTTCATACAGGCAGCCGTCAGTGTTGATAAGGTGCTGGGGGCCCATCGCACTAGTACCGGAAGAAGCTCCGCCACGACTAGCCACGCACGTCTTCCTCACCCTTTCCCCGAGAACCACGATGCCCCTGAGCCCATGCAGGTGGGAAGAGCGCCGCTAACCCCTCTCGAGAGGTCCCAACGAATTCAGAATGGACTGTGCTTGTGTTGTGGTGAAGGGGGACACTTCCGCGATAAATGCCTGGTACGTTGTCCACGTCCTGGAGAAGAGGAACACTCACACAGTCAAGTGAGCAAACCTTTACTGTCCATATGGCTGAGAAATCAGGTTAACCTTTGTGCAGTTGCGCCCTCTAGTGGTCCCGTCGCCGGGCAAAATCAGTTTTCCGCATAACAATAACTAACATAACAATAACTAATAATATCGAAAGTTATTAAAACACAAGCCCATCACACTAAATTCACACTAAATTTATTATTATTAGTATTAGTATTACTAGTATAACTTACTGCATACCGATTTACAGCCATCTACACGCAACTGTTCGCGAGAAATCCCGTTCTGAACACACTGTGTTTTCACCATGTGGTTTACACGTGCAACTCGCCCTTTAAATTGTCCTTTTAAAAAGTCTACGAAGTAAGATGACCATGTTTTGTCACCTAAAATTCATTTACTATCAAAGCATCAGTGTCACACTTTCAAACAGCGTATGGAATGTTGGTAAATACCTTTATTTGCTTGCTCACGACATCTTATACAAACGCGTAATCCTTTCCTTTGCTGAGAACAACAAAAAATGTATCGACCTATCAGTGACATCGGATCGTCGTTTTAAGTAGTCTGCTCTCCAATTGCAAAGCTACATCTGTTTACTTTTGAATTGCATAGTTTTTATTGGTCTGGAGGGTGGTGGTGGTTTTGAATGACAGTCTTTCACACCTCTGCCTGGCGAGGTGTAAAGGGGGAAGGGAGAGGGGGGGGCTATCCAGTAACTGCAAAAGCAACAAGCTGACGCCTTTGAAGTGATAGCTGTTCTAGACAATAGCTCATTCAAAGCTGAAAAGATTAACACCTTACTTGCCGTGATTCGTGATTGCTTGTCTTTGGGAACTTCATGCGCAACACATCAAGACATTTCGGTAGTAAACATGCTGACCTAAGCTAGGCTAAGCTAATCTAAGATAAACTCTCCAGAGCACACGCGATCGACTGTTTGGCGAAACTGAAGCAGTCGTACATTAATTTGTTAGTGAATAATTTGATTGCATATACTTTTGGACATCATGGAAAAATAAAATGTTTAATTTAGCTGGAGTTATGCCGAATTGTTTGAATTTCATACGCAACACATCAAGCCATTTTGGTAGTAAACATGCGGACATAAGCTAAGCTAAACTAAGATAAACTACAGAGCACACGCGATCGACTCTGTTTGGCGAAACTGAAGCAGTCGTACATTATTTTGTTAGTGAGTAATTTGATTGCATATATGTTTGGACAGCATATAAAAAGTAAATGTTTAGTTTAGCTGGAGTTTGCCAAATTGTTTGGGTAGAATGCTAAACCGGTTAGCTAAGAACGGCTAAGAAGAACTACGAAGGACGCAGTTGCGTTTGTGAGTATGAATAAACCGTTGTGAATAAGAATGCATACTAAATATTAGAATATAAGCAGTATTAGAACATTAGAAGTATTAGAACTTTTGTTTTAGTAAAAAAAATGTTGCATGCTCTTGGTGAATAGTGGCCGACGTCTTGGATAAGGGTGTGGCACGTTTGGATAAAGGCGTGGCACTTTGGCGAGGCCTTGGACACCTTGTGGTAAATACTGTGTAGCTCTTCAGTACTTCCATGTATATGCTCAATATTGTTTGTCAGACAACACCCTGTTGAATCAGAAAAAGCAGAGCATGACCGATTTTATATCACCAGTGTACATTTCCACACTTTAAATCCCCAAAATCAAAACCGTTTTTTTTTGTTTTTTTGACGTTTATCTTTTTTAGAGGCTCTCATGGAGCCAAAATTATGGAAATATAAGCCTGGAAGTGAATCAATATGTTGGCTCAACTGTCTACTTCAGTTTGAATCCTGAATTATCATTTTGCTATATGTACACCTTGAGATAACTAGTGTTAAAGTGTATTAGTACAAATTGTTTAGAAATCAGCTCAAAATGGCCACCGCACAAAGGGGTTAATCTTCTAATCTTCTAAACTTGTCGGCGTTAATAGATTCTGGGGCAGCAGGTGATTTTCTGGACCTAGAATTAGCAAAACACCTACAGATCCCTACCACTCCCGTAAATCCGCCTCTGAGAATAAACTCACTAAATGGTCAACCCATAGGGGAGGGGCTAGTCAGCCTCCGCACTCATCCTATTACCTTGAGAGTTGGGTTATTCCATAGCGAGTCGATAGAATTCTTCCTCATATCCTCCCCTCGAGACCCCGTCATACTCGGGTTTCCCTGGTCATCCTCCCATGACCCGGTATTTTCCTGGAAGACGTGAGAACTGACAAGATGGGGGTCCTGGTGCCTAAACCAGTGTATGCACTTACCTCTGAGATCCTCGTCTATCGAAAGCCCTGACGCCCCTGGCAGATTCCGCTCCTGCTCAATACTAGGAATTTGCTGATGTCTTCTGCAAAGAGAGCGCGAGTTATCTCCCCCCTCACAGATCCTGGGATTGCGCCATCGACCTCCTACCGGGTCCCCCCTACCACAGTGAACGAGACCTTACACGCTGTCCAGACTGGAGGACTCCGCCATGGAATCCTACGTCAGAGAGGCGCTGCAAAGAGGATTCATCCGCCCTTCTACCTCGCCGGTGGCAGCAGGTTTCTTCTTAGTGGAGAAGAAGGGAGGGGGACTACGCCCCTGTATAGACTATCATGCGCTGAATGCTGTCACATCTAAGTACGCTTATCCCCTCCCTTTCATTTCAGCTTCACAGGAACGTTTCATGAGGGCTATTTTTACTAAACTGGACCTGAAGCGCCTATAATCTGGTCCGGATAAGAGAGGGGGACGAATGGAAGACGGCATTCGTCACTGCCAGGGGTCATTATGAATATCTGGTGATGTCGTATATACATTATACATTATGAATATCTGGTGATGGCGTTTATGGATGAAATCTTCCGTGACATGATAGACAAGTTTGTGTTTGTGTACATAGACAACATCCTTGTTTACTCTCTGAAAATTGTCAGCATGTGTCGGCAGTCCTACAACGTCTACGCCAAAACACTGCAGATCTGTGACGTTTTTGGGCTGCACGCTCTCCCCGGGGAAGATCGCCATGGACGCTGACAAAGTAGAAGCAGCGGCGTCCTGGCCTACACCTCAGTCCCCGAAGGAATTACAACGATTCTTGGGCTTTGCTAATTTCAGAGGTTTCGGTGAGTTAGCGGCGCCCCTCACCAACCTCCTAAAAGGAGGACAGAGACGGTATTTCAAGTGGACTGCTGAAGAGGATAGAGCATTCTCGGCGTTGAAAAAGGCCTTCACAACCGCCCCGGTGTTACATCTGCCAGACCCTAAACTCCCTGTCATAGTCGAAGTCGACGCCTCAGAGGTAGGAGTGGGAGGAGTTCTCTCGCAGCGTCAAGGAAACCCCCCGAAACTCTATCCCTGTGCCTATTTTTCAAAGAGGCTTCAACCCGCCGAGAGGAATTATGATGTGGGAAATCCAAGAGCTGCTAGCGATTAAACTCGCTTTAGAACAGTGGCGTCACTGGTTGGAGGGGGCGGAACACCCCTTCGTGGTTTACACGGACCACAAAAACCTGGAATATTTGAAGTCGACACGACGCTGCAATCCCAGACAAGCCAGGTGGGCACTGTTTTTCTCCCGGTTTCAATTCACCGTGTCTTACAGGCCCGGTTCGAAGAACACTAAGGCGGATGCTCTCTCCCGGATCTTCGAAAACAACAGCGGAGAGAGGGTGCCCGAACATATCTTAAAGGACTCCTGTTTCCTGAGAACCATCAGATGGGAACTTCAAGAGGAGTTAGAGGAGGCGCTTCGTGCTGAACCGGGACCGGAGGATTGCCGCATCCTTCAAATTGCACACGACATGGCAGTTATGGGGCACCCGGGCATTACGCGCACAAAGAAACGCACAAAGAAGTCCATGATTACGTGCTCGCTTGTGCCACCTGTGCCCAATCTCGCACCCCCCGCACTTTACCCGTGGGCAAACTCCTCCTCTTGCCCATTCCTCATCGGCCGTGGACACACCTCGCGGTGGATTTTATCACTGACCTACCTGTGGCAGGGGGAAACACTGTTGTCATGGTCATTGTGGACCGCTTCTCTAAAATGTGTCGTCTTATTCCCTTAGCAAAACTACCCACGGCCATGGAAACGGCACTTGTAATGTTTAATTTCATGTTCCGCATATATGGTCTGCCGGAAGACATCGTCTCTGACCGGGGGGTGCAATTCACCTCCCAAATCTGGAAAAAGTTCTGTAAATTGCTCGTTTTGGCCAGTCTGACCTCAGGTTATCACCCCCAATCAAACGGGGAGGTAGAGCGTACTAACCAGGAGGTTGGGCGATTTCTCCGTCAGTATTGCACCACGCACCGTGACTGGCATACGTTCCTTCCATGGGCTGAATACGCCCAAAACTCAATTACTCATTCTTCCTCTAAGCTCACCCCCTTTCAGTGTGTATACGGGTACCAACCAGCTTTCTTTCCATGGGATAAAACCCCTTCAGACATTCCGATTCTAGCCGATAGCCGGCTAGCTAGCTCTAAATTCTGAGTTTAGAATGTTGTTTGACGATATTTAGATTATAGTGTGCGTAGGCTACACTGGTAAACAGTTAACGAAGGCATTGTATATTAAAGGATTTATTATATTTATGAGTGCATGTTCATGATATTCATGCCATCAGCGTAATATAATCCACTGCGTGCGAGTAGCACCGCTTGAATACAATCGGCATCTGCCTCCACTACGCGTCACCCGCAATCGACACATGCCAGAAGTGGCACCGACCACCGCCAATGTCACCAGCCACTTGAAAGCCATTTGTAGAATTTGTGTAAACTAAGATTTATGACTTTCATTTGTTAATTTATGTTGGGTGAATGAGCTGAATGATCTATAACATGTCGAATGTACATTATAGTAGGCTTAGGGTACAATTGTAGACAGTTAACGAGAGCATTGTAAGTTAAAAAGATTTATTACAGATAATGTTTCAGTGTATGTTCAAGTTATCCATGCCATCAGCGTAATACAAACCACTGCGTAGGAGTTGAATACAACCGGCATCTACCTCCACCGCCAGTGGCAACCGCAATCGGCACATGACAATCAGAAGTGGAACCTACCACCGCCAGTGCCACCAACCACTTGAAAGCCATTTGTTATGCTGGCCAAAGTGCCATTTGTAGGATTTGTGGAAACAAGACTTACTCCAAGGGTTTCAGCACACTGAGCTGAAACGGTAAATTCACTTAATAATTGTGAGGAATAAGCAATTGTTATTTTGAACCCCTCTCAGTACAAATTGTGTTTTTGTTCATATTGTAGAACAAATATATATTATACAACTATGTTTTATTATATGAAACACAGCTTTTCCTTTAAGCATGAGTAAAATTATACAGATAGTTTCTGTTGAAGATGATGTAATTGTGCTTTGCTAGTTAGAATTATAATAATATTATTAATAAAATGCTGTTGTTGCTTTCGTTAACTGCTTACCACTGTACCCTAAGTATTGTACATTCGACATGTTATAGATGGCAAGCCGGCAGTCAGCTACACTCGTTCACCCAACATAAATTAATAAAAGTTATTCAACATTTTAGTTGCCACAGAACATACAAATGGTACTTTGCATAACAAATGGATTTCAAGTGGCTGGTAACATTGGCGGTGGTTGGTGCCACTTCTGAGTAGCCGGTTACGTTGGCTGTTGCCATTTCTAATCGGCATGTGCCTATTGCGGGTGACGCGTAGTGGAGGCAGATGCCTATAAATATAATAAATCCTTTAATATATAATGCCTTCGTTAACTGTTTACCAGTGTAGCCTACGCACACTATAATCTAAATATCGTCAAACAACATTCTAAACTCAGAATTTAGAGCTAGCTAGCCAGTCCACCAAACATAAAGCAGATGCCACAATCGTGTGGCACATGCCGCTAGGTGCCGTTTCCCAGTGACATATTTTGTGGCACATGCCAAACAGGGACTGAACCCCCTCTCTCCAAATGGATGAGGTTCGATTAGCTCTGAGTTTGTTTGCTCATCCTCGGATGCTTTCCCTACCCGAATTTCAACCTGAACCTGAATTTCGACCCGAACCTGAATTTTGACCCATACCTGAATTTCAACCCGAACCTGAATTTCGACCTGAACCTGAATTTTAACTTGATATTTTGCATACCTGAATGAATTTCACAGACTTTTTTTTCAAGTAATAATGGTTTCAGGTTCAGGTTCTGGTGACACTGAAAAAGCTCCATATGCCTCCTTGTGAAAAGCTAAACACCGAGCCCGGATAAAGGAGGAGGGTTGAACGTAGAATAGCAGTTCCTGCTAACTGCTACTCTTATGCTAACATTTAACTACATAGCAAAAAAAATTATGTAATTTACGTAAAAATGATTTATACAAAGCATTAAAGTCATGAAGTTATTTTGAGAAGTGGCTGCCTATTTCAAAGGCAACAGAAGTTGCATTTCTGGTTCACATATTTAGGGTATTTTTTACTCATGTTTTTTTCTCCCACAACGCATTATGCAAATTAGGCGATGACGTCATTTAGCGACTTCTACCGACTTTTCGGACAGCCAATAGCTACTTTCCTTACTGAGAAGTTGGCAACACTGTCGAAGGGCAGCAGTGGCGTATAGACCGGCTACATATAACCAGCACAGTATGAGTCACTTGTAGCTGCACATTTTCTCTTGAGACCCTTAGGCCAATGGACTTGAAGAATTTCATCATTCGTCCTTGGAAGTTCATTGCTTTCTCAGTTTCATCCAGACATTCCACCTTGACACTATATTCCCTATTACGATTTACTTACAAATCATTTGATATCACCCCATAGATCACCCCATGTGTCGGTCATGCAGTGTATGAGTGTCACCCAAATGCTCAGACATGCATGCTACGGTGAGACCTGTTTTAAACTTTAGTGTCTGAGCATTATCTGTTCTGCCACTGCACACCAAGTGACATGTGCGTTTCTCTCCCTGATTCTCAACTTCTGTTTGTCATCTAGAACAAGCCTCCCTCCTAGTCCCACGGTACCTACTAGACTCTACTTTTGCATCTTATTGTTGGCCTAGACAGATAATGACTCAGACTACATCTGATTGAAGACACTTTTGTTATTGTTCCATTTTTTCTTTTTTCTTTTCCTCAGCTAAAATGCATCATGCAGCCTAGACATTGCGTATCGCATACGCTGCTATCACCAACCTCTCTTTCCCTCCAAAATTATAGTTTATTGCAACACTGAATTCCAAAAAAAAAACCCCAATTGTCACGGTGAGAAGGCGGGATCGCCACCAGAGGGCACCCGTGAGGACACCTCACACACGTCACACCCTCACTTGGCACAGACACACCCCCACACAGACCCGGTCACTCCCACCTTCCCATTCACCTGAGTACTGACACCTGTGCACGGTATTCAGGGTTATTATTTAAGCCCACAGGTCCTGTCGTTCAGTGCTGCACATTGGCCCAACCTGGATGGATCCAGCTCCGCTGCAAATCCCAGGAGAACTGCTGCTGCCCTGAACGACGCCATCTGAACTACGAATTCTATTTCTTTATGTTATTGCTTTGCTTGGCATATTGGCCTTTATTTTGAGTTGTACCTTGTATGAGTATGGAAGAAAATAAAAGTCAAGGCTCGCTACCCTCGCCTCCTGCTGTGATACCCTTGCCCGGATCAGGGTTACCGGGGCCTCACCCTGGAGCCAGGCCTGGGGGAGGGGCTCCTCGGCGAGTGCCTGGTGGCCGGGTCTCTACCCATGGGGCCCGGCACAGCCCGAAGGAATTACATGGGTTCACTCTCCCATGGGCCCACCACCTGTGGGAGAGGTAGTACTAGGGGTTTGGTGCATTGTGGTTTGGGCGGTGGCCGAAGGCGGGGGCCTTGGCGTACTGACCCTCGGTTACTGAAGCTGGCTCTTGGGAAATGGAACGTAACCTCTCTGGGTGGGAAGGTGCCTGAGCTGGTGTGTGAGGCTGAGAGATACCAACTAGATATAGTTGGGCTCACCTCCACACACAGTTTGGGTTCTGGAACCAATCCTCTTGAGAGAGGCTGGACTTTATTCTTTTCTGGAGTTGCCCAGGGTGAAAGGCGGAGGGCTGGAGTGGGCTTACTCATAGCTCCCTGGCTCGCTGCCTGTGTGTTGGGGTTTTCCCCAGTAGATAAGAGGGTTGCTTCCCTGCGCCTTAGGGTCGGAGAACGGGCTCTGACTGTTGTTTGTGCTTATGCACCGAATGGCAGTTCGGAGTACCCGGCCTTCTTGGAGTCCTTGGAGGGGGTACTGGAAGGTGCCCCTTCTGGGGATTCCATTGTTCTGCTGGGGACTTCAATGCTCACGTGGGCAATGACAGTAGGACCTGGAAGGGCGTGATTGGGAGGAACGGCCTCTCCGATCTGAACCCGAGTGGTGTTCTGTTATTTGAGCACAGAGGTGTCCATAAGTGCACATGGCACCAGGACACCTTAGGTCGCAGTTCGATGATCGATTTTGTAATCGTATCGTCGAACTTGCGACCGTGTGTCTTGGACACTCGGGTAAAGAGAGGAGCTGAGCTGTCAACCAATCACCACCTAGTGGTGAGTTGGATCAGATGGCGGGCGAGGATGCCGGACAGACCTGGCAGACCCAAACGTACTGTGAGGGTTTGCTGGGAACGTCTGGCAGAGGAACCTGTCAGAAAGATCTTTAACTCCCACATCCGACAAAGCTTTGACCGCATCCCGAGGGAGGCCGGAAACACTGAGTCTGAGTGGGCTTGGTTCCGTGCCTCTATTGTCAATGCAGCAGATCGGAGCTGTGGCCGCAAGGTTGTCGGTGCCTGTCATGGCGGCAATCCCGAACCCGGTGGTGGACACCTCGGGTAAGGGAGGCCGTCATGCTGAAGAAAGAGTCCTACCGGGTCTGGTTGGCCCGTGGGACTTTGGAGGCAGCAGACAGGTACAAGGGGGCCAAGCGGATCGCGGCTTTGACTGTCGCAGAGGCAAAAACTAGGGTGTGGGAAGAGTTTGGAGTTTCGGCTCTGAGAAGGTTCTGGAAAACTGTCAGGCAACTCAGGAGGGGAAAGCGGTTCCCGACCAACACTGTATACAGTGGGGCTGGGGATCTGCTGACCTCGACTGGGGATGTCATTAGGCGTTGGAAGGAATACTTCGAGGATCTTCTCAATCCCACCATCACGTCTTCCATAGAGGAAGCAGAACCAGAGGACTCGGACAGGGGTTTGCCCATCACTAGGGCTGAGGTGACCAGGGTAGTTGTGAAACTCCTTGGTGCCAAGGCTCCGGGGGTGGATGAGATCCGTCCTGAGTTCCTTAAGGCTCTGGATGTTGTGGGACTGTCTTGGTTGACACGTCTTTGCAACATCACATGTACATCGGGGGCAGTGCCTCTGAATTGGCAAAGAAAGGGCAAAGAAAGGGGACCGGAGAGTGTGCTCCAACTATCGGGGGATCACACTTCTCAGCCTCCCCGGTAAGGTCTATGCAGGGGTTCTGGAGAAGAGAGTCCGTTCGATAGTCGAATCTCAGTTACAAGAGGAACAATGTGGGTTCCGTCCTGGTCGTGGAACACTGGACCAACTTTTCACCCTTGCGAGGGTCCTAGAGGGTGCATGGGAGTTTGCTCAACCAGTCCACATGTGCTTTGTGGATTTGGAAAAGTTCGGGAGTTTAGGGTACGGGGCCCGTTGCTACGACTATCCTGTCCCTGTACAAACGGAGCAGGAGTTTGGTTCGCATGGCCGGCAGTAAGTCAGACTGGTTTCCGGTGGGAGTTGGACTCCGCCAAGGCTGCCCTTTGTCACCGATTCTGTTCATAACTTTTATGGACAGAATTTCTCGGCGTAGCCAAGTGGCGGAGGGGGTTCGGTTCGGTGGCCTCAGGATTCCACGCCTTCTCTTTGCAGATGATGTGGTCCTGTTGGCATCATCAGGCCGAGACCTACAGCTCTCGCTGGATCAGTTTGCAGCCGAGTGCGAGACGGCCGGGATGAGAATCAGCACCTCTAACACTGAGACCATGGTACTCAGTCGGACAAGAGTGGAGTGCCCTCTCTGGGTCGGGAGTGAGTCCTTGCCTCAAGTGGAGGAGTTTAAGTATCTCAGGTTCTTGTTCGCGAGTGAGGGAAGGATGGAACAAGAGATTGACAGGCAGATCGGTGCTGCGGCTGCAGTATTGCGGTCGCTGTACCGGACCGTTGTGGTGAAGAGAGAGCTGAGCCAAAAGGCAAAGCTCTCAATTTACTGGTCAATCTACGTTCCGACTCTTACCTATGGTCACGAGCTTTGGGTATTGACCGAAAGAGTGAGATCGCGAATACAAGCGGCCGAAATGAGTTTTCTTCGCAGGGTGTCTGGGCTCTCCCTTAGAGATAAGGTACGGAGCACAGTCATCCGGGAGGGGCTCGGAGTAGAGTCACTGCTCCTCCACGTAGAGAGGAGCCAGCTGATGTGGTTCGGGCATCTGGTTTGGATGCCACCTGGGCGCCTGCCTAGGGAGGCGCTCTGGGCATGTCCAACTGGGAGGAGGCCCCGGGGAAGACCCAGGACACGCTGGAGAGATTATATCTCTCGGCTGTCCTGGGAACGCCTTGGTATCCCCCCAGAAGAGCTGGAAGAGGTGGCTGGGGAGAGGGAAACCTGGGCCTCTTTGCTTAGGCTACTACCCCCACGACCCGGACCCGGATAAGCGAAAGAAAATGGATGGATGGATGGCAACACTGAATTTTTTTCATAAAATAAAAAGTAACTTACCGCTAAGCTGTGAGCTGCACCCTGGAACACAGAACAAAGACAATGCCCATTAAGTATTTTCATCATATTTTATTTTTGATGATACTCAGGATCATGCAAGGATAAAAAGATATGTATGAAAATATAGAATAAATAATTAATTTCCACATTACACATGTCCCACAGCACTTAGGACATGCCCACTCTCTCGCTCCTTCACATACACATTCACACGCATGCACAAACACACACACGCACACACTGTGCAAATCCTTTTTCTTCTCTTTTCAAGACCACAGGTTTCTGCTGTCAGTGCTGCACATTTCAGCACCCCTGTGCTGTAAACCCTGTGGCTTCGCCCCTGTGCTGTAAACCCTGTGGCTTTGCCCCTCTGCTGTAAACCCTGTGGCTTCGCCCCTGTGCTGTAAACCCTGTGACTTTGCCCCTCTGCTGTAAACCCTGTGACTTCGCTCCTATGCTCCTGATCTACGTTGTCTCTGCAGGTCTCTGAGTTGTGTTCAGTGGTGTTTGCTGTCGTGGTTTGAGCGCTCTGAGTTGTTGCTGCTGCCTCTTTACCTACTTTACTCTAAAAGCTACTTTACTCTCATCCCGTCTGTGCCTCCTTCTGGGTGTTTTTATTGTAATTAAATGTTTATTTTATTTCTGACTTTCCAAATTTACAGGATGAGAGAAAAAAGAAGAAACAATCCAGAGCTCATAATTTCACATGCAAAAGAGTTCACATACTGTCCAGTTGGTTCTGAATGACACATTAGTTCCATCGGTGAGCTACAATATATAACTTATTCAGTATAACTTGAAACTTCTTTTTTTGTCTTTGTGCTTACTGTACTTTAGCAGACTGACTGAGCATTGAGTAGCTGAGCTATTTCTCCTCTCCAGTATACAGTATATATATATATATATATATATATATATATATATATATATATATATATTCCATCAGGTTATTGGCTGATATCTATTATGTCTTGTCGGTTTATTGGCTGATCTCTATTATGTCTGTTACAGTTCCCTCGGCAACCCCTCGTTTTTGTTCAGTTTGTTTCCTGTCACGGTACGGGAGGCTCCTCCTGCTGGTCTCCTCCGTCACAGCGGCAGTTGTTATGTTGTTGCGTCGTGTTCGTCCCTCAGGTGGGCGGGGTCTATGATCCTCCTCACCTGACAGTCGTTTGTCTGTCTATATATGTCTTGTCTTTGTACCAGTTGACTGCTGGTTATTGTTTCCTTAATTTGGAAAAGGTCATGGGTTTTTGGTTTGGGCACTTTATTCATTAAACCCCTCTTTTTCCCTGAGACTTGGCGTGATCACTTCCTTTTTGTTTGCACTCCCTGCCCGTCACATTTCCCGGTTTCTTCTTTGAGCTTTTATTTTGACATTTCCTTTAGTGTCTACCTTCACCCCCTGTACCTTGTGTCCACAACCTGTGTATTAGGTTCACCTGTGTCTCATTAGTTTCCTCATTTGCTTGTGTATTTATGTCCTGTGTTTAGTCTCTTCTATTGCTGGTCATTGCACATAACCCCTGTTTTGTTCCTAGTTCCTGTGTTGGTGTTTTAGTTCTCTCTGCTGGTTTATCTCATGTCTTGTATTCTTGTTTTCAGTCCAGTTTCTGTTACTAGTCTTGTTAGTTTTGTATTGTTCTTGTCTCTTTAGTTTGTAGTATGCTAGTTTGCTTTGTGTGCCTTTGTTTGTCTATGTTGCTGCATATGTATTATGTCCTTGTTATGATATTGTAGTTAGTGTTCTTGGTTGATGTCTTTAGTCTTGTTTAACTTATTTGTGTTTGATGTCACCTTAGTCTTCCTTGTGTTTTTGTTAATAAATCTTGTTTAATATCCAAGATCTCCTGAATTTGCGTCAACCCGCCCCACGAGTATATTACAATGATGTGTCGCTTTATTGGCTGATTAATGCTTGGAGTTATGAGTTATGGAGGAAACATGGGCCTGTCTTGGAAAATGGTAAAGGGTTTCCCATTGCCAGCTGAACTGATCAAGAGCACTTTTGTTGGGAGTAAATTTAGTGGTGTTAATTATAGAAGTTACTCTTCTTTCAGTTGTGTCACAAAGTTCATGCTACACTGTTTGCTTCTTTTGGATAGTTATTTTGGTTTAATGACATTTTTATGTTTATTTAAATGGATTATTTACTAACAGCTTTATATCAAGTTGGCCACAAATGCCTACAGACCACAGGTATGTATCAATATATACATTCACACACATTAGGTGCTGACATCGTCGTGTAAAACTACAGATGTTGACTACAATAAATGAAGAATGTCTGCATGTAACGTCAGCTGTCCTCCCTCCACCCCCACCCTCCATTACATGTTTCACTGAGAATTTGCAGTTTATCTTGACACCTCACATCTTTGGCTTATATCTGATCTTTTGCGTCTGCATTTAAACTGGTTAGGTGAGTTCTATTTATATTCACGTTAGAGGTCATTAGTAGGTAAATAAACATTCATAAATGTACTGATCTTATAAATTTACCTTTAGGTAGGAAGCTGAGTAGAAACCCCACACAGAGCGTCCTGAAAATCACCATCATGTTGACTGAAGTTACACTGTCCCTTACATCACGGCTTCCTTACATATACCTGCATGAACCTCCTCCCCTCACTTCTTGCTCTAGTCAGTACTCTAGTCACACCTCTCTCCCTCTCCCTGTCCTTCCTGAACTGTTGTCACATCTAATTGCATACATACCACATTCTTAACAAACAAAACTACTTACAATGACTAATTGAGTTCTTCAATTTCTCAATACTACAATTAAAAAAATTGTGTTTACTTAAGTGCAACTTCTATCAAAACAAGTGTTGTACAACCAGGCTTGTCTCTTTGTCTACACACAATTGAACAACAACTATAGCACAATTTTGGCTAAACAAACTGATAAAACAAGTGATGTGGAAAGCCTGGTTTATGGGTGGTCCTATAATGTGACGTCACATAAAAATGAAACTAGCAAGCTGAAAGCACCAGAGTGAGACAATCAGACCAGAGAGAGACAATCAGAACTCCATAAGGAACCCGAGGAAGCATAATTAGGAACCTGATTGACAAGAATTACAAGCACATACTGAGTCTTAGAAATGAGTATGTATTAACAAGCTTCTGTACCTCACCTGTAGAGCAGGTAAGGCAAGGTGCTAGCAACTCCCAGATGATGGGACTGGTTCTCAGGCAACAATGTCATAGTAATTAAATCTGTTTATCTGGCTAAGAGCACTTTCAAAGTAAAGTCAAAGTAAATAACATGAAACATATGAAATTTTGTTTGGACGGTTTGGACTGGGGAACACACGGTTCTTACCGTAGCCGTGTGGAACCAGCCAAGACACCATATTGTTTAACGCACTGAACAGCACCGGGCCTTTGTGGCAAACCTTTATTTTTTTTGCAATAAATGGGGAACAACCTCAAAGGGATACTTTTGGCTGCAACTTCACTTTTTGCTTTGAGTTGAGAACACCTTCAGTCCAGGCCGAGGCTTACAGGGTAGCCTCTACAGATGCTCTTCTGCATGCCTTGGTTCTAACGACTGGTTATTTCAGATACTGTAGCCGTTCTATCAGCTCGATCCAGTCTGGACATTCTCCTCTGATCTATGACATCAACAACAAGGCATTTGTGCCCACTGGATAGAACTGTAAACCCTAGACATGGTTGTGTGTGAAAATCCCAGTAGATCAGCAGTTTCTGAAATACTCAGACCAGCCCGTCTGGCACCAACAACCATGCCATGTTCAAAGTCACTTAAATCACCTTTTTCCCCCCATGCGGATGCTCGGTTTGAACTCGTCTTGGCCATGTCTACATGCCTAAATGCATTGAGTTGCTGCCATCTGATCTGCGAACATCTGGTCAGTTTCTGTCACTTTTCAATAAAAAAGTATTTACATTTGTACACTTTGTACATTTGGCAATTAATATTCATTGCATTCTTTTTTCTCAATAGGTCCATTTACGTGGACTGTGAGTGTGCTACATCAGTAAGAATAATAATAATAATAATAAGTTAAATTTATATAGCGCCTTTCTCATACCCAAGGACGCTTTACATCAAGAGAAAGGGGGGAGGAGGGGAGGAGAATCAAATAAATTAAATAAAAGAAAAAAAGGAAATTAAATAAATCAGTGATCAGCAGAGAGAAAGTACTGAGAAAAGAGATAAGTTTTAAGTTGAGCTTTGAAGGAGGAGAGTGAATGACAGTCACGAAGAGATTGTGGTAGTGAGTTCCACAGTTTGGGGGCCATGATGCTGAAAGCTCTCCCCCCAACAGTGACCAGTCTGAATTTTGGAACAGACAGGCAACCTGCGTCAGAGGACCTAAGAGTTCGGACAGGGCAGTACGGGTGCAGGAGCTCAGCTAAGTATGCAGGAGCTAAACCGTGAAGGGATTTGTATGTGAGCAAGAGGAGTTTCCACTTGATCCGAAGCTGGACAGGTAGCCAGTGTAACTGTAGTAGAACTGGGGTGATATGAGCTGATTTTTTTTAGAATAAGTGAGTATTCTAGCTGCTGAGTTTTGTACGTATTGTAGGGGACGGAGAGCTTTGTTTGGAATGCCAATAAGTAGAGAGTTACAGTAATCTAATCGGGATGATACTAACGCATGGACCAGAGTTTCAGTATCTTTTATGGAGAGCAAGGGTCTAAGACGACAGATATTACGGAGATGGAAAAATGCTGATTTTACCAGAGCCTTAATATGTGATTCGAAAGAAAGGACAGAGTCAAAGAGTACACCCAAGTTACAGACTGTTGGTAGAGGTTTTACAGTCACACCATCAAAGTTAAGAGAGAAGTCAGTGAGATGTGAAACCACAGACTTGGGGCCAACAAATAAAATCTCAGTTTTATCAGTGTTCAGTTTTAGAAAATTTCTCGTCATCCATCGTCTGAGGTCTTGGATACAAGACATTAAAGCAGGGGGTGGCAGGTTAGTGGACCTTTCAGTGCTGAGATAGATCTGAGTATCGTCAGCGTAACAGTGAAAATGAAGTCCATGATGGCGGATAATCTGACCAAGAGGTAACATATAGATGATGAAGAGTAGAGGACCAAGGACTGATCCCTGGGGAACACCTTGTGTAACTGTACTGATTGTAGACCTATGCTTACCAAGGGCAACAAATTGAAATCTATTAGAAATATAGGAGGTGAGCCAGGCGAGGGCAGTGCCAGTGATGCCAATAGCTGAGAGACGGGAGATTAGTATGACATGATTAATGGTATCAAATGCAGCAGTTAAATCTAGAAGAAGCAGAACACTAAGGGCACCAGTATCACTAGCAAGGAGAAGATCATTAAGAACCCTTAACAGGGCTGTCTCAGTGCTATGCAGTTTGCGGAAGCCGGATTGGAAACGTTCAAAAAGATCATTGTTTACCAGGAAAGACTGCAATTGAGAAGCTACGACCCTTTCTAACAGTTTGGCTAAAAAGGGCAAATTAGAAATCGGACGGTAGTGTGCAAGGGTAGCCGTATCCAAACCAGGTTTCTTTAGAATGGGAATGATAGCAGACGTTTTAAGGGCAGTAGGGACATAACCAGAAGCAAGCGATATGTTGATGAAATAACAGATAGGGTCAGAGACAACTGAGATACATTTCTTAAGAAGTGGGGTGGGGGCAGGGTCAAGCTGACAGGTAGATGAATTAGATTTAGCAATTAACTCAGAAATGAGCACAGGTTCAATGGGAGAGAAAGCAGACAGGTTCAGCAGCTGAGTGAAGAGGAGTGTCACTACAGACAGGTATTGTGGAGATTGATGAGAAATGTTGGTATATTTTACTGATTTTGTCTGTGAAAAATCTGTGAAAGACTTCACATTGGTCAACAGTGCTAGCAGGTGTGGCAGAGGGAGGCTGAAGAAGTTTGTTAATAGTAGTGAAAAGTATTTTGGGCTTATGTCCTGTACTATTGATGACAGATGAGAGATACTGAGAACGGGCAGCATTTAAGGCAGTTCTATATCTAAGCATGTGGTCTGAGTATGCTAACGTATGAACAGTAAGGCCAGTTTTCTTGTAGAGGCGTTCTAAACGCCTGCCAGTGGTTTTCAGCACACGAAGTTCGGGGTAAACCAAGGGGAGGAATGGCCAGAGGAAAGCAGTTTAGTCTTTAAGGGGGCAAGTTGATCAAAGGTATGAGAGATGGTGTCATTAAACAAAGACAAAATGTCATCAGGACAAGACAGCTTAAAGATAGAGGAGAGAGGTGAAGACTGAAGAAGAGCAGAAAAGGAGTGAGAATCAACAGCCTTCAAATTACGAAAAGAGACCAAAGATTTAACCTGAGGATGAGAGAAGGAGACGTTAGCTATGGCTTCAATGAGCTTGTGATCGGAGACACCAACAAGAGAGCCAGAAACAGAGGAGATAGGCAGACCAGCAGAACATATTAAATCCAGTGTGTGGCCGTGAGAATGAGTGGGGAAGTCAACATGTTGTGTTAGGCTAAAACAGTTAAGCACAGCCAAAAACTCATTCGATAATGAACAATCTGTGTCAACATGGATATTGAAATCCCCAAGTACAATCATAGCTGGGCATACAGAGCTGGCTAGAGTGAGCAGCTCACTGAACTCAGACATGAAGCTTGAAGATGATTTGGGGGGCGGTAAATTAACAGAAAAAGCACAGGAGCTGAACCAATTAATTTCAAGGCCATAAATTCAAAAGATGTGACTTCATGAAATTCACAGGCATTAATTTTAAGTGTACTATTGTACACAATGGCCAAGCCACCACCTTTCCTTTGCGACCTAGGCTTAGTTAGATAACTATAGCCATTGGGTAGCATAAGATTGAGATGGAGGTAGTCTCCAGGTTTCTGCCATGTCTCAGAAAGAAAAAACATGTCAAAACTGTTACGGACAATGAGGTCATTTAGAAAAGAACCTTTGTCAGTTATAGAACGACAGTTAAGCAATGCAAATTTGAGTCTATTAGAATTTCTAGAGTTGTTTGAAGTCAGCAGTGAGGTGGAAAGAGGCAGAGAACGGAGGACATCAAAGTTAATTCGCCGAGGGCTGGTGGAGGCAGTAGTTTTGCATTCTCGTTCATTTGTCCAAATGACAGGGATTGCGCAATCCGAAGTGCAATGGACAGAGAGTCGAGTTCTGGTGGAGCGGTGGATATAACGAGGGCGACGAGTAATTCCGAGTGATTGGCATAGCCTGTATGTAGCGGGATCCAAGCGATAATGAGAGTCAAGACTGCGTAGCTGTGCTGGAGTAGAGCAAAACGCCATAGCCCAGCAGTGACAGACCGGCAGCCCAGCCAGAGTTAGACAGTAGCGAAAAAGAAAAAACAAACATCCACTGGGAGCCATGGCAACCCTTTATTTATTAGCAAGCAAGCAAGCTAACCAAAACGTCCAATCGTCGGTACCAAACTCTGCTGAGAGTCATACCAACTACTCACTCACTAGCCACGTTAGCCAACTCGCTAATCCAAACGCCAACCAGTCAAAGAACAGCACGGACGCGCAGAGCAACCGCACATATCAAAAGCCGGCAGCCAGCATCTTAACGAGTGAGTAGAAAATCACACGACAGAGAAGCAGCCAAAGGCGCAAGACTGAGAGAAGAGAGCTCGCAGCAAAGAGGGAGGTAAAGTTGGAAGCGCACTCACACAGAGCACCCGACGGTGAGGTAAGATGAGCAAAGCTTGCAAAGCAAAGTTCAGGGTCACAAAGCACAAGCCAGAGGAAAGTTCAGGGTCACAAAGCAACAAACAGAGCCAGAGGAAAATGTTTCAAGTCTAGTAAGAATGCCAACTTTAGGTGGAAACAAAAATAAAAGATTAAATTTTACCTTAATTATTAATCAGTCTCATTAATTTAGAATCAGTCTCATTCAAATTATACCAGAACCACAACATTTAGTTCTCAACTAAAGCAACCACTTTTGGAAGCAACCACTTTTGAAGGACAACACAGACAATTTGGTGAAAATAAATGATTTAAAACCAACTATTCTAAAACACAAACAGCATCTCAGTATATTTACAGTGAAGACTCGACATCTAGTGTGAATGAATGTGTAGAAGGGGGAGGAGAGTAAATGTGTGCGCTCGCTTGTGCGGACGTGCGCGTGAGGAGGCGGGAGTTGTAATCTCAGTATGGAGAACAAAGCAATTAAATGGCGCCAACCAGTGGCGCAAAAAGGGGGTATGCGGCGTATGCGACGCATAGTAACGCTGCACTAGAGAGGGCGCCAAATCGATGCCGGAAAATTATTTCTAGTCGGCGTTTTCTGTAAGAGCTGTTTGTGCATGTATGATAATACACACCAAAAAACAGAAGCACAGCACTAATCAGGCGCCCATCCATTATTTCCCCTCTACCCTCCTGTCACTTCCTCCCAAATACAGGCGCTTGAGAATGCGCCCAGACATGTTTTTTTACTCATTTCAAATTACGTTTCAAAGTATAGAAGTTTTTCTCATCTCGCTCATGCATGTGGCGGACTCCTAGCTGAGTAGACGAAGGGTACGGCTGGCGTACCCCTAATCAGTTCGTTTTTTTCCGTCGTGACGCACCTGCAGGGTGTTCAAGATTGAGGGGCAGAAAAAAAGCTCTCCGCTGCACAAAACAGAAAACGGAAGAGGGAGAGAGAAAAGATGTTTTAGGGAAGAAGAAAAGCTTCTCAAAGTGGTTGAAAGACAGTTCAGTTTATTATGTCAGTTTGTTAAGAGGAGGCTTGTAAACATTCAGGTTAGCTTTAGCTAAAAGGACAGGTGCTGTATTACAAAATATAACGGATCATAAGTAGTAAGTTGGTGAATCATAAAACTAATAAATTATAGAACAGGGGTTGCCAACTGTCACGGTGAGGGAGGCTCCCCCTCCCAGTCACCTACGGTACAGCGGCAGTTGTCCTGTTGTTGTTGTGTTGTGTGCGTCCCTCAGGTGGGTGGGGCTTATTAGCTCCCTCACCTGATGGTCGTTTGTCTGTCTATATATGCCTTGTCTATGTACCAGTTGACTGCTGGTTATTATATCCTTAATCTGGGTCAAGTGCACTGGTTTTTGGTTTGCGCACGTTATTCATTTAACCCCTCTTTTTCTCTGAGACTTGGCGTGATCGCTTCCTTTTCGTTCGCACCTCCTGCCCGTCACACCAACGCTGTTTTTTATATTACATAACTGATATTCTGCATCTAGAAATAATTTTACAGACACAAAGAAACAAAGAGACACTTCTAGTGACATCCTGAGATCCTGATTCTGCTCAATTTTATATAAAAAAAAGATATCTGGAGACAACTCTCACCCCAAGGGAAACAGCAATTGTCTACTTCAATTCAAACAGAGATGTTTTAGGAAGCAAAAGAGGTTCCCAGATGACAATTCACGCACTGGTCATCATGAAAAGAAACCCAAAAGGTACTTTAAGTGCACTGTTTTCAATATCATTGTTGACAATCATGCAAGAGCTGTCTGAGAGGTTTTCCAATCCAGTGACCACATATGCCCTGACTACCTGTGATGTTTCAAGAGAAATCATTCAAGAAATATACCCAGCAAGCCATCTACTGAAGGGTTACAATGCTCTAGAGAAGTTACATTTCCTCATAAAGGAGAATCTTGATTTGGTGTTTCCAAATTTGACAGTAGCCCTTAGAGTATTCCTGACCATGCCTCTGACCGTTGCATCTGCCGAGAGATCCTTTAGCAAGCTGAAGCTTATCAAAACACCTTCGTTTGAGTATGAGCAATGATTGCTTGACCCAGTTAGCCGTGATCTCAATTGAAAACAATGTGGTGCGGTCTATTTCATTTGATAGTATTCTTGACAAATAGTATACTGCAACAGTTACAGCTCCTGTTTTGGCTCTTTGTTGCTCACACCTTTTTAGAGCTTTAGTGTTTTAGTTTGGAGCAAAAGGGACTAAAGAGCTAAAAACAGTATGGCCACACTTCAGTTCCTATGCTGATAGATTCTGGATATTTCCAAGTTACCCATTACTTATGTATGTAAATCAGTACAATGTAATATATTCCTTTAAGGTCGCACCAATATGTCACATTCAGATGTATGTTAGACATTCGTCTTTGTGTCTTCCAAGAAGGACTTGCACATACCTGTCACGGTGAGGGAGGCTCCCCCTACCGGTCGCCTACGGTACAGCGGCAGTTGTCCTGTTGTTGTTGCGTTGTGTGCTTCCCTCAGGTGGGTGGGGCTTATTAGCTCCCTCACCTGATGGTAGTTTGTCTGTCTATATATGCCTTGTCTGTGTACCAGTTGACTGCTGGTTATTGTATCCTTAATTTGGATCAGTGCACGGGATTTTGGTTAGCGCACTTTATTTATTAAACCCCTCTTTTCCTCTGAGACTTGGCGGGATCGCTTCCTTTTAGTTCGCACACCCTGCCCGTCACAGAATAACCAGCCACCTTTCGGAAGCCGCCAGTCTCCTTTACTTTCTCCTTCGTTTGTGGTCATGTCTCGTGGTAAGTGTTTGTCTACGTGAGATTCCGTTGTTTGAATGTATGTGGAGGAGAGCTGGGTTGCAAACCACTCGTCCCGTCGTGCCTACGTGCTTGTTTGTTTGTGTGTTTGTATAGCACGTTGTGTGGCACGGCGGTGACTGAAGCGAGAGACCCGATAGCGCTCTCCTCCAAGGGGGCGGCTCTTCCTCGCTCATGTGCTCGCCTGTAGTCGAATGTTTGTGCATATGTGTGTGTGAAAGGTGTATGAGGTGGGTGTGAGACTACGGGCTGGAGCTAGCTAGGAGAAAGCGCCTGCCGTTTGTTTTGTCTTGCGTGATGGGTCTTGTCTACGTATATATGTTGATGTTAAATGTAATTCCCCGTGTGCTCCCTCCCTTTTTGTTTGTTAATGGTGTTTTGGGGGGAGGGGAGCAATGGAGGGTCCTGTGCTACCAATAGGGGCACAGAGACGGCGCAGCTCCTGAGGGAGGCCCGCCGGTTAAAGGGTAAGTGCGCGTTTGTGTTGTCTGTGTGTATGTGTTGTGTGCAGGTTCCTCCTACAGGTTGGCAGTGGAGCCCCTGGACCTGGTGGGACCTCCAAAGTGGCAGGAGCCCCCCTATGTGATGGGGTGACCGGAGCCCTGGTCGTAACTAGCCCCTCTGGAAGGGTAAGGGGCCCCCGTACGTGTGGGGACTATAAGGCTCCGGTCTGAAGAGCTCCTGCTGTGGGCAGGAGCCCCCTTATGTTGTGGGGTGACCGGAGCCTTGGTCGTAAGTGGCCTCCCTGAAGGGAAAAAAAGGGGCTTCCCAGATGTGGGGGACTAGAGGGCTCCGGACTGAAGAGCTCCTGCTGAAGACAGAGGTCCCCCCTCGTGCTCGGGGTGGCTAGGAGGTTGGTCCTGGGGTGTGACCGGTCACCAGTGGGGAAGGAGTGCTTCCCCCCCTGGAACCTCCGGCAGAGTGGAGGAGTCCACCCTGCTATGCACCTCCCCATTAGGGGCGGTCTCCCCGACCGGTTAGGGTTGCCCAGGGCCACACCCTGGGGTGTAGCCGGCCACCAGTGGGGAAGGAGTGCTTCCCCCCTGGAACCTCCGGCAGGGTGGAGGAGTCCACCCTGCTATGCACCTCCCCATGAGGGGCGGTCTCCCCGGCCGGTTAGGGTTGCCCAGGGTGACTCCAGGCCCTGTGCAGGGATTGGCCCCGGGCCGAGAGGTAGGTCCAGGAGGCGTTCAACTATATGGTAGGTAGGTAGCCTGCACACACGCCCCCTAGTGTTTGTGTTTGTCCTAGCGTGCTTGTGAATTGTTGTATGTAATTCCCCGTACGCTCCTCCTCCAGGGGGCGTTTGGGGGAGGGGCTATGGAGGGTCCCGTGCCACGGCCTGTGGCACGGAAGGCGCAGCTCCTACGGGAGGCCCTGGTCAGGGTAAGTCTTGGCGTCTGTGTTGTGTCTGTGTGTGTGTGTGTGTATGTATTGTGTGCAGGTTCCTCCCGCGGTTGACTGTGGAGTCCCTGGACCTTGTGGGACCTCCAAAGTAGGCAGGAGCCCCCCGATGTGATGGGGTGACCGGAGCCCTGGTCGTAAGTAGCCTCCCTGGAGGGGATGGGCTCCCCGTGTGTGTGGGGACCAGAGGGCTCCGGCCTGAAGAGCTCCTGCTGAAGACAGAGGTCCCCCCCTCGTGCTCGGGGGCGACTAGGAGGTTCGCCCTGGGGAGTAGCCGGCCCACGTTGGGGAAGGAGGTTCCCCTTGGAACCTCCGGCAGTGTGGAGGAGTCCACCCTGCTATGTACTGCCTCTAGTGAGGGGCGGTCTCCCGGCCGTGCTAGGGATGCCCAGGGGAACTCCCGGCCCCATACAGGGGTCTAACCCGAGCCGAGAGGGTGGTCCAGGAGACGTTCAACTGTGCAGTAGGGAGGTAACCTGCACACACGCACACTTTGTGGGGCCCTTGAGGCGTGAGGGCTCTGTGACCGACTGGGACGTGGTTTTGTCTTGTTGACGGCCCAGTCGGTCCAGGGTCCCGCCCAGGGAGGCGGGAGCTAAATTGTGTTCTATGTTTTATGTTTCAGCTCGGGACCGCAGGAGGCGTTTCCCTGCCTTGTCCCCGCCTTCCTGCCCCTTCGTCTGGCGTCTTGTGTTCTGCCGCTGTGAACCGCACATCGGGCCGTAGTGCGGCTTGGTGGGGGGTCTGTCACGGTGAGGGAGGCTCCCCCTACCGGTCGCCTACGGTACAGCGGCAGTTGTCCTGTTGTTGTTGCGTTGTGTGCTTCCCTCAGGTGGGTGGGGCTTATTAGCTCCCTCACCTGATGGTAGTTTGTCTGTCTATATATGCCTTGTCTGTGTACCAGTTGACTGCTGGTTATTGTATCCTTAATTTGGATCAGTGCACGGGATTTTGGTTAGCGCACTTTATTTATTAAACCCCTCTTTTCCTCTGAGACTTGGCGGGATCGCTTCCTTTTAGTTCGCACACCCTGCCCGTCACAATACCATTCTCCACGCTGCAGTCATGCAAATGTGTTAATTCATGTGTTGTTCATGCTAACTAATGCATTACTTCACGTTAGTTAGTCAACACCACTTAGTCTGCACTTCATATAAACACAGCATTAACTAATGCAACTAATTACTTAACATTAGTTAATTATTGTTAATGTGTTACTTCATGTGTTGTTCATGTTAACTACTGCATTACTTCACGTTAGTTAGTCAACACTTGTAAAGTGTTACCGAAACACAAGCAAAGCACCTAAAATATTTAACATGGCATAAAGGCCATTACCACACAGCAGATATTGAAATAGGTATGATTTTTAAAATGCAGATTTCATCCATAGATACAGTTCTCACAAGAATGTGTAATGTTTCTGAGGACAGACTACGGATCAATTGCTTTTTGATGTTTGTTACACAAAAATCTAAATGTTTGGGTAGTAAATCAGATAAAAGGTTAAAGATTAGCGAAGCTGTACAGCTTCAGGAAGAGCCTGCTGTACAGCTTCAGGAAGAGCCTCAAAACCTTCCTGTTTAGAGCTGCATTCAGTTAAGGAACCTTAATGGTTTATTATTTTATCAAATTATCAAATTTTATCAAATTATTTTACATAATTACATTTTATGTTATCTTTCTGTGTGGTGGTTAGCACTGTCGCCTCACAGCAAGGCAGTCTGGGTTCAATTCTTGGTCTGGGCTCTGTGTGGAGTTTGCATGTTCTCCCTGTGCCTGCGTCGGTTTTCTCCGGGTACTCCAGTTTCCTCTCACAGTCCAAAGACATGCATGTTAGATTGATTGGTCACTCTAGATTGCTCGTAGGTGTGAGTGTGTGTGTGCGTGTTGGCCGTGTGGTGGACTGGCGACCTGCCCATGGTGTACCCTGCCTTCGCCCGGAGATGCTGGGATTGGCTCCAGCCCCCCGTGACCCCGACTAGCGGGAATAAGCGGTACAGATAATGAATGAATGAATGGATGTTATCTTTCTAATTATTTTAATAGTTATTTACATTATTACATTATTTTATCATGTTTTTTTTGCTTCCATATATTCTGTAAAGCACATTGAGTTGCATGTATGCATGAAAGGTGCTAGACAAATATTATAAAGATTATTATTATTATAAGTGGGTTGGAAAAGAGGAGGAAACCCAATGCCCTTCATGATTTCTGACAAATGACCAAAAACCTAAAAAAAGTTTGAAAAACCTAACAACAAAATAACCTCCAAGTGTGGAAAACAAAAGGCTGATTGATGTAATTTAAAAGGGTCACGTGACAGAACAAACTGCAGCAGCAACAACTGCAAGACTTTACAATTAAACACTTAAAGTGCAAACCTGAAAAAGAAATAAATCAATACCAAGTCTTTAAATAAAAACAAACTGCTATGAAAGTTTATCGTGTTTCTGGAAAGCATTATAGAGAGTTCGCTAGCAGGTGCTTCCTGTCTGGTAGATAGCAGCAACTCCTGGTGTTCTGAAAATCTGTGCTACACATCGAGCTGTCCTACCTAGGGCTACAGCGCATGCTACTTCACGGCAGTGTTCAGCGCAACCTTATCAGAACATGCTTCCACTATCAATACTGTAGGTAGGATAGTTTTATAGACTGTATAACTTTATCAGAATATGCTTCCACTACCAATACTATAAGTAGGATAGTTTTATAGACGGTATATAGGCAATGCAGAGGATTATGGCATTATTTGCTCCATGTTGGCAGGTGATACTGACAAGAGCATAACAGAAATGGTACATCTACCAGTGCAGTACTTTGAAACTTTAACAGACCAAAGCTGAGACCAAGACTGCAGTGTTATTTGTGTAGTGTTTTTAATGTTCAGTTTTGTTTTTAAATAATTTGCAATTACTGTGTATCATAATGAATAGCATAGTTTTTAATTTGTTCAATTCCAAGACTCGTTTTATTCTCAGGTGCAGTGTGGGCTGTGCAGTAGATGGACACACTTTGAGTGTGCGCATTTCCACCATCAAAAGAACACTCTTTACTACTGCAATAAATATTCATCAAACAAAATATTGTTTAGATAGCTTTAGATATAGATTATAGTTATACAGATTAAAGGATCTGCTGCTAATGTCTTGGTGCCAGACACAACATGGCAGAGATCCAGAGATTGGTCAGATCTGTTGTGGCAGCACAAGGGGACATAATACATTTAGGGTGTCAAGTTATATATATTTCCTGCAGGATGTACAATGTGCTTTTTTATTATTTTTTTTATTTTATTTATGGTCTTCATTTTTGTTGTCTGACCAATTCAGAATATTGTAACTTAAACATTCCCTTTAAAAATAATTCTGATGTCTTTATGCTTAATATTTACAATATGAAGTTTAATTTGAGTTTGATTTGTTAATCACTTTAAGTAGGCTTCCAAGACATTCCTTAAGCAAAGTGTTCCATAATCAAAAGCATGAGTTAATGAACTCTTATTGCTGGAATCACATTCTGATAAGCTAAAATAGCCTGTACAACTAATCGACCTACAGTGTTAATGCTGGAAGCATGCTCTGATAAGGTAATATAGCCTATAAAACTATCCTACCTACATTATTAATGCTGTAAGCATGTTCTGGTAAGGAAATATAGCCGACAAACTATCCTACCTACAGTATTAATGCTGGCCTCCGGCGTTATATCAGAGAAAGCAGTGGAGACAGGTGTCATTTGTGTATCTTACCATATTGAAGGCAGACACAAATGCAGACACAAAGACAGTCTCTTAATGTGAAAGCAAAGTAAGGCGCTCCGAGCAGAGTGAAGCAGTCCAGAACAAGCACTAAACATCTCTTTCACACGCGTTACTCAGCACCAAACAAAGAGTCTGCAGGTTCAGTGCTTACTCAGTCAGGCTCAATGTGCAGCTCTGGATGGAGAAACCTGTGGGCTTAAATAGTGCTGTTAATGATGGGTGCTGATGTGATCTAGGTGTGAAAGGCGTGCTAATAGGACGGGGATACTGAGCGAGGGAGTGACCTAGGGCATGTGTGTGTGGGAGTGGGAGTGACAGGGTGTGTGTGTGTGGGAGTGGGAGTGACAGGGTGTGTGTGTGTGGGAGTGACCTAGGGCATGTGTGTGTGGGAGTTACAGGGTGTGTGTGTGTGTGTGTGTGTGGGAGTGGGTGTGACAGCAGTAAACAGCAAAATTGTACTGCAATTGTACTGTGGTTTTGACACATTTTGACACGGTAGCACAGATCGACATATATCCATATATCCATAGATATATCCATAAATTGGCACTATGTGCGTGCGCTAAACACTGATGTGAAGGTAGGGCAGCTCGATGGGTAACACCTTTTCAGAACAACTGGGCTCAATCCGAAATGCCGTACTATTATGTCAGATGACGTCACATGATTATAGTTAAATGCTCCAGTTTAAGCATGGGACAGGACAGTGTGCTGCAATCGCATACTTCAAAATGGCTCCCGATTCAGTAAGCCATCCTGATAGTTGTTGCTTACTATTTAATGCATACTATGTATTCGGACATACTACCCTTTATTGTGTACTGCTTCGGCGTACTGTATAGGAAGGAAGTATGGCATTTCGGATGGAGCATATGAGCACAGCACAGGATCCTGGGGATCCTGCTCACAGGATATTGGGGGTCCTGCTCACAAGATCCTGGGGATCTTCTGCTAGGATTTTTCCTGCTCTCTGGAGCTGTTTGATCTTTTTGTAGACATGTAATCGAATCGATAGTCTAGCATTACATCCCTGTCATCCATTTGGTCTCAGTCTGCCCACACAAGATGCTTCTTCAACTCTGCTTGACCTTTTTTTGGTTTAAAATGGGCAGCACGTCATTCTTGTATTGTTTGGATAGACGAGTTGCAAAGTCTTTCAGATAATGTTCATTATATGTACAACCCAGCCAGGTTCACAGATTTGCTCTATCCAAGTTGCCTACGCATTAGATTAGAGTGAAAGTAAGAAACCTTCTGCCGGGCCTCAAGGGCGGGGTGAGAAAGGCTTAAGTGCTAGTAATCTGGGAGGTGGTGTGCTGCTTTGTACTCAAGAGGGAGCCAGAGTTATACAGATCAAGGGAGGTGGTGAAGCATGTATTTCCTTTGTCGGTTTGCTTGTGTGGTTCAGAGGCCAAATGATGAAATGAATAATGAACGTTAGCAACCGCCAGGAAGGTGGCTTTTCATTTAAACAACATTTAACATGCTGTTTGTTTAGCAGGCAAACAGAGAAAGTCATTAAAGTTACCTAGCATTCCTACTTATTTCATCATAAAAACTCAGTTATATATTGCAGTGCTTAATGCTCAAGCACAGTGTCAGGTGAAATCCCCTATCAACACATTATCACTTTTTCTGTGGCCACATCACTCATCAGCCGCCACGTTCCTGGCAGGCTGGTCAGGTGTCATTATGAGGAACTAAGGATTCTGAGAATAAGGGAAACCACGCTGACAGGTAAACAAAGGCAAACGAAGTCAACCTCACGTTACATTAAGAAGGGCTCACAGGGCACACACTAGACAATAGAGATGATCATACAAGTTGTCCCTCATTCCTTATTGTCATTTTAGTTTTAGTCTGATGAACCTTCTTCCAGTCAAAGATGCACCAAATTCCAGTTGCTTTTTTTGCTAGAGCAAAAAGACCTTCTTCTGACTTACAATTAACTAGTGAGCACTCATAAATGCATCAGAAAAATAATCATAAGAATATTGTCAGATTGTGCAATCACTAATCAGATTTTTTTAGACAGGGAGGTGACAAAGCTGCCAGTCTCTTTTCCTCTGTACATCTTACACTCATTCAAAATCCAACACGTGAGGAACTATTTCAGGAATGAGGCTTTACTACTCTGACTTTCAGACTGCTGTGGTCTCTCTGGTCATGACTCACTCAGTTCTGTTCTTGGGTTTCACTCTCACTCAGTAGCAGAGATTAGATGTATATGAATAAAGCCAGAAACAGAAATGCCAGATCACTTTATAAAAAGGTTTAAAGTGAATAAAAAATTAAATAAAACCACAAACCAGCAGAATGTCATTTCAGAAATATTTATCTACGATTTGATTTATGTGATGTGTTTTCCAGTATAGACAGTATGTCAACAGAAAGTATACAGCTTCATTAAACCTGTACATGAAAGTGCAGTCATCAAACATCTCAACAGATAATATGATTTCAGTTTTCAACAAATAAAAATAAATATGGCTTCAAGAATACAAAGGAAAACATCCATGTTTTGTGAAAGCAAACACAATATCAAAAATACATAAACTGTATTTTAAACTGAAGTAGAATTGGGAAAAAATAATTAAGTACTTAATTAAGAATTATATTATTAAGCACAGGCTTCAAGAACATACACTATCCACTCGAATGGTGTATAGGCATCCATAATATCACAGATAATGTTATGCCTTCAATATATATATATATGAGAGAAAGAGAGAGTGACGTTTTAGGTTTTAGTCCCTGAGTTAAGCCTAGTAGTAAAAACAGTAAGGATTGAGAAGGGTTTATTTTCCTGACTATACTATACGCGTGTGCAAAAAGACAGTTGCTTGTCACTACCCAATTTGAACCAGAAACCCGATTTGGACTACGCATGCGCAAGTTTTACGGCAGACGCTGCAGTTTACAGCCTAATCCTAACACTTACCGTTCAACTAGTTATCTCCGTAGCGATAGCAACGGCCAAGCCGCATCCTAAAGAGCATTGTCCCAAATAACTTCATTTTGATAATGTGGAGTCCGCTAGCTGTAACATTAGCTAGCTAGTAGGTATTTAATAAGGTAAATTAGACAGCGAGCTACTTAACGATCCAAGGTGGACGTGGCAGGCGTTAAACGTATCTGACATTAGTAAAACCTATCTGATAAAACGATTAGGATGTGGGTAACTAGCTAGATTTAGATTTATAATTTCATTCATCTAGGTAACTAGCTACGTCTGGATTCCTAGAATTCTATCTGTAATTTAAGATTTATATTTGTAATGCTGATTTTTATTGCACAATCACGGTTGACACAAACATTCAAGGTTTCTCTGACTTTGGGTGGTAAATTTTGATATGTGGCACTTTAGCTAACCATGACGTCTAATTGTTTTTTTAATGTCAAGCTTAACATTGGCAGCCCTAAGCAACATCTGCCATAGGACTTATCGGAAATTATGTTAAATTCTGGTTTCCAGTTCAAAAAGGGTACTCACATTGGTCTTAACCTAACACATTGATGATACAAGGAAGTGAGAGTAGAAGGACTGAAGTAACAGAGAGGAACAGCTGGGTTCCACTGTTACCAGGGTTGGTAGTGATGGTCACAGTAGATGTGGTGTTGCTTGGAAGGGAGCCCACTGTCGACAGCAGGAATGAGGCAAAGGTTGAGGTTTTAGAGAAGATCAGTTGGTTTGATTTCTCAGTAATGTCAAACAGTAAGCTTCTGCCAGTATTTGAACTGGTGCTGTTGGAGCTGGAGTTAGTGCTACTGTTGGAACTGCTGCTATTATTGAAATTAGTGCTACTGTTGGAGCTGATGGTGCTGTTAGAAGTGGTGCTGTTGCTGTTGGCAGTGCTAGTGGGCATGGTCAGAACTGCTGCCTGGAACCACGACGTCCCAACCTGACACATCAGAGGTCCTCCTCTTTCACTCTGAGGGGAGAGAGTCCGACAGACAAAAGACAGTAAGAGATAATGATTACAGGCCATTTTTCCACTCAGAGATTATAACTTGACGTAATCACACTGGTTTTGGGGAGCAGTTTGTTTCCTATGCATAATTCTTTTTATCTTTTTATAATTCTTATTTATCTTTTCCTGTGGTACTTGTAGAGATTTTTTTTTCATTTGCTGGGTGACACTGACTTTTAATCAGAACACTGTGTACTAGGTACCAGATTTAAATTTTTTTAAAAAGTAGTTACCGTATGTCACAAGTGAGCCCTAAATGTCTCAAAGCCTTAATTCTGTTGTTATGAGCTCTCAGTGTGAACTTGGTTTAAAATAAAACAATATTATATATGTTAAGTAGCGACCTGTTCTAGTGGAAAGACGTCTGTGCAGATACTGGTGGATGCCGATCCACTAACACAGCTCACTATAGAAGTGTTGAATTGCTGAAGAGTTTGTTGAACTACAGCGGGGAAGAAAACAAATAGACTTTGATGATTTAGAAATGAAGAGATGCTATAGTGTATTTTCTTTCTCTCTCTGTCACACACACACACACACCCTGTACCTCCCCCTCCTGAGCCCCAGCCAGCTGCCCAGCACTGAGTGTTCACGGCGAAGTTGTTGCTGCCCTGGTCCACACATATGGGCTGGATGTAGTTGGACAGTGTTGCTGTAACAGCCAGTTGCAGCACTGCTATGTTGTTTTGTGAAGTGTTGCTGAATGTGATGTTTGCCACTTTGATGGACACCTCATTGCTATTGTTGCCGTTCTGCATTAGGCGGCCCAGGACCACCGTCCAACCAGAAGTGTTGGTGGAGCTGGAGAGAAATGCAGACCAATCACAGCTCAGTTCTGCTGCCCATGTGTGTTGATGTGGTCCTGACCATTGACTGGACCTTTAAGTGGCATTTGTGTTTTTAATTGTTTGTTTGGTATTATCTGCCCACGGCTTTTACCCAGAGAAGCAGTCAGCAGAGCTCATGACAAACTGGGTGGAGATCAGCGTTCCTCCACAGGCGTGGGTACCGTTGCGCTGAACACTGGCCATCCAAGGCCACATGCCGGCAGACGCCAACCCAGTGACCGCTCCTGAAGGGTTATTCAGGTTGGCATTGCCACACACCACAGCTGGAGAACAGAGAAGAAATGAAGACAACAGCAGACTGGAGAGTGCAGTTCATCAGTGAAGCACAATGAAGCAGTTGTTGTAGGGGCAGCAGTGGTAATGGGATTAGAGGCACTGGTAGCAGTAGTGGAAATTATGACAGTAGTGTTAATTCTTTTGATACTTGTGGCAGTAGTGGTAATGTTGTCAGTAATGGTATTTGTGGCAGTAGAAGTAGTGCTGAAAATAACAGTGACAGGATCCACACTAATGGGCTGTATCTCACATGGACGTTTCTCAGCACTCCACAGGTCAAACATTCCATGCTTCTACTGATGAAAACCTTTCTTATTACGTATAGTAAATGCAGTCTTACGTGGAGTGGTGGTTGTGGTCACAACAGTGGTGGCAGGAGGCAGGTTGCTGCAGGACACATTCAGGTCTGCGTTGGTACCGCTGGACGTGTATGTGATGAAACCTGGCTGGTTGCTGGTGATCACCTGGTTGATCCAGGGCTGGTACTGAGACACTCTGGTGTACACACCAGGGAAATTTGCCTGAGCACAGCCAGTCCCAAAGCTCACAATCCCAGCCTGGATCCAAACAGAGCCCTGTTTGACAACTAGTGGACCTCCAGAGTCGCCCTGTGTGGTGCCAGAGATACATCACTGTTCTCCATATGAACACACTGTTTAATATAAAAAAATCCTGAAAGCGAGCTGAATAAGGTAAGATTACCTGACAGGAGTCTTTGCCCCCTGGTAAAGCTCCAGCACAAATCATGTTGGCTGTGATCCCTCCACCATATAAGCAGAAACATTGCCTGTTCCCAATAATTGGGACTTGCACTTCCTGAAGGATCCCAGGAGATGGAAGATTTACTGTAACACACATAAAGAATCATTAAATAAATATATATGAAATATATTAAAACTGGTATCAGTGTTTAATTCCATGTGCTCTAATTACTAATACTAGAAATCGTAGGATAGTAGTGTAAAACTGGATAATGGTGTAAAACTGAATACAGTAAAATGTATTTTACACAAGTAGTCTTATCCTGTGTTTTATTATTATTACTGACATGGGACATGGGTCCAAATACCAGGCCAAACACATTTGATCATACTTATATGTAAGTCACTCTGGATAATAGTTGTAATGTAATATTAGGCTCAGCTGTTTAATGTAATGTTATTGCTTGTCGTGAGCAAAGAAGGTGAGTCAGACTCCTCTTCATAGTCTCACAATCTTCTTGTTATGCTTGGGTCCATGATTACCAACTGAACATTGTTTAAAGACCACTGCATACTGGAGATTTGTTGCTGATCATGTCCATCACATTATGACCAGAGTGTGCTTCTTCTAGCAGGATAATGCAATAATGCGTCTCAAAGCTTTGATCATCTCAAAGTGGTTTCTTGAACATAACAATGAATTCACTGGACTCAAATGGCCTCCACAATCACCAGTTCTGAATCCAACCTTTACATTATGGATGTGTGGCCAACAAAAAAACCTTGTTGAATCTTTGCCATAAAGACATATGGCACTTTTGAAGACAAAAGTTCAGGCCTGTACTAGCAAAGTATACCTAAGTGTCTAGTGAGAGTATAAGGATGCAAGATTTGGGATTACCCCATCAGTGTCTGTTCATCAGGATGTAACAGATACACTTGGTCCAACATCAGTACTCTGTTTGATGATGGTTTTACACATGGCTCTTAGTTTAATCAGAAACCCTTTACTGTTTCTTACCTCCACTGGCGATGTTTCCCCAGCCAGTGACCCAGCTCAAGGTTCCATTGAAGAATGTGCTGCTATAGGCAGCCAGGCAGACCGGAGTGATGTAGGGGGTGAATGTCACGGTGGAAGACAGCTGAAGCAGGGCCAGGTCGTTGTTATTGGTATTTCCATTGTAGTTGGGGTTTATGGTGACACTTGTGACAGTTCTGGACACCTGATTTGTGTTGGTTCCAGCCAGAGTTTGTGTACCCAGATACACAGTCACCTGAGAGGCAGTATAACTGAAATGAGAGAAGAGACATTCTGATCATGATCATCTGAGACTGTGGTCATGTTTTGTGACTTATGCATTTTGAGCTCCAAAGCATAATGTGGGTTCTATTTGGTACCTTTGAAAGCAGTGGGCTGCTGTCAGAACCCAGCCATTGTTGATGAGGGATCCACCGCAGAAATGGAAATTACTAGCAGTGGCGCGTATGCTGACTTGCCAAGGCCAAGAACCAGCTACTGCATTATCTCCTCCCACTATCTTGTTGTTCAAACTAGCCACACCACACACTAAAGCAGAAAAGACACAAAACTTTGTCCAGCCATCTCTCTATCTCACTATCTGTGAAGTACTCTTTGCAATGGTGATGAATTAACAAATGTGTGAACACAAATGGCAGGTGAATTAATATAAGCTAAAGGATGTAATCAGTTTGCATTCTTTTTTTAATGCATTAGACATTAGACAAGCTATTAGTGTATCTATCTCTACCAATAAACCTGTGATGTGGCCAGCACCACATAAAATGGTCACAAAAATACCTCAATTTTGTTCAGAAAAAGAGGCTTAAATCACCTACATGCAGCCTTGACATCTTAAAGAAAGTGTTACACTCAGTAGCAGTACACTCAATATACTTCAGAGTAAACACTCCAGTCATATCTGTTTTTGCATTTAAAAACTGCAATGGTGAAACCTCTATTTAAAAAGAAAACTTTGAAGTAAGGTGTTCAGTAATTACAGGCCTATTGCAAATCTTACATTTACGGAGAAAATCATGACAAAATATTTTCAAGCAACTTACTGTTTTCCATCTTCAACAGGCTGTCTAAACAAATTTCATTGAGGATTTGGACCTACTCATGGTTGTGAAACTAATTTGGAAACTAATCTTGGAAAGTGCCAATTCTACTATTTTGTCTATTACTATATTTCGTACTATTATTTTGCAGAAGACATTCAGATTTACTTAGCTCTCTCCCCAGAAACTAGGATTCCTCCAAGTCTCTCTGCAAGTGCCTTAATGCCTGCTTGAGCTGCTGATAGCTACCAAGAGACTTGATGAAGCAGAAGCTGGGATCCTAGCGGAGGAACGCTTCTCTGTGGTTTGCGAACCAAGAAAAACTGGTAAAACAGGTCAGTGGTCTGACAGACAGTTTAGATATGGCGGATAATTTTAGTATATGCCTGAATTTTCGGGATAACTACTATGTCAGGACACATAAAACTAAAAAGAGCACACCACTCTTTGGCATTGAAGCAGAACCGAACAAAAGACCAAGACCATTGCTGCTATGATTTCACTCATTCGGTGACAAACACAAAGTAAGGGAGGCAGTTCAGCGGGACATTAGAGAGGGTCACAGCAGAGTCACACAACGGATCCAGGCTCTCATTTTATAATGACTTCTCCGCTGCTGTCATGAAGAAATGTAAAGTGTTCAACGAGGTCAAACAGCAATTACAGGAACAATAAATGCCATATGCTCTGTTCTTCCCAGGTGTTCTACAAGTCTCTCATAGAGGCTCCAAGAAGAGGTTCAGTACCCCGGAGCAGATATGCGGTTACCTAAACTCCCTGCTAGGACCCTAATGTCTGGAGCACGGACACAGCTTGTCACATACTCCTGCCTTTCTCTTTTTTTCGGTCTGGATTATTGATATGTCTGGATTAACATATGTCAATCACATATATTGATTGAACTCATTCAGATGCCTTTATACCATTTTGTATACTCTGAACATTCTTCTACCGAGTGATGCTATTGCTCAAAATGTACACGTTCTTTGGCCCACTTACATTGGTCTCTCTCACGGGGAGGACCCCTGTAATTTTTGATAAATGTCTTACTGTTTAAGTTGTCATCTTTCTCTCTATGTTTTCAAAAGTTGTTTGTATGTTAGCCAGCCCCCATTCTCTTGGGGAATAGTTTTTTTTATTTTTACACACATTTGTTCTGTTTACTCTTTAGTTTTATTGTGTAGCTCAGGACAAACATGTGCAACGTTTGAGTTGTACTTTGGTGAGGCGTATCTGAGCGTATCTGGCCCAGGTCTTTGTAAACACAGTCTGTGTGGTGTACTTGTACATGCCTTCATGTTATCTGTGTTTTCGTGCTACCTGTTTTGCAGGTCTTATTCTACTAGATGGTGATTGAGTTGAGAGAGATACTTGTCAGAGTGAGTAACTTAGGCCTTATGACTTACTATGACCTTCAGGCCTTTTAGGTATTTTAGATAAGGCCCAGTACCAAGCCTTCTAAAGCTTGTTGGTATGAGGCGTTGAGAGGGAAAGGTAAATGCTTCTTCTATAGGAGCCTTAAGTGGTTGTGTTGATTTATCTTTATAGTTCTGTTCTGATGTTATGAAACTGGCCAATAGTGATTTTTTGAAACCCTGTGGATTGTATTCTTGTTTTCTTTTATGTTACGCCTGATTTGGTCCTGGACAAACGAGCTTGTCAGAGGTTTGACGTAGGATCGTAACAATATAGTCTGTGGAGGTTGACGTAGCACCAGAGATCTGCAGTCATTATCTTGTCAGTACAATTACCACACTTTTATTGTCAGAACTGCAGCTGCTTCCACATCTCGCCACCAGAGGTTCCTCTCTCTGGAATGCCCAGCTATTCTTCATCAGTTCTTACCCTATTTAATCCAGCCATTTGCACCAGGACAAGTATTGTCAATCTTTTTGAGTTTGCATACCGAGCGTTGTTTTTGTATTCCTGTTTGCCTTTTTTGTGTACTGTTTTGCCTGTTTTTTGGATTGTGATTTGTGCCTTGCCCTTGCCTGTACCTTTGCCTAGTGTTTATTCAGTGCTACACAGTTACCGACCTTGCTTTCTATCTACGACTCTGCTCTCGCCTCAGCCCCTCTCTATTTAAATTACTAAAAGGGAGTTATTATCTGCACATTGATCCTCATTTGGTTTCTGGAAGCTCAACGTCCCAGATAGCAATAAATGTTTGGCCCAAATGTGGCCCACATCTACAGTCCTCTTCTGGCCCACATTTGGCCTTGAATTACAGCATTGACTCAGGGCGAGTCTGGCTGCCTCATCTCAGCCACAGGTCTACCATACATGGGCCAGATGACATTTGCCACAACTGAAGTCTGACCCGGCTCAGGACATTTGGCCCATATCTGGCCCACATGACACTTGCCAGTTCCATAACTGAGCCAAAAGTGCCAAAAGTGGCCCAGATTAGGCCCAGACATGTCTGCTATCTGGGGTTATATTTATAGCGATGACTGACTTAAACTCCTTTAAGCTTTGATGTCATAGAGGAATAAGGCCCACAGGTGGAGACAGAGCCCCCATGTGAGTACCAAGACCCAGTCGCCACCAGCTCGCACAGGCTGGAGACCAAGAAACCAGTGAGAATATGCAAGCTCAAATGGCCAAAGACAAATGAGACAGAGGCATGGCAAACACTGGACACAGTCCTGGATAAGACTCTGGAGGGATCACTACGAGGACATGCTATACCAGGCTTGCAAGGACAAGTTTGGTGAAGTGGCCCTCCCGCCAGAGGACTGACCAAAGAGTGAAAGGAAGGAGGGAAAAAGAGATTGACCAGCTAGTGCATAGGCGATGACAGTTACGGAAGAGCTGGAGGAAGGCAACGGTGGAGGAGATGCTAATTCATATTACCTAATGTTATATGAATGAGAATTGAACAGAGAAAACTGTAAGTCTACTTTTCTTTGCCTTTAAAAATACGATCTCAGAACAATTGTTAAGTACTCGAAGTCCTTATGCAAATCACCTTAATCATCACATTATCATGCCCAGCCTATCTGTAGTTGTTAAGGTACATTAGTGAAGAGGAAAGGGTCTCCGGAAAGGGTCTCCGTCTCCCTGTCTCTGTCTGTGAATCCATCTGTCTCCAGTTGCCTATTCCCGTCTCTGTGTATGTGGTTGTTTCAGTTCCTGCCCCTGTGTCGTTCCCCAGAATTGTTACCCACTTCGTCCCCTTGCCCATCTCTTTTGTTTTTGATATATTTGCCACTGTCCTTGCCTCATCCCCTGTCTTCCTGTGTCTCTGCCTGTTCATGTTTTTGCCTCGTCCAGCCCCATCCCTCTCTGTTCCAGTCTCGTCTGGCCCCGCTCCGGTGTCTCCGCCTGTCTCTGTCTGTCTCTGTCCAGTCCCCCAAGACCCCATGTCTAGTTTGGTCTACCCGTCCCCCTCGGTCTGTTTCCATTCTTTTCTCTTCTGGTCCTGCTTCTGTGTCTCCATCTGCTCTTGGTCCTGTCCTCTCTAGTCCCGCTCCTGTGTTTCAGTCTGTCCCATCTTGTTCCATGTCTCTGCCTGTTCCCAGTCCTGGGCTAGTGCCTGTGGTGTCTATTGCTTGCCCTGTCCAGTCCCCCGAGTCCCGGCCTTGTCAACCTGTCACCCTTTGTCTGTTCCTGTTTCCTGACTGTTGCCTCCATGCCCTCTTATTCCTGCCTTGTTTTCTTCCTGCTTCATTTCCCAGCCGCGCGTTAGGGAGGGAGTTCTGTCACAGTCCCCTCGGCAACCCCTCTTGTTTTGGTTTGGTTGTTTCCTCTTTGTGTGCTTTTATTTTGAAATTCCTTATTGTGTCTGGTTTCACGTCCCTCCCTTATACTCCACCCCCCTCGTCATGGTCTTCAGGTGTGTCTTGTTTGGTTCTTGGTTTGTCTGTGTATTTTAGTCCTGTTTTGTCATTTGGTTTAACGGTCATTGTGGTTGTACGAACTGTTTTTTAGTTGCGTGCCAGATCTGCATATAGTTTGTGATTTACTTCTTGATGTCTTTGGGTCCCTTTTGCTTAATGTTTCCCTGGTTCAATGTCTTAGTGTTTTTTCTGTTAGTAATATCTGTTGTTCATGGTTAGTGTTTGATCTCCGGCACGGATCTCCGCTGCTTTTGTCTAAATGCGCGCATGTCTTTGTTATAATGCTCCTCAAACTGTCTACAACATCTATTCTAAGTCTCGTATCCTGAGCAGAAATCACAGGTCACTCTTCCTCATCTTCTACCTTCCTCATCTCCCACCTTCTGCTTGATCCTGGTCAGTAAATACATGCACTGTGTCAACACCTTCATGAGCACTGTTATCACCTGTAGCCCTGTTGGGTGCAGAATCCCTCATTTCCCTTTGATTTAGTCTGTGCAAGTGGACATTTATGAAGTTTAAAAACAAATTTCCATTATGAGATATGAAAATATCAAAGCGTGCGTTCCATGCGTTGTCCATGCGGTGAATCAGTTCACCGGTGTTTCTTAGTCTAAAAATGTATTGTATTGTGTTGATGCATTAATTTAGTTTTAAAATGATAATGTATTCACACAGCAGTGTCAATGTCACGCCTAAACACCCCCCCCCCCCTCAAGTGTACCTTTTGTTTTTCTAGCCATGTGTCTATGTTTTGGTTCACCATGTGTTTTCTCCTGCCACTCCCATGCCATTTGTAACCCCACTCCATGATTTTCATTCCCACCTGTTGTTTCCCTTGTTAGTCAGGTGTATTTAAACCCTGTTCTTTGTCTTGTTCATTGCTCGTTATTGAATGTGTGTATCTTGAGTTTCAGGATGTTAGTAAGTCTTTCTTATTGTTGTTTGTCTGTGACCCCGACTCTTATTATGGATATGCCCTTAATAAACCTCGCTCTGCTCAGCACATGTGTCTGCCTTATCACTCACTGACACCCCTGGCGTTACAGTCGACACCTTGACCTTCTTTAACCTTTAGATTTACATACTTAAACAATCTTAACTCTGCAAACCATTTAAATCAAAACATGCTATAGTCAGATGTGGAGTACTGATTAGTTATTGCATTACTGTTTCTATTATGTATATACAAAAATTCAAATCCTTTTTCTGTATGCAGTCACACATTGTTAGCTGGGTTTATTTTTATGGTTACAGTGTGGATCTTGCATTTCCTGTTTGTGTAGTAGTTTAGTTTTAGCAGTTTATTTGTATTAATTAATTTGATAAAATAAAAGGTAACTTACCACTCAGCTGTGAGCTGCACCCTGGAACACAGAACAAAGGTAATGCCCATTATATCGACACATTATTTATTTATTTTGTTATATATTAGAGCAGGAGTTTGCATGAAGATGAAGATGAAAAATGTTTTTTGCAGTTCAAATGTTTGCTCTCCTTCCTTTCCAAATTTACAAGAAGAGAGCAAATAATTTCCAGGGTTTGTAATTTCATATGCATAGCAATTTGCTATGTAATCAAAACCAGAGCTGAAAATATAGAATGTCTAATCAAAGACTAATCTTTTTTTCCAAATATGTTTTCTGTTGTCTGTTGTGGTCACCTTTCTTCTCAAGTACTCAGACAGAACAACACTTCCTGTGCAGTTCTGTGGTTATCAGTGACATTTGTAGCTGCTTTTTTGTATTAGTTGTGTGTAATCTAACTTTGTTGCGAAACCAGAAATTCTTCTTTCTGTATTATGTGTTGTACTGTGGTTACGTGTAGCTTGGTAGTGGGTGGCTGTGCTGGTTCACCTCTCTATAATACTCCCATCAGTTTACTGGCTGATCTCTGGTAATCGCTGTCAGTTTATTGGCTGACTGACACTTGACATAATGCACCTGCCTTGGAAAATGGTGAAGGGTATTTTCCCATTGCTTGCTGAGCTGATCAGTAACACTTTTTGTGGAACAAGTTTACTGTGGTTAATAATCATCTAAGTTAGACTACTACATCTTTATCACAAAAGGCCTATGCTAGTCTATTTTTGCTTCTTTTGGATAGTTATTTTGGTTTAATTGCATGATTTCTTTTTTCTTTTAAATTAACTTATAGATTTGTTCTGTGTGGTTTATTAGGTACCCAGACAGCCCACTTATGAGCTAGAGTGTGTAAGATAACAGTATTGGGTCACTGGCTGTTAAATTACTTAAAGAAACTTGGGCAAATTAAAACAGGCTAAAGTAAACTCCTTTATTGGACAACAGAACAAACACTCCAGCAACGTTAATCTCAAGAACAAAGTACTAGCATTATAGCCAATTATTATGCTAAATAGCCAATTATTATGCTAAATTATGCTAAATAAACTGACAGAACCAGTCAGTTTAAACCAGGGTTCCTCTCCTCAGCTGAGGAACTTTGAGACCCAACAAACAATCCACATTTTTACTTAAACCCATCTCAATGCACCTGCCCCAGCTATTCATTATTCTTAATGTCTTTGTCTTTGGAATGTTGTGGGGTGAGTTAGAGCAAAAATGTGGACTTTCCAGTGGAGTTTGGGGACAGAGATAAGACGCCATGTACCAGAAAGACATTCACATACATACAGCTGGGTGCTGACATCACTGTAACACTAGTGTTATAAAAATCTCCACGTTGACTACAGTGGTCCAAGAAGCAGCACAAATGCACCCTCCCTTCCTCATTACAATAGTTAGTGCAAAATAGTAAACGCAACAAATGATCCAAGAAGAGACATAATTAAAGCCGTATTTCAGTAACAGTACGTCCACTGACATAAAACAAAAGCTATTCTGAATGGCAATGTGCGTCTTGGACATGGTGTACAACAATGCTGGTGTAACATTTAATAGAACTTCCAGCAACTGGTGGAGGAGAACTGAATAATAAGTCATGAAACTGACCAATAAGATTAAATTGACTTTGCATTACAAAGTTAAAGCAATGACTTTGCCTTAGTCAGTTTAAAGAAATAGTCTACAGAAGAGAAAGTTTTCTTTAAAGTTTTACTCATTAATATTTTGCGAAATTGATTTGGTTCTGGGTTTTAAATTTTTTTTAAATGATGCTTATATACAGCCTGTTTTACTTTAAATGGTTCATATTTGACTAGTGAACAAACTGAGAGTCAAAACCATCAGTACACTCAGCATTCTTTCTCACTCACATATTAAATGTCTACATGTTGATTTGACATTACATGTCTTACCGAGACCGATTGGAAGTTTTCCTTGACACATTGCATCTTTGGCTTATATTTGACAAACTTACCTTTGGGTAGGAAGCTGAGTAGAAACCCCACACAGAGTGTCCTGAACATCACCGTCATGTTGACTGAAGTTGCACTGTCCCTTACATCACTGCTTCCTTACATATACCTGCATGAACCTCCTCCCCTCACCTCTTGCTCTAGTACTCTAGTCACACCTCTCTCCCTCCTCTCTCTGTCCTTCCTGGACAGATCACACGTCTGATTGCCTAAATTCTGACCTATTACACACAGATGAAAATGTTTGGTCTGTTCTTGTGTTTGGGAACATCACAATTATGAATGAAATTTTAATTTTTTCATTTCCATTGCAAATTCACCAGGATCAATGAACCGTTTGTCTATTCCAGTATTTTTGGAATGCTTTTAATGATGTTTTAAATTTTTATTTCTTAAAGTTTGTCACTAAATAAATCAATTGTGTACTGGGTTTCATTTTTACTAATGGAGAGGAAAAGTATCATTTATATGCAATATGTTACATAACCAAATGATATAATGTAAACAAACAAAAGTACTAACAAAACTAAAAAAGATTAAGGTTTACAAGAATGCCAAGAGTGTAAACACAACACACAGTAACACAGTAACCAAGCAAGTTCTTCCTGATTGTTCCCATCAATGCTGGACTGGTTTAATAAGCTCAAAGTTCTTTTCTCTGTATTAAAAATTCCTTTGCTGTAAACTCACAGTACTGTATGTAAATGAACGATAGGTACATGAAAATGGCTTATCTTTGTTATAAAATTGAAGATTCTTGTGTTTTTTTTCACATCTTTAGGTTCTGAATGTCCTCCTTGTAAAATAAGTTCTGAACACTGGCTATAAATTATTTTGTGGAGATTTTGCAAAATTCCTCATAGCCAAGGTCTTAATAGCATCTATTATATCACTGCTTAATAAAATCACTGTGTAATGCCTGGGGCATCATGGAGCAATGGGGTGGACGCATACGCTGTGTAGAGAGAGGTTTGTTATAGGCAAATCCAAAATCAGAGTCAGGGTCACAGTCCAGTTTTAAAAAGCCAGCACGTATATCCATTTTAATACAAAACAAAATGATGACAGACTAGAAACATAAACTAATATGAACAAAAAGGGGATACACAGAGTCCAGATAAACACAAAGACAAAACAACCACTAGGAACACACCAACAATAACTTGAAACAGACCTGTCGCCTCACAGCAAGGTGGTCTGGGTTCTATTCTCGGTCCGGTCCGCTCTGTGTGGAGTTTGCATGTTCTCCCTGTGCCTGTGTGGGTTTTCTCTGGGTACTCCGGTTTCCTCCCACAGTTCAGAGACATGCGTGTTAGGTTGATTGGTCACTCTGAATTGCCCGTGGGTGTGAGTGTGTGTGTGTGTGTTGGCCATTAGGTGGACTGGCGACCTGTCCATGGTGTACCCTGCCATCGCCCGATGATGCTGGGATTGGCTGCAGCCCCCCACTCCCACTCCCAAACACACGCGCCCTAGGTCACTTCCACACCCACACACACGCCCTAGGTCACTCTCACTCCCACACACACATGCCCTAGGACAGCAACAAACCCTCTGCCCTAGCTCAGGGTTACATCCGCCCCTCTACCTCACCTGCTTCAGCCAGGGTCTTCTTCATTAAGAAGAAAGATGGCAGGCTGAGGCCATGTGTAGATTATCGAGGGCTCAATTCCCTCTTGGTGAAGTACCTGTGCCCGTACTCCTTCGGATCACTTACACTGCAACTTGGAGAAGTGTAAGTTCTATCTGTCTGAGGAAAACTTCCTAGGTTACATCATAGGTCAGGACTCTCTGCGTATGTAACATGGTAAGGCAGAGGTGGTGACCGGATGGACCAAAACTGGTTTTGCCCGTTTCTATCAGTTCATCCGGTCCTGTAGCGCCCTGGCAAGGCCTCTTACTGACCTGCTCCAGGGTGGTACAAAGAGACTCAGGTGGGGTCCGGAGGCCGAGGAGACTTTCAAAAACGTGAAGTCTGCCTTTGTCACTGCCTCGGTACTGCAGCAGCCCGATCCACAACGCCCCTTTGTAGTCTGGGTGGATGCCTCTAATGTTGGAGTGAGAGCAGTACTCTCACAGTGAGATTGTAAGAGAGGAGGTTTGTAGCCAGTCGCCACCTTCTCCAAAAAGCTAAGGCCAGCAGAGTGTAACTATGGAGTTGGAGATCGCGACCTCGTTGCCATCAAACTGGCCTTCGAAGAATGGAGTCATTGGTTGGAGGGAGCGTGGCACCCCTTCGTGGTGATCACCGACCACAAGAATTTAGAATCTCTCAAATTCTATGCAGGCACGGTGGTCACTCTTCTTCTCATGGTTCAACATCACCATCATTATTGACTGGAAAAGAAGAACACAAAGGTGGATGCATTCTCCCGCCAGTTCGACCAGCAAGCTGAATCAACAAGTGACAAACCAGTCCTCCCCTCTTCTTGCTTCGTAGGTAACGTCAGCTGGGAGATAGATAGAGCCCTTGTAACGCGAGGTTCGCGGACAGAATGCAGAGAATACTTGCTTTTTGCGAGACACGTTTATTCACAGAAACACGGCTAGCTTTTTAGCCAGCACGAGACACTCACACACTCAAAACAAAGACGAGCACAGGACACGAGGGTGTCAGGCTGTCGCTATCCTCCCCCCCGTAACCGTTTGCCTCCTCTGTGAACCTGGGCGAGGAAGGGCTTACCCCTGCCCTGTACCACTCGGTCTCTTCCCTCACGTAGTACTCGGAGACCCCCGAGTGTACCGGCTGTGAGTCGTCTTCCTCCTCCCCCCCGTGACAATCGGGGGTCTCCGAGTACCCCGACGGAGAGGGGCTGGCTTCCCCGTAGTACTCAGTAGCCTCCGAGTACACCGATGGCGGGGGGCTGGCTTCCCCGTAGTACTCAGTAGCCTCCGAGTACACCGATGGCGGGGGGCTGGCTTCCCCGTAGTACTCAGTAGCCTCCGAGTACACCGATGGCGGGGGGCTGGCTTCCCCGTAGTACTCAGTAGCCTCTGAGTATACCGACGGAGGGGGGCTGGCTTCATCTGAGCTTTCCTCCCCGAATTCATATTCGGGGGGGGTAGGGCGCATGGTCCAGGCATTTAAGTATATCGGGCTCGACGTGTCGGGGGACAATTCAGCAGGTTGGTGGAAGGAGTCCCTCGCTGACTGGTCGGGTTGGCCGCGCACCGCCTGGTCCGCTAGCTCACGGTATAAGCCCGCCAGTCCTTTCTCCTCCTCATCCCACGCACCTTGGATGATCCGGTCATGCAGCTCCTCCGCAGTGGCCACATCTTCTCTTCTGGCTTTCACGAGAGGCAGTCGCACTATCTCTTGCTCCTGTTCCCTGGTGTTTCTGCTCAGCTTCTTTGTCTCGTCTCAGGACCCTGACGCTGCTCTTCGAATCCCTGAAGGTCGTCGTCTTGGTTACTGCTCCTTCCCCCACTCAGATGAACACGCCTCTCACTGCTTGATGTCTGTGTCTGATGCTTGTGCTGTGGGGATTTTTTGCATGCTCATAGACTGTTGTCCTGTTTGAGAACAATCTGTGATCATATTTTTTGTCTCCTCCCAATGTTTATCTTTCTATGTTCTTCCTTAATCTGCGAAACGGCGGCGCGTTTCGATGCAGCGGCCGCTCCGAGGTCCCGGTGCTTTACACTGAGGCCCCGGGGGAACGTCATTTCGTCGCCTTGTACTTGTACATTGTGATGACAAATAAACCCTTGAATCCTTGAATCCTTGAATCCTTGAATCGTCCTCAGTGCAGAGGAAGAAGCTTCTGCTCTCCCTCTGTGTCATGGAAATCCCACCTGCGGTCATGCGGGACGGCCGAGGAGGGGGTGTGCGCTGGCGCTTACCCTTCTTCTTTCCCCCCTTGGCCTTCTTTCTGTCCCGCACATACCCTGGCATTCTGTTGTACGGCTCGTCTTTCTGTAACGCGAGGTTCGCGGACAGAATGCAGAGAATACTTGCTTTTTGCGAGACACGTTTATTCACAGAAACACGGCTAGCTTTTTAGCCAGCACGAGACACACACACTCAAAACAAAGACGAGCACAGGACACTGCGTATTTGCACATTAAATAGACAAACTACACGAAACCCATGTGAGAACGAGACAAGCCACAGGTGAGACCGATGAACACACTCACATCCCATCACTCCCACGGAAGTACATACATGGTCAGACCTAGACGCAGACAACGCAAACACACGCCCAAGGGGAGGGGTCCGGGAGCGTCACCGTGACAGCCCTTGCCAGAGGGCAACGTGCCGCACACTGCGCCAGCTGGTAAGCTGCCCGCCTTACCCACACCTCAGTGTCCTTGGTCTCACCTGGCCATTGACTTCATAACCGATCTGCCTGTTTCTGAGGGACCGTTTCTCTAAAATGGTGAGATTCTGCCAGGTCTCCTCACAGCTGCAGAAACCGCCAACCCCCTCTTTCGTCCTGTATGCTGCAAATTTGGCCTGCCTGAAGACATTGTCTCTGACCGAGGGGTCCAATTAATTTCATGAATGTGGCGTAAGTTCTTAAGCAAGCTAAACATCATGGTGAGTCTGACATCAGGTTACCATCCCCAAGCCTATGGACAAGCTGAACAGGTTAATCCAATCCAAGCTTGGTAGGTTTTTATGAGCCTACTGTAGTGCACATCTGGACATTTGGTGAGCCAACCTTGCGTGGGCTGAGTATGTTCAAAACTCTCTTCGCCATGCCAGCACAGGACTCACGACATTCGAGTGTGTCTTATATCACCAGCCGCCACTCTACCCTTGGAATCATGGATCGATGCCGTGGAGACACACCCACTTACAAGCTGGAGGACAAGGTGTGGGTGTCCACCAATCATGGCCAGGTGGGAGCGAGGAGTAAACTGGACACCAGGTATGCCAGTCCCTACACCATTATTAAGCGTCTCAAATGTTTCATGATTTGTGATGCCAAACATTAAAGGATGTCAGACTTTATTTTTGGACTTGGACTACAGAGGGTACCAGTAATAATAATAATAATCTTTATTTGTATAGCACCTTTCATGCATACATGCAACTCAAAGTGCTTTACAGATTAAATAAATCAAAACATTAAAATGAAGCAGAGATTAAAAGAAATAATAACAAATAAATAAAATGAAATAAAATAAACAAAATAAACAAACAGGTAATAACAGGTAATAAAATAAAGGTAATAAAATGACAAATTCTTAAGATAATAAATAGAACTATTAAAATAATTAGAACAAACATAAAATGTAACTAAATAAAATGATGAAGAAAGTAAAATAAAATGGAAACCTGGTACAACAGACATAGCTTAACTAAAAGCAGATTTAAACAGGAAGGTTTTAAGACCCCTCTTGAAGCTATGCAGGGATGAAATGTCTCTGAGCTCCTCAGGAAGAGAGTTCCAGAGTTTCCAGTACTTTCAAAGCACACAGATTTGTACACAGGAGATGCATCTCAACATCATAGACAAACTTTGGCACATGACCGAAGTCTATCCAGGGCTGACGATGATGATGACTGAAAATGATAGAATGTTAGTGTCAGATAACATGTATCTGGTCTCATCCTGGTTGGATGCAGATGGAGAGAGGTAAGGGCTACTTGGTGAAGGTCTGGTTTTTAAATTAATCAAAATCTATGATGTCATTTTATTGCAGTCTGTGACGGGCAGTGAGTGCGAACGAAAAGGAAGCGATCACGCCAAGTCTCAGAGAAAAAGAGGGGTTTAATGAATAACGTGCGCAAACAAAAGACCCGTGCACTTGACCCCGATTAAGGATATAATAACCAGCGGTCAACTGGTACATAGACAAGGCATATATAGCCTGACAAACTACCGTCAGGTGAGGGAGCTAATAAGCTCCACCCACCTGAGGGACGCACACAACGCAACAGGACAACTGCCGCTGTACCGTAGGCGACCGGTAGGGGAAGCCTCCCACACCGTGACACAGTCTAATGTGTGACACCCGACATCTCAAGTTTACGTTCCTCAACCAATTTGAGGCAAAGTTGCTATTGCTTTGACATTTTCTCCTAAGATAACGAGAAGCAGCTGAATGAGTCATACTGGTCGACAAATTATTCTGATGCAAAGCAAAAGAAGAAAATCATTAAGAACAGTGATGAGAATCATGTCTGGTCATCATCAGTGTCATAGGTATGAAAGCACTGGTGAAATATACTTCATACAAATGCAAAACATTTTGGCAGGCAGTGTTGTGCCAGTTCACACTAAAAATGAACTAATTCAAAGAACAGTTTATACAAATGAAAATGAACTAGTTCAAAGTTCAGTTCATACTAATGAAAAGGAATTAGTTTACATTCATAGTTTATTTTTTAATGCAGATCATTCACAATATAATCCAGTACAAGTCTGCCCACTTCTTGTTGGGAAATGAAAGTAGCAGGTACAAAATTATGTGAGCTTCATTTGGGTCAACGAACTTTGTGGTTGTTGCATCATAATTCTTTGTTTACGATTGTTTACACAACTTTTCTGAAAGCAAGCCTCATATTCTCAGAACTTTACACACAAAACAAAAAACACACAATGAGCAAAACTCCTCAGTTTTCCTGCTGAATCAAATGTTACTTTCAAAGCAATCAGTAGTACTGTCATTAGAGAGTGCTAGAGTAGAGTGCTGTCATTAGTGAGTGCTAGAGTGGAGTGATGTCATTAGAGAAGTCCAAAGACTGAAAAATACTACTAAGTAAACATTTACATGTAAACATAACATTACTGAGCATCCTCAGTAATGATGGGCGGAAAGCGTCCCTACATGTAGTGAAGCTATTAGTTTAACCACATTTTCCTGTAGCTTGGCAGTAGTGTCACTGATTTCTGAATCAAATGACTTTCCAAGAGTTACGTTATTTTCTTTAATCTAAAAATCGAGAGAATAACGTCATGTAATGAATGTTAACTCATGCTGTCTAGCAAGGGGAACATAGTTCCCTAGGGGGAACAAAAGTGGCGGTACTAGCCTGTCTAAGATAGTTTATCCACCGTCTCTGGTTAAGGTTTTTTTAAAGCTTACATGTAGTGAATCACTGTGAAATTAGATTAGCATATACATAGGTGTTTTTATCAGAGTACTCCAGTTATTCAGAGTGATGTTCAAAGTCCAAGGCCAGGGATCTCCAACCTTTTTTTTTTTCTCCGAGAGCTACTTTGACAAAATCAATGTGGCCAAGTGCTACTCTACAACTATTTTACATCAGCATTTATCAGTTGGCCTATTGATAGTCTTAGAGATACAGTAGATGTTACATTCTCATCATTTAATAATATCACTAATCAAGTAACACTCACTTGGGGCACCGGTATTGTGACCGGAGGGTCGTGGGTTCAATTCCCAGGCCTGAGGCCATGACTGAGGTGCCCTTGAGCAAGGCACCTAACCCCAACTGCTCCCTGGGTGCCGGGCTAGGGCTGCCCACCGCTCTGGGCACGTGTGCACCACAGCCCCCTAGTGATCGTTAGTGTGTGTGTGTTCTGACTGCACAGATGGGTAAATGCGGAGGACAAATTTTGATTGGGTTGAAAACCACAATTGACTAATGTGGCTATCTTAATCTTAATCTTACAATACTCATGTAAAGTGTCATCCAAATTTATGGAGAGAAAAATATTTAACTGTGATTTTTTTGGCCCCTTTTCCATAGTAGTCGAATCTGATGAGCTCCACTAACCCCACTAACCCTACTCACCCCAATAACACCACTAACACCACTAACCCCAGCTCTTATCATAGATGCAGTGACTCTACTGTGTTAGACCATGGACTCTTATTCAATAAATGTTTTAATCACTGTATCTGACTGTCATTTTTCCCTGATCTGGCATTAGGTTTGTACGTGAAGTAGCTTCTGAGTAGTTAAGGTACTTTTGCCATATTTGTGTAACTTAGCTTGCTACATTTCTATGGGAGGTTTACAAGTAGCTTGCCCAACACTGTCCTCAGTTTTCATAATTAAAAGTGAATACAGCTCTAAGAGTACAAGAGTAATGGAAGCATCCACGTTTCATGAAAACAAACTTGTAATGGTGCACAATAAGTCCAGCGTGTTATGTAGGTCATCAATTGGAAAATGTGTTTTAGAATGTGTACTTCTATTTATTATTGTGAATTACCCCATGATTAGAAAGCTAGCAAGATTACAATAGATCATTGAATCATTTGGCTCACTTCAAAATAACACAACAATCTTTAGATATTCTATCAACATCGTCAGAAACACAGAAACTGCATATTAAAGTGAACAGTTGTGGAAGGTGGCTAGAGAACGTTCTAGCTCAGTTCATGTCCTTTATCAATTACTACTACACGCAGTTTATTGTTGTGGACGTCCATCCAAGATATTATATAAGTTTACAATTATTTAATCAATTCATTTATGCATTTATGTTATTACTGATAAGGTTATGCCTTCAATGTGATAATCATACAATACATAGACAGGGCATCAGATCTTTAGTCAAAAAAACTTTAGTGCCAAACAGCAATACAAAAACCAAGCTAGCTACTTAAACTTCAAACTGTTCTATAGATTTGGTCGAACACTCAGAAATAGAGAGGGTACGTGATAGTGATCTAGTCCCTGAGTTAATCCTAGTAGTACCAACCGTAAGGGTTGACTTTATTTTCCTGACTTTACTTTGCACATGTGTTCAGAAAGACTGTTGGTCTTAACCCAACACATGGATGATACCAGGGAGTGAGAGTAGAAGGACTGATGTAACAGAGAGGAACAGCTGGGTTCCACTACCAGGCTTGGAAGTGATGGTCAACGTGGATGCGGTGTTGCTAGGGAGGGAGCCCACTGTTGACCGCAGGAAAGAGGTGAAGTCTGAGGTTTTAGAGAAGATCATTTGGTTTGAGTTCTGAGCAGCCACATCCAACTGGAGGCTTTTGCTGGGATTGGAGTTAATGCTGTTGTTAGAACTGGTGCTGCTGGTGGAGCTGGTGCTATTAGAGGTGGTGCTGTTGGTGCTGCTGGTGGAACTGGTGTGCTGCTGGTGGAGCTGGTGCTATTAGAGGTGGTGCTGTTGGTGCTGCTGGTGGAACTGGTGCTATTAGAGGTGGTGCTGTTGGTGCTGCTGGTGGAACTGGTGCTATTAGAGGTGGTGCTGTTGGTGCTGCTGGTGGAACTGGTGCTATTAGAACTGGTGCTGTTGGTGCTGTTGTTAGAACTGGTGCTATTAGAGCTGGTGCTGCTGGTGGAACTGGTGCTATTAGAGGTGGTGCTGTTGGTGCTGCTGGTGGAACTGGTGCTATTAGAGGTGGTGCTGTTGGTGCTGCTGGTGGAACTGGTGCTATTAGAGGTGGTGCTGTTGGTGCTGCTGGTGGAACTGGTGCTATTAGAGCTGGTGCTGTTGGAGCTGGAGCTATTATTGAAATTGGTGCTATTGTTGGAACTGGAATTATTACTGTTGGAACTGGAATTATTACTGTTGGAACTGATGGTGCTGTTGGAGCTGGTGATGCTGCTGTTGGCAGTGCTATTCTGCATGGTCAGAACTGCTGCCTGGAACCACGACGTCCCAACCTGACACATCAGAGGTCCTCCTCTTTCACTCTGAGGGGAGAGAGTCCGACAAACAAAAGACAGTAAGAGGTAATGATTACAGGCCATTTTTCCACTCAGAGATTATGACTTGATCAATCTGGTTTTAGGGAACAGATTATTTTGTAAGTTTTATTCCTATTTCTCTGTTCTTGTGGTCCCTGTAGAGGAAGCATGCTTTGCTAGGTGACACTGACGTATCACCAGAACACTGTGTACTAGGTACTGTGACGGGCAGGGAGAGCGAACAAAAAGGAAGCGATCACGCCAAGTCTCAGAGAAAAAGAGGGGTTTAATCATTAAAGTGCGCAAACCAAAAACCCGTGCACTGTTCAGAATTCAGGAAATAATAACCAGCAGTCAACTGGTACAAAGACAAGACAGATAGACAGACAAACGACCATCAGGTGAGGGAGCTAATAAGCCCCACCCACCTGAGGGACGCACACAACGCAACAACAACAGGACAACTGCCGCTGTGCTGTAGGTGACCGGGAGGGAGAGCCTCCCTCACCGTGACAGGTACCAGATAAAGACAAACAAACAAAAGACATGTATGTCTCTCCTGGGCTGAGAGGTTGGGGTGGGTTCCATCTTTTGAATAAAGATCCAAATGTCCTGTCACAGATATGTCTGCTACTTTAGATTAATTTATTATTGTAAAGCAAAATACTTCAGTGTGAAATCTTGAAATATTTATATCTAATATTTTCCTGGAAAATAAGCCTACATGTCACATGTCACAATGCTTAATCTATGTTGGTGAACTCCTTATTTGGAATTAGCAGAATTTCACAGTAAAAAGAAGGGTATTTATGTTGCGACCTGTTCTAGTGGAAAGACGTCTGTGCAGATACTGGTAGATGCAGATCCACTATCACAGCTCACTACAGAAGTGCTGAATTGCTGAAGAGTTTGTTGAGCTATAGGAAAAAACAAAGAGACTTTATTAATTAGAAATGAATACATGCTACATAGTTTATTTGTCTTTTTCTGTCTCACACACACACAAACACACACACACACATTGTACCTCCCCCTCCTGAGCCCCAGCCAGCTGCCCAGCACTGAGTGTTCACGGCGAAGTTGTTGCTGCCCTGGTCCACACATATGGGTTGGATGTAGTTGGACAGTGTTGCTGTACCAGCCAGTTGCAGCACTGCTATGCTGTTTTGTGAAGTGTTGCTGAATGTGATGTTTGCCACTTTGATGGACACTTCGTTGGCATTGTTGCCGTTCTGCATTAGGCGGCCCAGGACCACCGTCCAACCAGAAGTGTTGGTGGAGCTGGAGAGAAATGCAGACCAATCACAGCTCAGTTCTGCTGCCCATGTGTGTTGATGTGGTCCTGACCATTGACTGGACCTTTAAGTGGCATTTGTGTTTTTAATTGTTTGTTTGGTATTATCTGCCCACGGCTTTTACCCAGAGAAGCAGTCAGCAGAGCTCATGACAAACTGGGTGGAGATCAGCGTTCCTCCACAGACGTGGGTACCGTTGCGCTGAACACTGGCCATCCAAGGCCACATGCCGGCAGACGCCAACCCAGTGACCGCTCCTGAAGGGTTATTCAGGTTGGCATTGCCACACACCACAGCTGGAGAACAGAGAAGAAATGAAGACAACAGCAGACTGGAGAGTGCAGTTCATCAGTGAAGCACAATGAAGGAGCACTAGTAGGGGCAGTAGTGGAAACATTAGTAGTAAGTAAGTAGCAGTAATGTTAGTAGTAGTAATGTTAGTAGTAGTGGTAGTGATGACAGTAACAGTGACAGGGTCCACCTTCACAAGCAGTATCTCACATGGACTGTACTCATGAGAAAAAATGCAATCCTGCTACTGAGGTTTATGATTATGTATCATATGCAGATGGTCTTACGTGGCGTGGTAGGCACAGCAGTTTTGGCAGGAGGCAGTGTACAGAACACACTCAGGTCTTCGCTGGTGCCGTTAGACGTGTACGTAATGAAACCTGGCTGGTTGCTGGTGATCACCTGGTTGATCCAGGGCTGGTACTGAGACACTCTGGTGTACACACCAGGGAAATTTGCCTCAGCACAGCCATTACCAAAGCTCACAATCCCAGCCTGGATCCAAACAGAGCCCTGTTTGACAACTAGTGGACCTCCAGAGTCGCCCTGTGTGGTGCCAGAGATACATTACTGTTCTCCTTATGAACACACTGTTTAATAGGAAGAAATACTGAAAGCGAGCAGAATAAGGTAAGATTACCTGACAGGAGTCTTTGCCCCCTGGTAAAGCTCCAGCACAAATCATGTTGTCTGTGATGCTTCCAGTATATAAGCAGTTACAGTGCATGTTACCAATAATTGGGACTTGCACTTCCTGAAGGTTCCCAGGAGACGGAAGACTTACTGTAACACACATTAAAAATCATTATCTTAAATATAATAAAAACTGGAGGCCCTACTAGATTTTTGAAGAATAGTAGTTAACGCTAACACTAACACTAACCCTAATACTAACACTAACACTGCTCAAAAATAGACAGACAACAGGTAGAAATGAGAGGCAATTAGCAAGACACCCCCTATAAAGGAGTGGTTCTGCAGGTGGTGACCACAGATCTTTTCTCTGTTCTCTACTTTTCTGGCTGATGTTTTGGTCACTTTGGCATTTTGTCAGTTTTCTCACCATAGAGGTAGCATGAGGCGGTGTCTATAACCCACAGAAGTTGCTCAGGTAGTGCAGCTTATCCAGAATGGCACATCAATGTGAGCTGTGGCAAGGTTTGCTGTTTCTGTCAGCACAGTGTCTAGAGCATGGAGCAGATACCAGGAGACAGGCCAGTACACTAGAAGACATGGAGGGGGCCGTAGGAGGACAACAACCCAGCAGCAGGACCGCTACCTACTCCTTTGTGCAAGGAGGAACAGGAGGAGCAGTGCCAGAGCCCTGCGAAATTACTTCCAGCAGGCCACTAATATCCATGTTTCTGCTCAAAATGTCAGAAACAGACTCCATGAGGGTGGTATGAGGGCCCGACGTCTACAAGTGGGGCTTGTGCTTACAGCCCAACCATGCAGGGCGATCGGCATTTGCCAGAGAACACCAAGATTGGCAGATTCGCCATTGGTGCCCTGTGCCCAGAGTCTGGAGACGCCATGGAGAATGTTCTGCTGCCTACAACGTCCTCCAGCATGACCGGGGGGCATTTCTTTGGAGGGCCACACAGACCTCCATGTGCTAGCCAGTGGTACCCTGACTGCCATTAGGTACCAGGATGAGATCCTCAGACCCATTGTGAGACCATATGCTGGTGCAATGGGCCCTGGGTTCCTTCTGATGCATGACAATGCTCGGCCTCATGTGGCTGAAGTGTGTCAGCAGTTCCTGCATGATGAAGGCATTGATGTGGACTGGCCTGCCTGTTCCCCAGACCTGAATCCAATCGAGCACATCTGGGACATCATGTCTCATTCCATCCACCAATGCCACATTGCACCACAGACTGTCTAGGAATTGACTGATGCTTTAATCCAAGTCTGGGAGGAAATTCCTCAGGAGAACATCCGCCGCCTCATCAGGAGCATGTCCAGGCATTGTAGGGAGGTCATACAGGCACGTGGAGGACACACACACCACTGAGCCTGATTTTAACTTGTCTTGAGGAATTTCCACTGAAGTTGTGATCAGCCTGTTATTTGATTTTCCACTTTGATTATGATTCCAAATCCAGACCTCCATGGAATAATAATTTAGATTTACATTGATAATTTTTTATTTTGTTCTCAACGCATTCCACTATGTAATAAATAAAGATTTTCAACTGGAATATTTTATTAATTGAGATCTAGGATGTTATTTTAGTGTTCCCTTTATTTTTTTGAACAGTATATATACAGTGTGTGCAGAATTATTAGGCAAATGAGTATTTTGATTACATCATCGTTTTTATACATGTTGTCTTACTCCAAGCTGTATAGGCTTGAAAGCCAACTACCAATTAAGTAAATTAGGTGATGTGCATATCTGTAACGAGAAGGGGTGTGGTCTAATGACATCAACACCCTATATAAGGTGTGCTTAATTATTAGGCAACTTCCTTTCCTTTGGCAAAATGGGTCAGAAGAGAGATTTGATGGACTCTAAAAAGTCAAAAATTGTGAGATCACTTAACAATCAAGTGTTTCATGGCAAGTAGCCAACAGGGTCGCAAGAAGCATTTTGAAAAAACTGCCAAGATGTCATTTGCCACCAGTTTTGCCATATTTCAGAGCTGCAACGTTACTGGAGTATCAAAAAGCACAAGGTGTCCGATACTCAGGGACATGGCCAAAGTAAGGAAGGCTGAAAAATGACCACCTTTGAACAAGAAACATAAGATAAAACGTCAAGACTGGGCCAAGAAATATCTTAAGACTGACTTTATTGAGTGATGAAATGAGAGTGACTCTTGATGGGCCAGATGGATGAGCCCGAGGCTGGATCATCTGGATCAGACAGGCACTGGACACTCACCTGCCACTTTGTCAGGTACACCTGTTCAACTGCTCATTAACACAAATATCTAATCTGTCAATCACATGGCAGCAACACAATGTATATAGACATTGTCAACATAACCTGCTCCAGTTTTTTAGGTTTACAGCACCTTGTTGAATCTTTGCCATGAAGACCTAAGACAGTTTTTAAGGCAAAAGTAGGTTCAGGCCTGTACTAGCAAAGTGTACCTAATAAAGTGACTGGTGAGTTTATTACGATACAAGATGTGGGATCAGCACATCAAGGTCTGTTCATCAGGATGTAACTCATACACCTGTACTGATCCCACATCAGTACTCTGATGATTGTTTACACATGGCTCTTAGCTTAATACACCTGTATTGATCACACATCAGTACTCTTTTTGATGATTGTTTACACATGGCTATTAGTTTAATCAGAAACCCTTTACCATTTCTCACCGTTTTCAGCGATGTTGCCCCAGCCAGTGACCCAGCTCAAGGTTCCATTGAAGAAGGTGCTATTAAAGTCAGCCAGGCAGACCGGAGTGATGTAGGGGGTGAATGTCACTGTGGAAGACAGCTGAAGCAGGGCCAGGTCGTTGTCCTGGGTATATGGATCGTAGTTGGGATTTATGGTGACACTTTTGACAGTTCTGGAAATCTGATTTGTGTTGGTTCCTTTCAGAGTTTCTGCACCCAGATACACACTTATCTGAGAGGCAGTAACTCTAAAAAAAGAGAAGAAACATTACCACCATCATCTGAGATTGTGGTTAAGTTTTGTGACTTATGCATTGTGAGTTGTACAGCATAATGTGAGTTCTACTCTGTACCTTCGAAAGCAGTGGGCCGCTGTCAGAACCCAGCCATTGTTGATGAGGGATCCACCGCAGAAATGAAAGTTATAGGCAGTGAGACGTAGGCTGACTTGCCAAGGCCAAAAACCAGCAGTTGCAGTCTGTCCTCCCACTATCTTGTTGTTCAAACTAGCCACACCACACACTGAAGCAGAAAAGGCAGAGAAACGTTGGCTAGATGTTTAACTTTCTCTGACTGTTTCTCTCGGGCTCTTAGTACATGCATTTTGCACTTAGTGCTAGTGAAGTGTGTTACACCCCTGGCTGAGAAGGCTGCTGCACTCCCTTCCTCATGACTCTGCTCCATTTCAGGATTTGGATTCTGCTGTTCTCTCATTGCTGGCTCCACCCTGCCAATCAAGATGACCTATATGATTTGCTCCACCCCACCAATCAAGATGACCTATTAAGTTAGTTAAGTTGCAATATTTGTCAATTGTAATTTTCACTCCAATCAAAATGTGTCCTCTGCATTTACCCATCTGTGCAGTTAGAACACACACACACACACTAGTGATTGCAAGGGCTCTGTGGTGCACACATGCACAGAGTGGTGGGCAGCCCTAGCCCGGTGCCCGGGGAGCAGTTGGGGTTAAGTGCCCTGCTCAAGGGCACTTCACTCATGGCCCCAGGCTTAGGAATCAAACCCACGATCCTCCAGACATGACCCAACCACAAGTCTGGTTCCCTAACTCACCGCGTTACACATTGTGTGGAATGGATAAAGAGGGTGTGCAAAAACATCCTGTACTAATAGTTGTACAGGATATATGCTCATCCTATATTAATAGTTGAGCATCTTTAATGTACGAAACCTGTCAGTAAACTATGAGTGCATAAAAAACGAAATTATTGTCCATTAATCGCAATCAACGTAAACTGTTCAATTAATTGTGATATTGATTAGAGCACTACTATATGCCGTACGTGGGTTCAGTTTGATAAATGCAGAAAGTCTGATCTGCTTTTAATAGCTGATGTTTTTGGTATGGTGTGCCTCAGTTCAGGCCCTCCTAAAATGGAAATTTGGCACATGTGAAGGATGGAATGCTTGCACGTCAAGACTGGGGATTGCTGCTGACGTAACCCAGGGCTCAGATGTGGCAGAAGTTCTCACTCATTCTGTGCCTGGGTTAGGCATAGAACCTGGTGGTTTCCAAAGCTGGGTCCTGTCCTAGCCATTAAATTGAAGGAACTTGAGCTGGAGATGACAACACTTTCTCAGGACAATTGGACATTAGGAACCATGGGGAGGTTATTGCATTTCTTTTGGTCTGCTATGAGGTCAGGCATTATTCCAGATCAGTCATACTATATATGACAGCTGCTGGGGAAACCTTATCAGTTTATTCTGCCTACTCCACTGCACCCCATCCCTGCAGCTAGTGAGCCTTTTGAGAAGTTAATAATCAATTGTGTAGGACCATTACCCACAAGTAATTTAGGAAATACAGTTGTGATCAAATTTATTCAACCCCCACTGAAATAAAGTGTTTTGGCCAGTTTGACATTGATTTTGATCATTTCAGTCATCTTATTTACAATTATATCAAAGAGGCACTTATAAATTAGACAAATATAACATAATATTTATGATGGAATAACCACAAATGTCTTTACTGTGCTCACATCATTATCAGTTTTATTCAACCCCTAGTGACATTATTTTTTAGTACTTAGTACAACATCCTTTTCCAGTTATGACAGCTTTCAAGCGTGAAGCATAGCTTGACACAAGTGTCTTGCAGCGACCTATGGGTATCTTAGCCCATTCTTCATGGGCAAAAGCCTCCAGTTCAGTCACATTCTTAGGCTTGCGCACTGCAACTGCCTTCTTTAGGTCCCACCAGAGGTTCTCAATTGGATTTAAGTCTGGTGATTGCGATGGCCACTCTAGAATGTTCCAGCCTTTCATGTTCAACCATGCTCTAGTGGACTTGGATGTGTGCTTCGGATCATTGTCCTGTTGGAAGGTCCAACGTCTCCCAAGCCGCAGGTTTGTGACTGACTCCATCACATTTTCCTCCAAGATCTCCTGGTACTGAAGGGAATTCATGGTACCCTGCACATGTTGAAGCTTTCCTGTACCATTAGAAGCAAAACAGCCCCAAAGCATAATTGACCCCCCGCCATGCTTCACAGTAGGCAAGGTGTTCTTTTGTTCATAAGCCTGGTTCTTCCTCCTCCAAACATAGCGCTGGTCCATTGTCCCAAACAGTTCTAATTTAGTTTCATCTGACCACAGTACACTGTCCCAAAACCTTTGTGGCTTGTCCACATGACTTTTGGCATACTGCAGTCGACTTTTCTTGTTCTCAGGGGGTGCGCCTGGGAGTTCTGGCATGGAGGTCTTCGTTATGCAGTGCGCGCCTTATTGTCTGAGCTGAAACTTCAGTGCCCACATCTGACAGGTCTTTTTTCAGTTCCTTAGCAGTCACGCGGGGATTTTTCTCCACATTACACTTCAGGTAGCGCACAGCAGTCGCGGTCAGGATCTTCTTTCTGCCACGACCAGGTAACGTTTCCACTGCGCCCTTTAACTTGAACTTGCGAATGATACTTCCGATAGTGTCTCTTGGAATATTTAACAACCGCAATCTTTTTATATCCATTGCCATTCTTGTGAAGAGCAATAACCTCTTCTCTTGTCTTCTGGGACCATTCTCTTGCCTTCACCATGCTTGTAAACACACCAGTAGATGTCTAGAAGGAGCTGAGTATCACAGTCCTTTTAAATCTGCCTAATTGGTGCTTATCATGCTTGATTGCTGCTCGTTGACATCCACAGGTGTTTTCAATACCTGATTGAAAACACTGGAATGAACCTCTGTTCTTAGGAGTGGTAGTCGTAAAGGGGTTGAATAATTGTGTCAATGAAGAAATCACAAAAAGGCCATTTAATACTTTATGACAAAAACAATTGATGCTATCTTAGTTGCATTTAGTTCTTTAACAAGTCCTTGTAAGATTTCATTATGAACACAATTACAAATGTGCACTGAATTCCATAAAACCCTTCGCAGCATTGGGGGTTGAATAAATTCGAGCACAACTGTATATATCTGTTAATGTTTGTGTAGGGCTACTAGATTCGCCGAAGCTAATCCACTATACTCTTTACCCTCTAAATCCATTGGCAACGCACTTGTGAAGTTCTGTACAACATGTGGGTTTCCTAAAACAAGCTTTGTTTCTAACTCTAAAATAATCTTTTTGTTTTATTTATGGATTTATTAAATTGTGTTGTATTCACATGGTAGGGTCCTGTGGCAGCTTCAACAACCCCAGAGCCCCAGGCCCACGGATCTGTTCTGGAACTTCTTCATACTTTGTTAGAAATTATCTGCTCTTTCAGTTCCAACCAAATGCCATATTCCTCCATAACTCCATATTCCTCCATAACTCAATATTCCTCCATAACTCAATATTCCTCCATAACTCAATATTCCCCCATAACAACATATTCTTATGACCCTATTATTTCTCATTTTTTCACTAATCTTCGTACAACACCCACACCTATAGTAGCAGGCTTTGCAAATATTTTATTCCCACTTTTAGTACCTTTTCTTCTAAGTTCCTCACCCAATCTCTTCTGATTGGGTGATGGAGAATTCTGTTGTCCCACAGCAGGGCAGGTCGTGCCCACACCCAATCCAGTGGACCAACTTACTTGAGAGCCAGGAATTTTCCTGGACCTTCAGTTTTACATAAATAACCTTAACCTTTTTAACCACGTCTTTAGTAAAAATGTGGTAAACTTTACTGAATTTCCTGAATGCTGTGCTAACTATATTATAGTTTACTGCAACAGATTTATCGTAAAATAAAAAGTAACTTACCACTCAGCTGTGAGCTGCACCCTGGAACACAGAACAAAGGCAATGCCCCATGAAGTTACCATCTTATTTATTTTGTTGTATATTCATGCAGGATTATGTTATACTGTTATTATAAAAAATGTTTGACAATACAGAATATATTATAATGTATATTATAATAGTATGTTTTCTTTTTTTTTAATTCAAATGTTTGCTTTTCTTTTTTTCCAAACATACAAGATAATAATTTCACATGCACACCATTTCGCATACTATCATCAAAACAGTGAGTACAAAGTGTCCTTCTGAAGTCAAGACCAGCAATAATATGTCACTAAAATAGTTACAAATAACTGTCCCATCACTAGTTTAGCTAATGGATTGTGTACAAACTGTATCAAAGAAATTGTTCTAAATTCTGGAAAATTTGCCCATGTGTATGTTTTATATTGTTCGGGGAGCAAATATCTCTTTTGTGGTCACATTTCAGCTAAAGCAGTCAGATAATAACATTTCAGTTTATCAGCTGATCTCTGGTAAACACTGTCAGTTGGTCACTGTCACTGGCTGTTGAATGACTGAGAGATACTTTGGCAAATTTAAACAGGCTAAAAAAATCTTCATTGGACAATAACACTCCAGCGATGTTAACCTAAAGACGAAGCAAATAGCACTATAGCCACTAATTGTGCTAAATAGACAATGGTACTGACAGACGTTTAAACCAGTGGATCCACAAATTTAGTTAAACCCATCTCAATACACCTGTCCCAGCATTCTTAATGTCATTGTCATATCATCCTGGGGGTGGGGTCCAGCACACGTATGTAGGACAGATGCAGCCCCGCCCCTCCAACTCATCATCCTCTCTGGGCTGAAACAATACAAATCAGAAAACACACCCAAAACTAACAAATGAAAAGGAGTGGCATCAAAGCCATGTTTCTGGGGACAATACGTCCATAGATGTAAACAAAAACAAAAGTTATGTGGAATGCCAACATACGTCTTGGACATAACAGTAAAACTTCCAGCGACAGCTTTGAGGAGGAGAAACAAATCAGTCATGAAACTGAGGCCAATAAGATTCAATGTATCTTTCATCACTAAAACGTTAAAGCTGTTGTGACCTTATTAATTTATGAAATAGACTGCAGAGGAGCAAGTTGAGATTTCTTTACAACAATAATGATATTTGTTTTTTATTATATTTCCTAGTGGTGCTCTTACATACAGCCTGTTATTACTTTAAATTGATTCCATTTAACAAGTGAACAAACTGACAGTCAAAATCAACAGTACACTCAGCATCCTATATCTGACACTTATACCTGATAACTAATATCTGACACCTATATCTGACCCTTATACCTGATAACTAATATCTGATACCTATATCTGACACTTATATATGACAACTAATATCTGACACCTATATCTGACACTTATATACGACATCTACAGTATATCTGACAACTTATTTTTGACAACCTATATCTGACAATTATATCTGACACTTATATCTGACACTATATATGACAACTTATATCTGACACTTATATATGACAACTAATATCTGATACCTATATCTGACACTTATATATGACAACTAATATCTGACACCTATATTTGACACTTATATCTGACACTATATATCACAACTTATATCTGACATTACCAGCACTAAATGAGTCAAGTCGTGTTTGCAATTAAAATATTTAGTCAAGTGAGTTGTATTTACAGTCCTGTTTGAGGTCCTCTTTGGTTTAGAGAGCATGTAAATAAACATTCAGAAATGTACTGATGTATATAAACTTACCTTTGGGTAGGAAGCTGAGTAGAAACCCCACACAGAGCATCCTAAACATGACCACCATCATGTTGACTGAAGTTACACTGTCCCTTACATCACTGCTTCCTTACATATACCTGCATGAACCTCCTCCCCTGACCTCTTGCTCTAGTTAGTACTCTAGTCACACCTCTCTCCCTCTCTCTGTCCACCCTGAATTGGTGTCACATCTGTTTGCATACATACCACATTCTGGCCTGTTACACACAGAAGATTTCACTACCTTTGTTTTCCTATTATAGCATATTACATACATTGGTGAAAAACTGAACTTAATTTCTGCTTTTATTCATACAGAATTCACCAGATGAGCCTGTTTTGTCTGTTTTACTGTTTTTGGAAACATCTCAATTATCTAACATGTTATATTTGACATTTATTATTACATTCACATTTAGGAGTTTGCATGTTCTCCCTGTGCCTGCGTGGGTTTTCTCCGGGTACTCCGGTTTCCTCCCACAGTCCAAAGACATGCATCCTAGGTTGATTGGTCACTCTAGATTGCCCGTAGGTGTGAGTGTGTGTGTGCGTGTTGGCCATGTGGTGGACTGGCGAACTGCCCATGGTGTACCCTGCCTTCGCCCGGAGATGCTGGGATTGGCTCCAGCCCCCCCGTGACCCCGACTAGCGGGAATAAGCGGTACGGATAATGAATGAAAAAAAAATGAATGAACATTCACATTTATGGCATTTAGCAGACACTCATATCAAGAGCATCAAATATAAGTGCACATATGCATATTATTAAATAATTCAATGTTATTCTGTATTTATGTACAGAATTTGTATGTTACATGACAACTGATATATGGTAAACAAACAACAAAAGTAAAATAAGATTAAGGTTTACCAGAATGCCAAGAGTGTAAACACAACACACAGTAATGACCAAGCACGTTCTTCCTGATTGTTCCCATCAATGCTGGACTGGTTTAATAAGCTCAAAGTTCTTTTCTCTATAACATTCTTTTCATGTAACCTCACCGTATATTGTGTTATTGTACTATACATTAGAATAACAAAATGACTTGACTTGGTTACTGTGTTTTTTTCTTCTGAATTTGAAGCTATGAATTATTTACTTTCTTCATAACCATGGCCAGTACTTTAAAATAAGCCTTTAAGTAAACAAGTAGCCCTTATTTGTGGAGTCATGCTTGACTTTTAGGGAGAACTGAGCTGATGATTCAATTTCTGCGATTCCTCTGATTCAGGAGTGGGCAGTCATGTGCCTGAAGAGCCTGTTTATGTACACACTGAGGTCAGTTTAATTAATTCACATCAAAGGCTTAAACAAGCCATTTGGTTGTATGTAAATTGAATGCAAGGAACTTTCTGTGAAGGTGCGTGAGGAAAGCAGGATGCCATGACGACAGCAGGCTACACAATTGTCACGAAGGGCAGGACTAGAGCGCAGAGCCACTGGTACCAGGAAACTCTGGGATCAGCCCCCCGTCCCCAGGGGAGAGTCTGCCAGTGGACCAGTGGAGCATGCCATTGCCGCCTTTGTGGGGTAGTGGCCCCATATGGGCTTTGTCTCCTCCCCCTCGACCTACAGAACCAAGTCCTTGGTCAGGGCCGCTGTGTGCGGCCCTAGCAGTGCACCTCCTGTCCTTGGAGGGCTGCACCTTCTTGGAGTGCGCAGGGGCCTAGGGGAGAGGCGCAGTTGCACCACCCTCCTCCTCCACCTCCATCTCCGAGACAAGAGAGACGGTGGCCTCCTCCTCCGAGGCGCTGGAGAGGTCCTCCATTTCGTGAGGGAACTCCCCGCTGTCAACATCGCCCTCTTCTGAATACTCTACATCCTCAGGGAAGAAGGGAGCCTCAGAGGAGGACTCAAGGGAGGACTCAAGGGAGCCCTCTCCGGGGCGGCCGAGGCTGCTCAGCCTACTCGGAGAGGGAACAGCCCCAGAGCACTGACCCCCCTCACACACACACACACACAGGCTTGGGTGAACGCTCCCGGTCGGTCAGGGAGGACAAGGAGAGGTTGTACCTGGCCAGCAGGAGGTTCTTACACTTCTGGGAGAGGGTCCACCTCCTGGTGTCTCCACAAAAACCCCTCCCTCCTCCCTCATTGCCTACTGTACAGGGAGGGACCGCACTGGAGGCATTGGCAGGCACGAGGGTGCCCCAGGCGATGACAACAGCAGGATACACAACATAGACATTTATTTATTATGCTAACTGTCTTAATTCTTCTGGATATTTTGGCATGACAGCATTTGATACAGTAGAGCACAACATACTCTCCATAATCTTTAACCTCAGTGTGACTGGCTTTGCATGGAGATGTTTCCAGACCTATCAGGTTAAATGGAGATGATTCACATTCAGTCCATGCACTGGTGTTGCCCAGGGCTCAGTGCTAGTCCTCTTCTCCTCTCTGTACACTCACTCTCTCCGTGACGTAAAAACTTTTCTCATAGCTTCTCCTACCACTGCTGTGCTGATGGCATCTACTAATCCATTCAGCAAGTATACAGTGAAAATAATGTTCCACCATAGTGCAGCAAAAAAAGAACATAAATGTAGACAGTAAAAATTTATATTCAGATAACACATGAATATTCGGATAGCATATGAATATTCAGATAACACATGAATATACAGAAAACAAACAGGTCAACACTGACCAATACACATTACCGAGTGGATATGTAAAGGGTGTACCATATTATGATAATAATAGTAATAGAATTGAATAGAATAGAATTTATAGAGCACATTTAAGGACCAAAGTGTACAAGAATTATAATACCCTAGGAGCCATGACTAAACCACAACTGCAGTGAGTAATTCCAGCTAACAGCAAACATGCAACTAAGTGAAGACAAAACGTCCTGAATTTAACAGAATCTAAGGCAAAAGTAATTAAACTCAGAGCTTCCCTTAACTAACTAGAGGATAGTCCAAGAGAGAAAAATCGAAGCATTTTGTGTAAAATAAAAAGTAAATAAGATACACCAGAAAATGTTATGGTTTGATTAAAAATGCATTTTATTTTTTTTTATTTCCAAAATGATTAACATGTGAAAGAAAAATCATACCATACCATGGACCATGTACACACAGGAGAACTTTTATCCTGTGCACACAGCTTACACACAGTTCAATGAAGAGGACTTACTCACTCTGTTTACATCTGGTCATTTAAGGCATCTGGAGTGTCATGGTCAGATTTCTGAACCCAATTCAATACAATAGATCACATTGTCATTGACAACAGATATGGTTGATCTCTGGAAGAAAATGTTTTTAGGCATTCTTCCTACAAAACTCTTGTTTTTAGGCATTCTTCCTACAAAACTCTTACTTCCTGGTAAAGGGTATGTTGTGTGCCTCTGTGCTACTGCTCCTTCTCCTGTGTTTATTTTTGCTTATTCTCTTTATTTATTCATTTTTTGAGCGTTATACTACCTCAGTGTCCTGCTCTGTACTCTTCAGGTTTTGGTCATCCCTGTTCCTCTGGTTATTGTGAATGTATTTGGTTATCTGTCTCCGTATGCCAGTGTTTTGCGCAAACCCCCTTGTTATGTGGATTACTTTCGCTTTCTGTGTTCATCCTGTTCTGTTCGTGCTATTCGCGGCCATTGTGATATTTGTAATCGCTGTCTTTGTTAGTGTTAATAAGTATTTGTTCTTAGTTCTCGTCGTGTCTTATTTCTTAGCTGTGTCTGCGTTTGTAAACCCCATAGTTGCGTTAGTTCCCTTTTGCTTGGTGTTTATACCTTGTTAAGTTTTGTTTCTTTAATAAATCCTCTTCTAAAGTCACAGCACTGAGACTGCTCTCGTCTATGTCTTAAATGACCTTCTTCTATCCTCTGATAATGGGGATGCTTCTCTTCTTTTACTCTTCAATCTCACTGCTGCCTTCGATACAGTTAATCATTCAATACTGCTCGCACGGCTCCGTGATCTTGGTTTTTCTGGTACTGTTATTTCTTGGTTCACTTCTTACCTTTCAGATAGACGTCAGTTCATACGCTTGGGCAACTCTAAATCAGATTTAGCTCTGGTTGCCCAGGGTGTTCCTCAGGGCTCGGTGCTAGGACCACTGCTCTTTACCATTTATATTCTACCTCTCGGTGAGTTGATACAGCAGCATGGATTAAACTTTCATCTCTATGCAGACGACACTCAGCTTTATCTCAACTTTAAACCTCATGCCTTTTTCCCACCCCCATCCATCACCAAATGCATCTATGAACTCAACCTGTGGCTGCGTGCAAATTTTCTTTTATTCAATGCCCATAAGACCATAAATCTGTGGCCCTTTCCTTTGCCAATACATCTCTTACTGTATGCTGGTATGCCTGTGAATTCATCCCCTGTTGCACATAATCTTGGAGTCCTGTTTGATCCAACTCTTTCATTTGAACCTCATATATGTTCGCTCACTAAGTCAGCCTTCCTTCAGTTCTGCCTCCGTTCATTTCTGTCTCCTAAATCTGCTGTAACCTTGGTACACGCCCTTGTCTTTGTTTTTTGTATTTCACAGTAAAGCGTCCTTGGGTACTTTGGAAGGCGCTCTATAAGTGGAAATTATTATTATTATTATTAAAACTGATCTGGGGGCTGTAGTTGCATTTGCTATAGCTGCAACTATGGTCACTGCTGTATTAATTAGCCTAACCAACTCAAGAGAAATTAAGCAATCCTTAATTTTACTATCAATTTTATTTATGTAAATAGTGAATCTGAATCAATTAGAATTTGATTGCATTGTTGTTTTATTGGTATACTGTTATGTTTCATTTGCAATAGAAATTATGAGAGAGTAAATTGCAAATCTTAACATTACAATTAACATCGCAATTAACATCACAGTTAATGGCCAAAGCTTTAAAAGCACGTTGTGAATACAAACCCCTTAGGAAGGAGCTTTGGCCCCCAAATGAAAAAACTGTTCACTCTCAAATCATGGTTTTGTTCTATATATGGCAAAAGTACAGTTCCTGGTAGATCTTCCTGGAAACACTGCTCCATTGTTCTAGTGTACCAAGATTACAAACAGGTCACCCAGGTTTCAAATCTCAATACAACAGCAATGTTAAAAGTTTACATATTTGATAGGTTACTTAGAACACCTGTAATCCAATCCTAAATGTCAAGAGAATTTGAGCACCTGGGTCTTCATATGACATGATTTACACCACAGTTCATCATTTTGCAACAATGGCAAAGAGGGAGTGATTTCATGTTTGTGTGTGTTCTGATTAAACTGGCTCAACCAGTCAGCCGGCAAACATCCTCATGTTCTTACTACTCAAACAACTCAAACACCCCTTTAAACTGCAAGGTCATGGTGGCTATTTCCATGCAAACAATTGTGTCATCAACCAAGAATATGAATGGCATGCAAGAGAGAAGCTAATGTGAATACGCCAAACAGGTCAAGGGTGCATAAGACACCCTTACTGTCGTTACCACAGCTCCGAATCAGAGAGACCGTTTCCAGAACGAGGGTGTCAGCCAGTTTCATGATAGCTAGAGATAGTCAACATAAGCACCAGGACTGAACGTCCAATATAAAGGCACTTCACTACAGTAAGACAGGGTTGAGTAAGACATTAATGGCTGAGTAAGACAGTAAGACATTATTATTAGGTTAGGTTGCAATCACATGGACATTTGTTAGGATTAGGTTAGTTATGTGTCTTGTGCCACCTCATTTGGTAAAACCCGCTGCTAAACCGGTTTTTAACATGTCTTACCACAAAAGACAGTATGGTTCATGATGCCTGATAGTAACTCACTCTTTGATAGTTGGTTATGATTGACAGCATGTGATGTATGTAAAGATGTTTTTTGTGTAACTAGGGTGGAGTTCCATCCTATTATTATGCAGATATTTCACATATTCTCAGTGGAACATTTGCAGATTAAACATATTCTCAGTTTAAAATTTCATCTAATTATATGTGTATGAAGAATTGAATATTTTACAATTACACTGATTAAAAGATTTAAAATTCATTTTCTTTAATAGAATGTCAGGGCGGCATGGTGGTGTGGTGGTTAGCACTGTCGCCTCACAGCAAGGCGGTCTGGGTTCGATTCTCGGTCTGGGCTGCTCTGTGTGGAGTTTGCATGTTCTCCCTGTGCCTGCGTGGGTTTTCTCTGGGTACTCTGGTTTCCTCCCATAGTCCAAAGACATGCATCCTAGGTTGATTGGTCACTCTAGATTGCCCGTAGGTGTGAGTGTGTGTGTGCGTGTTGGCCATGTGGTGGACTGGCGAACTGCCCATGGTGTACCCTGCCTTCGCCCGGAGATGCTGGGATTGGCTCCAGCCCCCCCGTGACCCCGACTAGTGGGAATAAGCGGTACGGATAATGAATGAATGAATAATAGAATGTCTGCCACTAGGACCACCACTGTACACAATGAGTGTTCTGGACATTTATGGATTTACTCTTTTAGTAATTTTCAAGCACTTGTGCAAAATACAGCAAACTGCCAATTTAGTCACATGGGTGCTGTAAAAAAATACACGTCAATCCAATCTCATATTTCGTATACATGAATCTGCTCATAATATCCTTGATGGAACTGTGTTGATCATTTTGACACAGGACCTTTTTTGGACACAGGATTTTTGTATCAGAGGAACAATGAAGGTACTGCCCTGCCCCCCTGATCACTACCAAAACAAGATGCGTAATCTTGGTCAGACCTGTTCACTGCCTTAATCTCTAAGTGGATATTATGCCCTTGTATGTGTCTCTTAATCACGCACTGTGTGTTGGTGTCCCTTGCTTAGTATGATGCTATTTGCATTTGTATTATAGATATCAAACTTCCTGGTTGCCAGGAACTTCCTGGTGACTGGAATGAACAGCCCATCACCACCCCCACTGACTGTTGCTAGGCTGTGTTTAGTTGTTTGGGCTCTGAATACAACCACTAGTTGACACTCACTAAAGCCTTTGAATACCTCTGCTAAATATTTGTTAGCAATTTCCTAAGGATTATAAGCCACTCATAAAGTTTATAGTTATTATTACAATATTAGCATGAGTGTACCACAAACCTGTGAAACACAGTCACAATAGTTCACTCAGAGCACAGCGGTTCACTATTTACCCAGACCACAGCGGTTCACCAGTCACCCGGACCACAACTTTTACCCAGTCACTTTTACCCAGGTCTCATTTATCTAACTGGATACCGAAGCGATGATGGTATTTTAATGCACAAATATGGACGAGTAAAACCCACTACTAACTACATTTGCATTTTCCATATAATAATATAGTTTTATCTTTAACCACTGCCCAGGAGAGATTGTGTGAGCAAATGCTCATAACACTAAAAGTAATTGATCAAATGATGAGATCTGTTGAGATTTCACAGATGACATAAATGGAGTTTCTAGGCGAAGGTTTAAGGATTTTATTCAGAGGTTTTATAATTATTTCTCATGACAGCACACACTCTAACTGGCAGTTATACTTTGTTCTGAACATTGCGCCATTCATTCCTATGGGACTTTTTATATTATCAAACTTAAATTAAACAAAAATAGATAGCACATCTCTCAACGCCGAGACCGACACTGTGACGGGCAGAGAGTGCGAACAAATAAGGAAGCGATCACGCCAAGTCTCAGAGAAAAGGAGGGGTTTAATATATAAAGTGCGCAAACCAAAAGACCCGTGCACTTGACCCAGATTAAGGATACAATAGCCAGCAGTCAACTGACACAAAGACAAGGCATATATAGACAGACAAACGACCCTCAGGTGCAGGGGATGATAAGCCCCGCCCACCTGAGGGACGCACACAACGCAACAACAACAGGACAGCTGCCGCTGTGCAGTAGGCGACCGGTAGGGGGAGCCTGCCTCACCGTGACAGACCCCCCCCACCAAACCGCACTACGGCCCGATGTGCGGTAAACAGCGGCAGCACAAAAAACAAAACAGGGGCGGGCGGGAGGGGACACAGCAGGGACCAGCTCCCAGCGGACCCGAAGCTATACAACAAAACACAGACGTAGCTTGGTTCCCCCTCACGGGACGGAACCCTCGGGCCGCAGGGAGCGGCTCTCCTCCATGTCCGGAATCTGAAACACACATAACAGAGGTTAGCTCCCTTACCCTGGGCGGAGACCCTGGACCGACCGGGCCATCAACCGCACGATAACCACGCCCCCCGTCGGTCACAGGGCCATCACGCCCTAGCGGATCTTCCCCGCTACCCCATTAAGGTGTGTGGACGAGGAGCATAGCTCCATGACACGTCCGCTGTGCTAGGGTGTGTGCAGCTTACCTCCCTGGTACGGCACTACCTCCTCATCCCGACCTCCGGACTCCCTGAATGGTGGAGCTGCACCCCTGCGCTCCGCTAGGGGTCACCCTGGGCTCTTGGGGACCACCCCTCTCGGGAGGATCATCGCATGGTGGACTCCTCCACCGAACCCAGGGGCACCAGAGACCAAGCCCAGTGCCTCCCTCTCATACTTAGGAGGGCACCCCAGGGGCCTCCTGGTCACCTCACCTTCTAGGGGAGGATCTCGGTCCAGAACCTGAGATCCAGAAGTCTCACCTCCAGGGGCTGCACACACCCCTATAGCACACACACACATACATACACTCACACTTACCTATGTGCCCTGCACTTTATCTGCCCTTCCTTAGAACCCCCAACCCGGGGAGGGAGAGGAGTCTCCATCTAGGAAGGAGGGGACACCAATACTGAACCCCCTTACAACGGGGGGGCCACTACCGTCTCCGGAGAGCCCTCCAAACCCTGGACAGATAAAACCCCCTGGTAAGGCACCCGCAGCGCAACAGACACTGACACGGGCCCTTGCCAGGGGTGTGGACGGGGAGCACAGCTCAACCATGCGTCCACCGTGCATGGGTGCTAGCAGGCTACTCTCCTGGTGCGGCCTACCTTACCATCCCGACTCCCAGACACCCCTGCGTATTGGGGCTGCAACCCTGCGCTCCGCTAGGGGACACCCTGGGCTCCTGGTGTGACCACCCCTTACGGGGAGGCTCATCGCAGGGCGGATTCCTCCACCGAACCCAGGAGCTCCAGCGACCAAGCCCAGTGCCTCCTCTCATTCTTAGGAGGACACCCCAGGGGCTTCCTGGTCACCCCGCAAGCTAGGGGGCGAATCTCGGCCCTCAGCCAGAGATTCCATGTCCTGGGGTCGCCGCATCCTGCCCAGGACCTGCACAGAACCCTTAAGGCACATAGCAAAGACACAACACAAACCGCGTAGCCCTGACCCTCTACTTCCCCTGTTTCACTGGGGAAGGTAGGGAGCTCCGTCTACAAATGAGGAGACCTACCTGCTCAGGAGACTCCCACGGGTCAGGACCTCCCTCAGGATCCACGCCCTCCGAGCCCCTAAAGTGGCTCGGGACCCATCCCATAGCCCCCCCCCAAAAAATTCTTACGGAGAGGCCCGGGGGGAATTACACACAACAAATTCACGCAGCACTCTAGGACAAAACAAACACGCAAAACAAACGGCAGACACGCTTTCACTCTCGCAGCTCCAGTCCAACGTCACTACATACATGTACATACATAGACACGTGACGACGAACGAGCACACACTCCAGTCCAGACGCCACACACACACTTTAAACATGTACATAGACACAACAAACAACGAAGGACGAGCATATGGCGAGAAAGCGCCGCCTCTATAGAGAGCACTTACGGGACACGCATCTCGACATCGCCGGGCTAAATGGGGATTCAAACACACACACCAACAAGCACACACGGCGGAACATGCGACAAACAACCAGGCTCAATCTCAGCATACATTTAAATAACAAATTTCACACGGACAAACACTTACCACGAGACATGACCACAAACAAAGGAGAAAGTAAAGGAGACAGGCGGCTTCCTGAAAGGTGGCTGGCTATTCTGTGACGGGCAGAGAGTGCGAACAAATAAGTAAGCGATCACGCCAAGTCTCAGAGAAAAGGAGGGGTTTAATATATAAAGTGCGCAAACCAAAAGACCCGTGCACTTGACCCAGATTAAGGATACAATAGCCAGCAGTCAACTGACACAAAGACAAGGCATATATAGACAGACAAACGACCCTCAGGTGCAGGGGATGATAAGCCCCGCCCACCTGAGGGACGCACACAACGCAACAACAACAGGACAGCTGCCGCTGTGCAGTAGGCGACCGGTAGGGGGAGCCTGCCTCACCGTGACAGACACGTAGTGTGAACGGAGTCTGTACGTTCGGGTCGCATTAATAGCAGAAATGTGTGGAAGAAGCAGAAGAAGAAGAATGTAGTGCTTTTCAAGCACTCTAATAATAATAACAATAAGTATGATGAATAGCAATGTAGTGCTTTTCAAGCACTCTAAATTATAATAATTATGATGAATAACAATATAGTGCTTTTCAAGCACTATAATAATTACCGGCGTAAGGGATTGTAACACAGTTACAGTGAAAGGACTTGTGAATCATTAACCGCAAGCTAACTTGTGTATTCTCAATGTTTAGCCAGTGCCTTAAATTGGTGTAAAATAGGTATGAGTGCCTTGATAAAAAGTTAAAAACCTATAATGAATCATGTGTCATAACAAATCTTTAGTATTTTTATTATGATTATTCATGCCTTTATATATAATTTTTAGAGTATAGTAACTATAAAACTATAACTATAAAAACTTTAGCTTGAGAGCAAAGGAGAGAAATTCAGTTTGGTTGATAATCACCAATAATCAGCACTACTAGCATTTCTTCTGTTTTCTTACATTATTGTATTTCCTCACAAATTACTTTAAATGTATTTAAAAAATATTCACAACAAATGAATAAACGCCCTCTTTTTTCTTTCAAGTGAAAAGACGTGACTACTGACAATGGGTCTACTGCCACCTTCAGAACACACGAAGTACAACAACAAAAACTTTCTGTTTGCGAATACCTCACCGTTTTGAAAATAGCTTTTCGAATACCACAAACTGACTTAAAAAAGAGCTAGCTTTTCTTAAACATAAGTGCCTACCTCCACTCTCCCCATCACACATCTGGCCATGTACTTACACTGTAGAGGGCCAGATCCTGGGTAAAACCCTGAAACTTCAAACACCCATCCTCAGATGACTTCTGTGGCCCTGCCCCCAAACATCAATACTGGTCTTGCTGAATCTTCATACCTATATGTCTTCCTTACACTCACCTTCACTGAACACTCCCTTTGTGGTGGGTCTTTGTCTGTCTGTGGTGGGTCTGTATCTGTGGTGGGTCTCTGTCTGTCTGTGATGGGTCTGTGTCTGTGGTTACTACAAATAAGACATCTCCTGAGTAGAACTGGAAGCTTATGTGTTATATCTGTTGTATATATCCATACAAGCATAAACTCACACCTGGACATGAACTTAAAGTTTTTCTGTCCTTTCATCAGCAGTGCCCCCTATCTTTGATCACAGGTAATCCTTTCATCAGCAGTGCCCCCTATCATTGATCACAGGTAATCATTTTGCTTAGTGCCTTTGTTAAGGAGCACCACCTGGTGGCTGTGTTAGAGAGGGTGAGTAAATCAGAGCAATTTGAGAACTATCACTGACCATGGACATCAGTGTGACAGGGTACGACGCTACTGGGTTCCTGGACTAAGATTCACACTGGCCCTGTTCCTGTGGAGACGGAGTGGCACAAGGGGGCTGTTTCCCGTCACACACGATAGGGAAACAGCTGAGGATCCCCTTTCCTGGCTGACTAATCGTGCCAACACACCCACACCTTTCCTGTGTGTATATATAACTTTAAAAAACTCCTGTCTCAACCTTCCAGTTGGTGGTAATATATTTTCCTCACATCAGAGGTCTGGCCGTGAGAGGGAGACAGGCTGTGTGAGGGAGACAGGCTGTGTGACCGAGACAGGCAGTGTTTGTGTTGTTTTTAGGATGGAGCTCTTCTGAACTGAGATTAATGATGTCATTTCTGGGATCTATTGGACTGAGATCGATGATGCGATCTGTTGGAGCCACTCCTCCATCTTAGGGATCACAGCCCCATGCCCCCATCACCACGGGGACGACCTTGGTCTTAACCTTCCACATTCCACTTTCTGGTTCTTCTTTCTTTCCTTGGTTCCATCTCTTGGGACTGCCACATCATCACCATTGCTGTTTGTCCTCTGGCACAGTGTCTGGTTGCTTCACCACATGTTTATCTGTCTAGCTTCATACATCATCTTGCTTGGAAGTTGGATTGTCTCAGGGGATCTGTTGGATTGTCTCAGGGGATCTGCTGGATTGTCTCAGGGGGCTGCTGGATTGTCTAAGGGGATCTGTTGGGTCTTGGGTCTTGACTGGTATGATACACCCCTTGTTTTCATGTAAACCTAGTGCTTAGTAGTTGGTGTAGCTCAGTCTGAAACACGTGTGTGTGTGTGTAGGTGTGGGTATGTTAAATATATATATATATATATATATATATATATGTGTGTGTGTGTATAACATACATACAGCACACATAGGCCAAATTTCTATATAAGGCATTTAAGTTAATGAGTGACAAACAAGAAAATGTCATTGCTTTTCTCCCAATATTCACTTTTCTCACAAACTGATGACATGTGGATAGCGTGGATCCTGTTTTCAGCCCTGTACACACACACAGATATATATGTACACACACAGATATATATGTATACACACACACACAGATATATATGTACACACACACATATATATGTACATACTCACACACATATATGTACACATGCACACACACATATATGTACACATACACACACAGATATATATGTACACACACACAGACATATGTATACACACACGCACACACAGGTCTACTGCTGAACTCTTTTCCTTGAACTACATGTCCCTACGTGCTCCATGCACAGCCAGCCAATAATAAGCTATAATGTTCTGTGCTCCACGGCAGCAGTTGCTAATGGCAACAGAGGTCTGAGCTGGGGCATGGGCCGGGCAACTGCTGTCAGGGGAGGGGCCTTTTGAGCAGAGTCAGGAGTCACATGACATGTCCGCCGACCAACCCCCCTCTTCCTGTCCTCTCCTCCCCCAACTGAGACACCATACAGTGGCGAGGGGGGAGGGGAGAGAGGAGGAGCCTGCAAGAGGAAAGAGGAAAGAAGGGAGAGGTGGGAGGGGAGGAGAGGGGAGGAGAGGAGGGGAGACTGGTCTACGAGACGAGAGTGTGAATGAGTGTACGAGGGTCTACACGCAGCGGGTGGAGGACTCGTGCTCTCTGTCCTTCCACAAGAGAACAAGGAGGCACAGAGAGAAAGACAGGAAGAGAGAGGAAGAGACAAAGAGAGAGGGAGAGAGAGGGAGAGATGGAACATAAAGCCCGGGGACATGTGCAGTGTGTGAAGCGTGTTTGCACCGGCTGAGAGAGATGCATCTCTGATCAAACGTCACACCTGCCTGAGGACATCTGTGGATTTCCCTGCTGGGGATTTGGGGTGTAGGAACGCTGTTTTGGGAATCTTTGTGCAAGGAAGTTGGGACACCAGGAAATCTGGGCCATGAACTGGATGTGGAGACGGGACCACTGAAGCATGGAACAGGTGAGAGTCAACAAACACACATTACATACACATACAATCACATACATTACACACATACAATCACCAAACACATTACATACACATACAATCACACACATTACACACATACAATCACATACATTACACACATACAATCACCAAACACATTACACACATGCATGCACATTACACACATCACACACATCATACACATACAATCATCACACACATATAGTCATCACAAATACTACACACATACCATTACACACCTACAATCACACAAACTAAACACATACAGTCACACACATTACACACCTACAAACACATATATTACACACCTACAAACACATATATTACATACATACAGTCACCACACACATTACACACATGCAATCACACACATTACACACATACAATCACCAAACACATTACACACATACAATCACACACATTACACACATACAATCACATACATTACACACATACAATCACCAAACACATTGCATACACATACAATCACACACATTACACACATACAATCACATACATTACACACATACAATCACCAAACACATTACACACATGCATGCACATTACACACATCACACACATCATACACATACAATCATCACACACATATAGTCATCACAAGTACTACACACATACCATTACACACATACAATCACACAAACTAAACACATACAGTCACACACATTACACACCTACAAACACATATATTACACACCTACAAACACATATATTACATACATACAGTCACCACACACATTACACACATGCAATCACACACATTACACACATACAATCACACACATTACACACATACAATCACACACATTACACACATACAATCACCAAACACATTACACACATACAATCACACACATTACACACATACAGTCACCAAACACATTACACACATACAATCACCAAACACATTACACACATGCATGCACATTACACACATCACACACATCATACACATACAATCATCACACACATATAGTCATCACAAATACTACACACATACCATCACACACATTACACACATACAATCACACAAACTACACACATACAGTCACACACATTACACACCTACAATCACATATATTATACACATACAATCACATATATTACACACATACAATCACCACACACATTACACACATGCAATCACACACATTGCACACATACAATCACACACGCATTTCACAAATATTATCACACACATTGCACACATACAATTGCACATTACACATGTCCAATCATGTCCAATCATGCCCACTACAAACACGAATGTGTGTTGGAGTATATTGCCAAAGTAAAAAATAATATATAATAACACACTCACCCTTTGACTGTTGTCTGCTACTACTGTCAGTGCTGCAGGTCAAATGAAATATCACAACTGTCTCAGCAAGTCACACTCTTGTGTGTGTGTGTGTGTGTGTTAACGTGTATGCGTGTACTTGTGTGTAAGTGTCAGCGTGTATACACGTCACAGCTTGTTTTGCTGATTTATAATGTGTGTCTGTCTTGATTCCACTGTGCTGATGATGTATGGTATTGAGAACCAGACCATGGGGGAGGGAAAACAGAGACTCCTGTTCCCTTTAAGGTCACACACATGTGGGCATGTACCACGAAAGGCTGCTCGGTTCACCATGGCCTTTCAAATTTACCGCCGTCTCCTGACAGTTCAATGCAGCATGGCAGACTGCACGAAGAGGTGGTGTGGGGCTAAGATTTCAGTGCTGACACCGCGACACGGGCGAGCCTGCTCCTGCGGACCTGTGACCTTTACACGCACGCTGCAAAGTGATACATAGTGATGACACTTTCA
>JAGXOD010000034.1:2715000-2752500 GCA_020368025.1 Brachyhypopomus occidentalis
GAACATGTTCATGTGTGCATGTGTGTGTGCACATGCATGGGAGAGAGAGAGAGACAGAGAGAGTGTTTGGGGAACACTGGTAAACTTCTAAAATGAGCTATTTTAAAATGTGCATTTTAGCTGAATGCGTAACTGCCCACTTCCGCTATAGATTCATCATGATCATCATCCCAGCTTCCCTGAATCTACCGTCTCGTGTGTCTCTCATATGTTTCTCATGAATTTCTCAGTTCACTCATCATGCACTTCCTGTCTTGTCCTTTCCTTCTGTTTAAACTATGCCCCATCTCCCCATGCCCCTCCCTCTCTCCCCATGCTCCTTTGCAGCTGTAACAGGGCTCTGTCATTCCCCCCAGGAATCGCTCCCTTTGCCCTCAGAAGCCCTGCCCTGCTCTGCCTCTCAGACTCCATGGCTTTCCCTTCCCCCATCATAACATCCTGATATTCAGTCTAATACAATTCAGCTCAAGTATGCAGTGCAGTTTAAGCTGAATTAGTGTAAACTGATTCAACCTAATTAACACAGTGATTATCGCGATTAACTTGATCTCGCGCTCTGCTGTGCAAGACCCCGGAGTATTCAGGGTTGCAGGGCTCTCCCGCCCACTCGGAGGTTCCAGACAGTGCAGCGTCACTGGTACACGCGAAATTCCCAAACTGCAGCACGTCATAAAACCGTCACCTTGTTTGTTACGGTTTTATTCTCTCACACACATTTAGCAGACAGCACATTCTCCGCAAGAGGGAGTTATTAGAACTCAAACAGATTCAATGTAAGCCTAAGCGTCTAACACGCCTACCGTAGCGCTGTGACAGCGCCGGAGGAGTAATCTGTTACTGCGCTGCCCTGCTTGTGGTGCTGTTGGTGCAAGAGGCAGTGTTTTGTGTGGCGTAGCTACATCTCCTCCCAGACTCCATTAAGAGGAGACTTTCTCCTTAGCCATGCAGGAGGAAATAGCTGTATGTCCCTCGCTCGCGCTCTCTCGTGCCTTCCGCATCCGTTTCTCTCTGCACTCTTTTTTTTCGTCTCGATGTTTTGTCTTTTCCTCCCCGCCTGTCGCTTTATCTGGGCACAAAGGACGCTTTGTTTTCACAGCCTTGAACATACCGTGCGCTCGTGCCCCTTTCAACCCCCCCCCCTCCCCTCTTGCCCGGAACGCGCGCTATGGTCGAAGCACGCAGAGAGGGAAGCATACGTAATGCTCTCGCGGGGCGCCCAGGGGGAGCTGCGTACACCCGAACTGTCTGAGTACGGGGTGGCTACGGCAAGCCTAGAGTGATGGCTGGCGGTCTCGGCATGTTGTACAGATTTAACCAACCGCGCTCTCGTGCCTAGTCAGCCGGTGGGGAGGGAAGGAGCCAGAGGAGTGGAGGTCACCACGCGCTGATTAAACAACGGAAAAGAGTGGAGCGGAAAGAAGCGAAGTGAATAAGTGCATGCCACGGGGCATCGCCGTGCGCTTCTAATAGCTTTACAGACTCATTTACTTTACTGTAACTTCTTGATAACCCCCCTCTCTCGGATCCCCTGCACAACGAGCTCAGCTGTCCAATGAATGGAGTTGCATTTTGTCTTGTTGGTATACCTCCGTGTCCAGAGAATGAGGTGAGTGCGTGCGGCCATTCTCCTCTGCGCGATGTGCTCGTGCCGTGTTCTCCTTATCTAATGTTTAGCTTATGTCGAGCGCCAAAGAGTTCTGGGCAGAAAGAGCCCTCGGGCTGGTCACACAGTACGGTTTCCTAAAAGGATTAAATAGCGTGTTTACGGTGTGCACACTGTGGCAAATAGCACACAACGCGGATCGGATCCGTTGATTGGAAGGGGGTTTTATTGCATGTTGGCTCATAATCGCATTGCGGGCCGTTTGCTTTGTTCACGTTTGTCGGAGGCGCGTTTATTTGTGATGCACCACTGTTTTAATCGATTATCCATTCACCGCGGTGTCTGATTTCTAGTCTGCATGCCTGATCACAGAGTTGTTCGGAACTGTCAAAACCTCTTCCATGCGAGATTGGCACATACATTACAGCTGCCAGACCGCCACTGCTGAGATGTGACCGATCATATTCACAAGCGTGTTCTTACTAAACTCTTACTCTAAACATTTGATTTAATCAGTGATTTCTTAGTCTACATATAATCTATTAGTGAACGAATATTGACAGTGATGTCGAGACGATTATGGATATTCACCTAGTCTTTTTATTCCTTTATACCCCCTGAACTGTTCCCTCTTCTTTTTAGTTTGTAAGCAGATCGCTCTCTCCCTCTTCTGCAGGGAGAGTTCTTGTTGTTTACGTGATAAAGACACTGACCCCTGTAGTCTCCACGTATTTGTAAAAGTGTGAACGACACTGCTGAGCACTCACACCATCCTCCTCTCCTCTGTTACTTTGCAAATTTCCTCCCATTTAAATGCCACCATGACCTCTTTGTTGGCAGAGAAAATCCAAATAACCATTCTATAATTGTTTGAGGGTCTGGGTCTGGAAATGAGGAAGGTGTGTTTGTGAGTGAGTGTGTGTGTTTGTACGTGTGTTTGTGTGTGTGTGTGTGTGTGTTCTTGTGGAGATTGCAGGTGATTTCTGATAAACCAGTCAATATGTGTACTGGGGAAATTTGCTGTGTGTGTGTGTGTGTGTGTGTGTGTCTGTGTTAGCTGTCATTTGTAAGTATACATGTTTAAATCAATGTGCTGCTTTTGGCCTCACATCTTGGCTGTGTCCTGAGCACAGCCCTCCTGTGTCCTGACCACAGCCCTCCTGTGTCGTCAGGAATCTGCCTCGTGAGCCTTAGCAGTCTCACCCCCTGAGCGAGGTCGCTGCCCTGACTCATGGCTCTTTGATTAACCAACAGGACCTTACAGATCACAGCTCAGAGTATAACTTATCCATGTTCTAGTAAATAACTATGTGATATATGTATGTGATATATGTTCATCATCAGTGTGGTTGCAGAGTGTACGATTTGCAGACTGATTCTGGTGAATGTTCGAGTTCTTGAATGTGCGTAGGAGCATCTGTGTTTATAAAGGGCACAAGTGTGTAAACATCACATGGTTATCTGTGGAGGACCCAACCCTAACCAGGGGGATGGAAATGGGAAAGAGGGAGGGAATAGAAAGACACAGATTCCTCTTTATGACACAGAAGTGATTTAATAAATATCTGCTGCAGTTTTTGTGTCCCTCATCGGGTGTGGCTCTGTGAGCGTGGGTACTGTTAGAAGTGGCTGTTGTCTCTCCCCCTCTCTCTCCCCTCCCCCTCTCTCTCTCTCTCTCTCTCTCTCTCTGTGAGTCTGGGTACTGTTCGAGGTGGCTGCTGTCTTTCCCTCTCTCTCTCTCTCTCTCTCTCTCTCTCCCTCTCTCTTCTTCTCTCTACTTCTCTCTGCCTGCCATGCCTAATTGAAGCCTGATTCCATTAGCACTAAATAGTTGGTGCAGGGACAGGGGAGGGGATGGGATGGGAGGAGAGGAGAGGAGGAGTTTGCTCTGCCCCGTTTGGAAGCTCCTCTCATGTGTGAGATTTGGAACAGGCTGTTTTAATGTGAAATCGATAAATCATTGTACCCCATGAGGCATTGACACCATTACTATTGGTTCCGATTGCAGTTGGTAAGCTGTTCTTGGATCAGTTTTCTCTGAACTCATTACTGCACGCTCAAAAGGCAGGATGATCTGGAAACTGCTGTCCCACCGTGTTCTGCTTGTGACTGCGTGACGCAGAGCCTTGTTGGTAAGCCTCAGAACACTAGCACGTGTCCAGCACAGGTCCAGCATAGCTCGGGTGGGAATTGAATTTGTTGTCGTTGATGTAGTTTGCATCATGTAATCATTGTGTATTTGTAAGCAGACCTTTTGGTAGGCCAGTACTGTTGGGCCTGTGTGTAGCACTGGATAGCTGTGTTCCTGTGGAACAGATCTCTTGGAAATGCATGTTGGGTCTCGTCATAAGCACAGTGTGGTAGTGCTCAGAGCTCAGAGGGGTGTGGGCTGGACTGCTATTCCCACAGGCCTGAGAACACACACCGATAATGACTGCTTATTGATTCAGGGCCTCCTCAGTTAATTCTCTCTCTCTCTCTCCTCTTTTCTCTCTCTCTCCCTCCCTCTCTCTCGCTCTTCTCATCCTCTCATCTCTCACTCTCTTTTCTCTCTCTCTCTCTCTCTCTTCCTCTCTCCTCTATCTCTCTCTTTCCTCTCCTCTCTCTCTCTCTCCTCTCTTCTCTCTCTCTTTCTCTCTCTCTCTGTCTTTCTCATATGGAACAGTAGCCTGTTGCCTCACCCATGATCTGTGTCATAAGTGCAGACAGTAACCGTGACCTCCAGTGACCCTCTCCACCCACTTTTAGTCAGCTTGATCCTGTTCACCCCTCCACCCTCCACCCCACCACACTCCACCCTCCCAAGGGTGTGTGACCATTCAGCACTGTGTCACCGATAAAGCCAGTCAGCTACATACATATATATATCATCATCAGTGATATATATACCACAAACACATTAGATGAGGTTTTTGTTTGAGCACGTGATGGGATGTGTGGGAGAAAGGAGACATGTTTCCAGAGGAGAGGAATCTGTAGAGGGGTCTGCTGAGGGGGGCAGTGGGTGGGGCTTTTTTTCCTTTTAGAGGCAGTGACATCATTACCACATGAAGATACCTGTCAGCCCATAGCTCAAGAGAGAGAAAGAAAGAGAGAGAGAGAGAGAGGGAGACGAAGGGGTAGAAATGGAGAGAGATGTTTTATTTATGGAAAGAATGTTTTGTTGTGTGTTGTGTTGGGTTGTGTTGTGTTGGGTTTGGTTGTGTGTTGTGAGGTGTTGTTTTGTTGGGTTGTGTTATGATGTGGTGTGTGTTGTGTTGGGTTGTATTGTTAGGTGTTGGATTGTGCTGTGGTGTGTTTTGAGGTGATGGGTTGTGTCATGTTGTGAGTTGTTTGGTTGTGTTATGTAGTGTTGTGTTGGGTTGTGCTGTTCTTCAGCTTATATGCCGGTATGCGGTATTACTGTATTTTTCAGACTGCTGCTGGTGTAAAGGCTGGTGTGAGAGTGCAGTCTTCAACATTCAGGGGTTTGGGTTGATTTGGATGCCTTGCTCGCATGAGTCTGTGTGTGTTTGTGTGACTGTGTGTTTGTGTGACTGTGTGTGTGTGTTTATGGAATGCTCCATCTGGCCTGATTATGAATTGAGGCCAAATTACCCTTATCAGAGTTTTTCTTGTGTGTCGGAGAGAGAGAATACACCTGGCGTTTTGTATGTGTTGGAGTGTTCTTTTAGTTCCAATTTAGATGACAGACCTATGTGTTTAACCCCCTTAAGCAACCCTTCTGTCATATACTGAATGGTCATAAGTGTGTATATGGTTATATCTATCTGATTAGAGTGAAGCATTTTTTGATATGGCCCCTCTGAAATACAGTCACATTTCTCAAATAGCTTCCTTCATAGAGTGCAGTATTAACGCCAAACACTTCTCACGGATAAGGCAACCGACCTGCATGAAAGAAAGGAGTTGGACTCCAGGCTCAGCCACAACACTGCGCGCACCATTAAGAGTCCTCGGGTCTCACAATGCTACAAATTAGGAGTCCTTGGGGTCCACAATGCTACAAATCTCCTGCCTCTGAAACCTGATAACATGAACAGAGGGTCATGCTGGCTAGATGCCTTTTGGATTAACAGTTAAATATTCACGTTGAATATTCAGGAACCAGGACAATTCAATGGTTGCGGGAGTGCTGCGTGTGAGACAGGACACTCCACTTGCAAATGGTGCCCAGGCCTGCCAAACTGCACAGTGGACATGTGACATGGTCCAACTGTGGACATGTGACACCTGATGATGGACTTGTGGCCCATGTGCTTATTGGTGTGTTGTGTCCTCTGGGACACAGGACCGGAGGACATTGCTTCAGTCCTCAGCAGGGAATGTGCACCATGCTCTACTGATAAAAGTCCTTGGGATTGTAAGTCACTCTGGATATGAATTGTCGGCTGGATAAGATATGATACTGTGCCATAGAAGATCATACAGCATTAACATCAAGATCACGTCAGACTGTATGCTAGCAGCTAAGAAATAAGTACAGTCACAACAACCAGTATAACCAGTACAACCAAATAATAAAACTGGTATATGCTGCTACAGTAGTCATGATTCAGACCCTAGACTTTCTACACATATTACAAGACCAGACAGATAAACCTTAAGTGTTGCTTGGATCGAATACAAGAAAACACATGATTCAAACCACACAACTGGCTACTGAAGCACGTCTGCCAGATCACCAGTTGGAGTGAGTACAGGTACAGATTCAGGAGCAGAACCTCTGTCAGTCACTTCCTGTTCATGGATGACATCAAGCTGTATGTCAAGATAATATATATAGCCTATATATTTAGATTATACACCCATGTGCTAGGTTCAGTCTCACAGTTTCATGGTCACATAGCACCTTAAATCTTCCTCAGAATAATTTTCAGTCAAAAATAGTTAAATATTCCAGCAATATCGCAAGTTGGTGTACTGGGATTACTGGGTATACTGGGATTACTGGGGATTTTGTGACACACAGTGGGCGTGGTTGAGCAGTGATGTCTGAAGGGCTTTTGCTTCTGAAAGGTAGACGTGCGTGTGAGATGCTGTTGAGATGCTCCTTTGCTTCTCCTCTGCTGCCACTTCTTCTGCTGTACCACTTCTTCTGCTGTACACCTGGGTGCTCATGTCCAGGCAGGCCAGGTTCAGAGCCTGGGGCTCGCCTAATCTGTGTGCCTGATGCAGAGATAAACGAGCTGCGTAGAGGGAGAGTGGTGTGGCAGCCTGTGGGCTGGGCGGAGTCCAGCCAAACTGCTCTATCGCCCGCCCAACCTCAGCACACTCCTCACTCCTCGTCTCTGCCATCGTCTGCCTGCCCTGCGCCCCACACAGACTCTCGTCTCTGCCATCGTCTGCCTGCCCGCCTGCTGCTTTGGTGCGTTATCTGAATCCTGATTGTGCCAGAGTTCCCGGAGTTGAGATTCAACTGTGCTGTTGCATCTACTGTTTATGGCTCTGGTTCTGGCATTAAACCAGTCTTCCATAATGTTGTTTTGCTCCCACTTTTCTCTTCCTCTCTTCTCTTCCTCTCTTCTCTATCCTTTTCCTTTTCCTTGGAACATTTGCCTTATTTGGTCATCTTCCAACTAAAATTGATGAAAGCTTCTCCCTGTCTCTCTCTCTGTCTCTCTCGCTGTCTGTCTTTTTGTCTCTCGCCATGTTTACACATACTGTATCTATTCACGAGGATCTGCCTGCAGAGACAGGATCACACACCCCTGTGATGTTCTGTCTTGCTTGAGATTGAGTTGTTATGAGATTTTGTCTACGTTATTCAGGTAGGCCACTGCAGTGCGTGACATTGCCATAGTAACGACATCGGTAAGGGAACAGCGCGTGGCCGTGTCATTTCAGAAGAACTTTTCACCTGAATATTTATCACCTCCCTTCCTTCTATCTCCCTCTATCCCTCCCTCTCTCTTTCTCTATCGCTCCCTCCCTCTCTCTCTATCTCTCATTCTATCTCTCTCTCTCCCTCTCTCTCTATCTCTCATTCTATCTATCTGTCTCTTTTCTCTCACTCTCAGTCTCTCCCTTCAAACCCTGTGGAAGGGTTTGGATTTCATGTCCCGTTCCCCACTACACACACACACATGCATTTAGTAAAGAGGAAAGAAGAACATCATCATCCCAACATTATAATTTAAACCCTGTTAATTACAGAGAGAGAGAGAGAAAGAGAGAGGAAGATCATAGGAGCCATGGAGGAATAGGGGAGGGAAGGAAGAAAAGAGTGAAATAGGAGGAGAGAGAGCAGAGGAGGAGTGCAGAGCAGGATCCTTGGCCAGAGTGTCTTCTGCCTGAGGTCTCCAGAGATGTGGCCATATTTTCAGCCACAAAACTGCTGTCCATGCTGGTTCAGCAGGACCAGTTACACACCAGACATGCCAGCTTCACCAAATAACACCCAATTTTATCATCTAGATTATTCTGATCTTTACTGTGAAATTCTACAAACTGGAGGGATAATGAAATAATTATTACTGGATTAATCATATATGGTATTATTGTAATTATATATGTAATTATCACTGGTTAATTAATTATATGATTGCCACTGGGTTAGTAATTATCACTGAAGATTTTTTAGCTTCCTACTGTAAATATCACGTGAATATTAAATATATTGTGCATATGAAAAATAACCCCATAGATGTGAATGTGTTCTAGCTGTGTGAGGCTGTGTGGTCTGGTGGACACGTTACAGCTGGTGACGGCAGACACAGAACACACTACACGTTTACAGTCAGTTCCCTTAGTCACGTTTGGACTTGGTACAGTTTCACATGGGACATTTAAGCAAATTTGATTTGTTGGGAGCTCCTCTGTCCAGCCAATCATGAAGCAGCTGTGCTCTATTGAGGGGAGTGGCTTTTCTTGTCACGTTTCGGTGGTTAGATCCTCCAGAAGGAAGTGATTGGTTGGTATGGGAACCACACTCCTCTGCTGGTCTGAGCAGCTGACGTTTCCTGTCCGTGAGGTCACCCGGGAATCTCGGGAAAATGACATGTCTGTTTATTCTGATTCTGATTATTCTGTTACATCTAAGTATTACAGTATATCAGAATGAGCTTTAGTATGTTGTAATAAACACACACACACACACAGTTGTTGGTTGACAGAGTTAATTTGAGTCCTGTATTTTGGGTCTTTTGGTAAGATATTTTGATCATGCCAAACTTTGCTCAAGATGGAATACATTTACAGCAGTACTGATGGTTGCTGTTAGATATGGTTGCTATGACAGCACATTGGGATTGTTACGGCACTATACGCTGACCTAATGTGTTATTCAGCAGAAAATGGAGGACACACACACACTCTCTCTCTCTCTCTCTCTCACACACACACACACACACAGTTGGTTGAAAGAGTGTGTGTAATGAAGTGCCTCATGAGATAAAACCACTAGGTGTCTGCACATACAAACGTACGCACAAACACACAGCCGGAACACTGCTTTCAAAAGGTTCTCTACATGCTAGCCTTGTGTGTGAGTGTGTGCGAGTGTGAGTGAGTATGTTTGTGTGTGTGTGTGAGTGAGTATGAGTGTGTATGTGTGTATGTATGTGTGTGTGTGTATTGCCTGTTACAGTGTTTATGCACCATCTGGGAGCTCTTTTGGGTTCTGCTTAACATCACTGACTTTCCTTCCCTCTCTCCCTCTCCCTCTCCCCCTCCCTCCCTCTCTCTCTCCCTCTCTCTCTCTCTCTCTCTCTCTCTCTCTCTCTCTCTCTCTCTCTCTCTCTCTCTCTCTCTCTCTCTCACACACTCACACACACAGATGGTTCAACTACACATGAATGTTGTTCCTCTACTATTTATATTTTCTATTGCACATATTTTGTGCTACTTTACAAATCCAGTGACTCACATCATTCCTCTCAGTGATGCTCTAGCTGTGCGTGGCTTGCTCTGGAGCCATGGCAACCAGTCCAGGAGGCAAGGCCTCGGTTGCTGCACGGTTACCGTGTCGTGTGGTTGGTCCTGATGAAGCATGTGTGTTCCTCTGCTCTCTGGAGATCATTAACCCATCTCAGGTAAAGTAGACCGAACCAGGTGCTAGTGACAACGAGATCACTGGTTCATTTCCCACTGAACACACATTTTGAGCTGCGTATGAATAGACGTATGAAAGTTCTGGGATAGTCCGTTTGCCAAATTCTGAAAATGTATGACTACCCTACATCAGTCTGACTGTGATCAAATTATTAATTTATTGTGCGCTTTTAATTAAGCTGTATACCCCTCATTCTATACCCATCACTGTATCCCCATTACTCTATACCCATCACTGTATCCCCCTCACTCTATACCCCTCTCTCTATACCCCTCACTCTATACCCCTCTGTCACGCTTTCCCTTTAAGGAGGTATGTGACGCAGGCGCAGGAGCTCGACGTGAGTTACATATAACTAAACCGGAGACTCAAAACGAACGTAAGGAGAACATAAGAATATATTTGTATAGAATACACGAAAGACAACAACGTAACAATATACACAGGGCACATATGACAACGAGAAGCACGTACGACAGAACAAGAACTATTACTAAACTAAACAGACAGGAGAACCTCTAACGAACAACTTTAACATTTCACTACGATAGTTTTTACCTTTACATCCATACATAGACAACGGGACATGGAACAACGTGACATGCGACTATCTGCGACAATAACCCACAAAACACACGAGACGACCAGGAAGTATAAATACACAAACCGAAACAAGAAACAGCTGACGACAATCTTCACGACACGAAAACACAGAAGGAAACCATAGTAACAGAAGACAGGGCGTGAACACAAAACCAAAACAGGGGCGGGGGGCGGAGCCCACCGTTACAGTACGCCCCCCCCAAAACGTGCCTCACCGGGGCACGCACGAACAAACAAAACACTGACCAGAAAAACACGAAGCAAAGGGCAACTGGAAACTTAAGACGATACTGCACTCCACGGGGCATGGCTAGGGACATGGGCATTGGACCCAGGGCTCAACAAAGCTGGGGAAATAGGACTGGGAGAAACTCTAGGGACAGAGAGTTCAGGGCACAGAGCAGGGAAAACATGACTAGAAACATGACTAACAGGCAGGGCAGGAGGGACAATACCGGAAAAACAACGGTGACTGGGAACATGACTAGGGGAACAGGTTTACACACAGGAGTGGGGCTAGGGACACTGGGGAGCTGAGGACCAGAGGCTAATAGGGACAGGACTGTGGAAACATGTACCGGGACAAAATGGATGATGATTTGGGGGACTGACACAGGGACTGGGACAGAAAGTACACCACATGACACAGCCACACGGACAGGTATGCAGACACGTACAGAAACAATGACAGGAACAGGGATTAACAAAAACCAGGGATGGAACAAGGGACAAAAGGCAGCCTGGGCACAACAATATTCGAGTCACATGCCCGTCCAAGTCCTGGCCCACCGTGGGGCAGTGCAGTCCTTGCAGGGTCCTGAACCGAGGGTGACGACCCCACCCGGGTCGTGGGGACCGTAAGTTCATGTGACGACCCCTTCTGCGTCTCGGAAGACGTGGAAGACCCCCTCTGGGTCTCGGTAGGCGTGGAAGACCCCCTCTGGGTCTCGGTAGGCGTGGAAGACCCCCTCTGGGTCTCGGAAGACGTGGAAGACCCCCTCTGGGTCTCAGAAGACGTGGAAGACCCCTCCTGGGCCGTCGTTGCGCTCTCAGGCCGCTCCTGGGCCTCATGCACTTGTGCAGGCCGCTCCTGGGCCTCATGCACTTGTGCAGGCCGCTCCTGGGCCTCATGCACTTGTGCAGGCCGCTCCTGGGCCTCATGCACTTGTGCAGGCCGCTCCTGGGCCTCATGCACTTGTGCAGGCCGCTCCTGGACCTCATGCACTTGTGCACCTCATGACCTCATGCACTTGTGCAGGCCGCTCCTGGACCTCATGCACTTGTGCAGGCCGCTCCTGGACCTCATGCACTTGTGCAGGCCGCTCCTGGACCTTATGCACTTGTGCAGGCCGCTCCTGGCCTCATGCACCTCATGCACTTGTGCAGGCCGCTCCCGGACCTCATGCACTTGTGCAGGCCGCTCCTGGACCTCATGCACTTGTGCAGGCCGCTCCTGGACCTCATGCACTTGTGCAGGCCGCTCCTGGACCTCATGCACTTGTGCAGGCCGCTCCTGGACCTTATGCACTTGTGCAGGCCGCCTCCCAGGCCTCATGCACTTGTGCAGGCACTTGTGCTCCTGGACCTCATGCACTTGTGCAGGCCGCTCCTGGACCTCATGCACTTGTGCAGGCCGCTCCTGGACCTCATGCACTTGTGCAGGCCGCTCCTGGACCTTATGCACTTGTGCAGGCCGCTCCCAGGCCTCATGCACTTGTGCAGGCCGCTCCTGGACCTCATGCACTTGTGCAGGCCGCTCCTGGACCTCATGCACTTGTGCAGGCCGCTCCTGGACCTCATGCACTTGTGCAGGCCGCTCCTGGACCTCATGCACTTGTGCAGGCCGCTCCTGGACCTCACGCACTTGTGCAGGCCGCTCCTGGACCTCACGCACTTGTGCAGGCCGCTCCTGGACCTCATGCACACGCGCAGGCCGCTGGTCTGTAGGCTCCTCAGCCGCAGGCTGCCCTGCAGCCTCTACCGTACTACCCCCCCAAAAATTCTTTGGAGTGCCGGTAGTACTCCAGAAAACCTGGACGTCAGTAGCTCCAAAAAGCCATCCACAGTCCAGGCTTCCTCAACCCTGTGTGTCAGAATGATGTCAGCCCACTCCAATGCTTTCCCAGCGAGCAGGGACCTCATGAACAACACTAAGCCTGCCTCCGGGGGTGCAGGGCGGGTCAAGAAGCGGAAATAGGCCCTGCATTGCAGAGCGAACCCATCCACATTACAGCCCACTCCCTCATAACTATCGGGGCACCGGGTGAGGGATGGTAAGCCCTTCGGGTTGCCACTCTCATCCTTATCAAAATAGGGTGCGAAGAGGTCAGCCAGGCCCCCCCACTTCCCTACTTTCCTCTGTAGGGAGCGGGTCCTGCAGAGCCCTCTCCTGCTGCGTCATTTTTTCGGTGGGTTATTCTGTCACGCTTTCCCTTTAAGGAGGTATGTGACGCAGGCGCAGGAGCTCGACGTGAGTTACATATAACTAAACCGGAGACTCAAAACGAACGTAAGGAGAACATAAGAATATATTTGTATAGAATACACGAAAGACAACAACGTAACAATATACACAGGGCACATATGACAACGAGAAGCACGTGCGACAGAACAAGAACTATTACTAAACTAAACAGACAGGAGAACCTCTAACGAACAACTTTAACATTTCACTACGATAGTTTTTACCTTTACATCCATACATAGACAACGGGACATGGAACAACGTGACATGCGACTATCTGCGACAATAACCCACAAAACACACGAGACGACCAGGAAGTATAAATACACAAACCGAAACAAGAAACAGCTGACGACAATCTTCACGACACGAAAACACAGAAGGAAACCATAGTAACAGAAGACAGGGCGTGAACACAAAACCAAAACAGGGGCGGGGGGCGGAGCCCACCGTTACACCCTCACTCTATACCCCTCTCTCTATACCCCTCACTCTATACCCCTCTCTCTATACCCCTCACTCTATACCATCACTCTATACCCCTCACTCTATTCCCATCACTGTATCCCCATCACTGTATCCCCATCACTGTATCCCCATCACTCTATACCCATCACTCTATACCCATCACTCTATTCCCATCACTGTATCCCCATTACTCTATACCCATCACTGTATCCCCCTCTCTCTATACCCCTCACTCTATACCCCTCTCTCTATACCCCTCACTCTATACCATCACTCTATACCCCTCTCTCTATACCCCTCACTCTATTCCCATCACTGTATCCCCATCACTCTATTCCCATCACTGTATCCCCATCACTCTATTCCCATCACTGTATCCCCATCACCCTATACCCCTCACTCTATACCCATCACTGTATCCCCATCACTCTATAAACCTCATTCTATACCCCTCACTCTATACCCATCACTGTATCCCCCTCACTCTATACCCCTCACTCTATACCATCACTCTATACCCCTCACTCTATACCCATCACTGTATCCCCCTCACTCTATACCCCTCACTCTATACCCCTCACTCTATACCCATCACTGTATCCCCCTCACTCTATACCCCTCACTCTATACCATCACTGTATCCCCCTCACTGCCCCTCCAGCTGGGTCTGAGCCAGTCACACTTGTTGGTGGGGGAAGGACTGTGTGTTGGTCCAGCGCAGGGCAGATGTGGGTCAAAGCTTTACTGGGGATTACAGCTAAAATTAACCAGACTATAACACACACACAAGCACAGGAGGCAGATTAAAGTCTGAAAGTGAACTGTCTGTGTTGTGTGATCTCTTCCTGTACCTGCAGCTCTTCGAGTTACTACTGAACACTGTCTGCTACTGAATACTACTGCTACTGATCACTCTCTGCTACTGAACACTGTCTGCTACTGATCACTGTCTGCTACTGAACACTACTGCTACTGAACACTGTGCTTGCTGCCCCAGGATTTCATAACAGTCTTAATTCCACTGTTACTTTGACGCACACGTGTGTGTGCCTGTGTGTGTGCCTGTGTGTGTGCCTGTGTGTGTGCCTGTGTGTGTGCCTGTGTGTGATGATCTCCCTCTCCAGCAGGGGTCAGGCATCTTATGGCTATATATTTTGCATGTGAGGATTTCTGTGTATGTGTGTGTGTGTGAAGACAGATGCATATTTGAATGTAATCTCTGATGTACTCCATTACTAATTACAGTTTACAAACATCATTACAGTACACCTTAAATTACACACACACACACACACTCACACACACATACGCACACACACACACACACACACACACACACACACACACACGCACACACAGAAAGAACGGAAGTAAAAATAACAGTGTAATACACAAGGTTCCCACAGACAGAGTTTATAAAAGCCTACTGCTGTATACCACATTGTAGAAAACCACTGTACTACTGCTGTATACCACAGTGTAGTAGACCACTGTACTACTGCTGTATACCACAGTGTAGTAGACCACTGTACTACTGCTGTATACCACATTGTAGAAAACTACTGTACTACTGCTGTATACCACAGTGTAGTAAACCACTGTACTACTGCTGTATACCACATTGTAGAAAACCACTGTACTACTGCTGTATACCACATTGTAGAAAACCACTGTACTACTGCTGTATACTACAGTGTAGTAAACCACTGCACTACTGCTGTATACCACAGTGTAGTAGACCACTGTACTACTGCTGTATACCACAGTGTAGAAAACCACTGTACTACTGCTGTATACTACAGTGTAGTAAACCACTGTACTACTGCTGTATACTACAGTGTAGTAAACCACTGCACTACTGCTGTATACCACAGTGTAGTAGACCACTGTACTACTGCTGTATACCACAGTGTAGTAGACCACTGTACTACTGCTGTATACCACAGTGTAGTAAACCACTGTACTACTGCTGTATACCACAGTGTAATAGACCACTGTACTACTGCTGTATACCACAGTGTAGAAAACCACTGTATTACAGCTGTATACTACAGTGTAGTAAACCACTGCACTACTGATGTATACTACAGCGTAGAAAACCACTGTACTACTGCTGTATACCACATTGTAGTAAACCACTGTACTACTGCTGTATACCACAGTGTAGTAGACCACTGTACTACTGATGTATACTACAGTGTAGTAGACCACTGTACTACTGATGTATACTACAGTGTAGAAAACCACTGTACTACTGCTGTATACCACAGTGTAGTAGACCACTGTACTACTGCTGTATACCACATTGTAGAAAACTACTGTACTACTGATGTATACTACAGACCACTGCGCTACTGCTGTATACCACAGTGTAGAAAACCACTGTACTACAGTAAACCCACAGTGTACAGTGTAGTAAACCAACCACTGCTGTATACTACAGTGTAGTAAACCACTGTATACTACTGCTGCTGTATACCACAGTGTAGTAAACCACTGTACTACTGCTGTATACCACAGTGTAGTAGAAAACCACTGTACTACTGCTGTATACCACAGTGTAGTGTACTACTGCTGTATACCACATTGTAGAAAACCACTGTACTACTGTATGCAGTGTATACCACAGTGTAGTAGAAAACCACTGTACTACTGCTGTATACCACATTGTAGTAAAACCACTGAACACTACTGCTGTATACTACAGTGTAGTAAACCACTGTACTACTGCTGTATACCACAGTGTAGTAGACCACTGTACTACTGCTGTATACCACAGTGTAGTATAAACCACTACTAAAACCACTGTACTACTGCTGTATACCACAGTGTAAACCAGTAAACCACTGTACTACTGCTGTATACCAGTGTAGTAAACACTGTGTACCACAGTGTAACCACTGTACTACCACTGTACTACTGCACTACTGTATACTACATAGAAAACCACTGTACTACTGCTGTATACCACATTGTAGTAAACCACTGTACTACTGCTGTATACCACAGTGTAGTAGACCACTGTACTACTGATGTATACTACAGTGTAGTAGATCACTGTACTACTGCTGTATACTACAGTGTAGTAAACCACTGTACTACTGCTGTATACCACAGTGTAGTAGACCACTGTACTACTGCTGTATACCACAGTGTAGAAAACCACTGTACTACAGCTGTAAACCACAGTGTAGTAGACCACTGTACCACTGCATACCACAGTGTGGAAAACCACTGTACTACTGATGTACACTACAGTGTAGTAAACCACTGTACTACTGCTGTATACTACAGTGTAGAAAACCACTGTACTACTGCTGTATACCACAGTGTAGTAGACCACTGTACTACAGCTGCATACCACAGTGTGGAAAACCACTGTACTACTGATGTACACTACAGTGTAGTAAACCACTGTACTACTGCTGTATACTACAGTGTAGAAAACCACTGTACTACTGCTGAATACCACAGTGTAGTAGACCACTGTTCTACTGCTGTATACCACAGTGCAGTTTACTTTTCATATATACATATACAGTGTTTATATAAACTTACCTTGAGTCTTCTTCATATATATATGTTTGTGTGTGTGTGTGTGTTGGTAACAGGCTCTGTAGAACCTCCATGTGCTTGTCTCTCGACTTTATGGGAACATAATTATATAGCATGGGTATTTATATACTTGTGTGTGCATATATATGTGTGTGTGTGTGTGTGTGTGTCTCAGTGCAGTAGTATTGAACATGTGTTCTTTGTGTCTTCATGTTACTGCATGTCCTGTGGTGCGACAGGTGAAACCTGTCTGTCCTCATTTGTAACGGATCTTGTGTGTGTATATGTGTGTATGTGTGTGTGTGTGAGTGTGGGTGAAAGAGAGAGTCAAGACTGATTAGTCAGAGAGTGTGCACTTCTGACACCTGCCTGTCTGTCTCTCACACACCTGAGACTTGCAGTTTGGTGAGAGTTTTCACACACCTCTTTGTGTCTGTGTGTTCTTGCATTGGACAAACTTACTACTGTCAAACAATATGTCTGTACACATATGTGTTTGTGTTTGTGTGTGTGTGTGTGTGTGTGTGTGTGGGGGGGGGGGGATCTGGTGGCATTTTAGCGTTCTGACGTTGTGCTTCATTTCCTGTGCTGGGTCAGTAAGGTCCCGCTGGTGTCTGCCCCGTCAGTGCTGGCCAGCAGACACCCAGCAGGACACGGACGCTTAGCTCTCCCCCCATTTAGCGTCTGTGTTTGTAACTAGGTATGGTTTCTAAAGGGAGTTTTCACACTTTGACACACTTTGACACACACACACACACACACACACACAGGGTTAGTTATGGTTATGTCCCTGTGTGCTGATGTTTAATTAGCATTTCACAGTGAGGGATACTTCAATACTGAGGGACAATTTAAGATGGAAAAGAAGAATTACTGAGAAACCTGAGAAGTAAGAAAAAGAGAGAGAGAGAGAGAGCAAGAGAGTGGGAGGCTACTGTGTGGTTAACAGAGTGTTCTCGGAAAGGAAAGAAAGACATTGGGATGTTTGGGATGTAAGTTCTGAAGAAGGACAGAAAGTGAAACAGACGTATGTCAGACATAAAGCAGGGGAGTGAGAGAACTAGAAAAGGAGGAGGGGGGGAGAGAAAGAGAGAGAGAGTCAAAGTGCCAGTCATTGCGGGATGGTGTCATTATCCAGTGCTCCAGTGAGGTGGAGTCTGGGTTGTGTGTGAGCAGCTCTGCCGTGCGGAGGGCGCCTCTTAGGGACCTTTGGGATTTACTCTGCTCCGGGCTGTTCTGCCTGCCACGTGCCACACATGCTCAAACACACACACACACCTGTCTGGGTTTTGGTGTGTGTGTGTGTGTGTGTGTGTGTTGCTGAGGTTCGGAGTCTCCAACAATGGAACCTGTTGGATTAGATGTGGAATGCTGAAGGACTCCAATCAAGGCAAATGAGGAAATGTGGGAATGTTGAACAGCTTCCAGAGGCTGTTCCAGAGTCTGTCTGCATGCGATTTTCCCTGGTACCGGCACACATGGCATGTGCTTGACTGGAGTTCTTTTTTCATATTTTTTAATTTTTACACTTATTTGAATTTTTGTGGGTGTTTCTATATTTTTCCTCCATCTTCTTCCACGCACGTCCTGGACTAGACAGCTGCAGTGTAGAATGATCCAGGACCCTGTGGAGGTTGTGCCCGTGTGTGTGTGATGTGGAGAGCAGCGAGGTCATTCGCTGCCATGCCTACGGAGTGTACCAGGGTGTGTGTTGCTGAGTGGGTCTTCCGAGATGTGGTGGGCGTGGACTGCAGCAAACCTGAGCCCCGCTGCGTCTGGCTGGCCGTGTTGCAGGGTGATGAGATCCGTCACACACCTCAGCACACACACGAACCAACCAGCAGAGCTCCACAGAAACCCGCTCACGAGAGCAGGGTAAGCTACCTGTGTGTGTGTGTGTGTGTGTGGGTGCAGTGGTATAGCTGGGTGTTGTATGAATGTTTCATTTATAGGCACCGAAGTGGTCTCTGTGTACTTTTCGATAGACTGAGTTGAACTCTAATCTTGTCACAGCCTTACCTGTCCAGATCAGAATGTGAGATGTCCTGAATGTGAGATGTCCTGAATGTGACATGTCCTGAGCAGATGGGTCCCGTGTGCTGCAGGACCTGGTGGAACTCTGGGCTCAGACTATTTGGATTACAACAATGCTGTATGTGTATAGGAGAAGGGGCTGTTTACAATGTAACTTGCGTTTACTACAAATGTCATTTAGAGGATGTCTAGACTGTGTGTGTGTGTGTGTTTGTTTGTTTGTGTGTGTGTGTGTGTGTGTATAATTGCCCCTGCACATTCAAAAGGCCAGCCCCAGGAATGCAGGATGGAACATTGTGGGAGGGAATATTCACTACTGTAAACACAGACACAGCTGGTACACAGAGACAAACCCACAGGCAGACACGTGTACACACGAGCGCACACACACACATGCACACATACACACAGTAGTACTGCTCTTTGCTTGGATCTTTTGCTGATCTCTGCAGTAAAGTTTTTGTAGTCTCCTGCCTCTCATATGTGCTGTCACCCCTGTGCAGACTGAAGAGCTTCTCCGTTAGTATGATATGTCCTGTACGTCTCCCACAACTCTGATCACTGCTGGAGAAGCGCAGGAGCCCCAACGTCTGCAGTGGAGTTCTGTGCTGAATGGGAGCAGAACTTAAGCAGAACTTCTGTAGTAGCGAAGTTTCCAGATCTTCTCCCTCATTGCCTACTCCCTCTACTCACAAACTCCCCTACTCCTCCCCTACTCCCCTACTCCCCTACTCCCCTACCCCCTACTCCACAATCCCCTACTCCCCTACTCCCCTACCCTCTACTCCCCTACTCCCCTACCCCCTACTCCCCTACTCCCCTACCCCCTACTCCTCTGCTCCCTACTCCCTACTCCCCTACCCCCTACTCCCCTACCCAACCCCCTACTCCCCTACTCCCTACTCCCCTACTCCCCTACTCCCCTACCCCCTACTCGCTACCCTACCCCCTACTCCCCTACTCCCTACTCCCCTACCCCCTACTCATCTGTTCCATACTCCCTACCCCACACCAGCCGTCCTCCCTGGGACGTTTGCTTTCTCTATGTAGGTTCACTGGTTCTCCATGGCATGGAGGTGCAGGTTGAAAACCCAGTTTAAGCCAGTCCCACTCAGCAGAGCAGGCAGACAGGTTTACCCGCATCACCACACAAATGCATACACACACTCACGCACACACAGTCCCATGACCACACACATGCACACGCACACATACACACACACAGCCACATCACTACTCACACACACACGCACACACAAACACACACAGCCACATCACCACACACACACACACGCACACACACACGCACGCACACAGACACACAGGGTATTTGTGCTGTTTCTTGACTCCATGGTAACTAAGAAGCAGCTTGTGTTTGTGTGTTAATGTTTTGTGGGAGATTTATTTCTCAGCATAAATCTCAAAATACATCAGTTGGTAGAGTCAACTGAAGAGGGGAGTTTGAAGGACTGTCCCATTAGGTCCTGAAATACTAATTAATTTGTCGGTTGATTGGGGCTGAGTATAGCCGTGTTAATGGCGTGTTAATCTGGGGGCTTGTGGGGGCTGAGTTGAGGACTGCTATACTGTATCAGCTATCACACTGCACCATCACACTGCACCATCACAGCACCATCACAGCACCATCACAGCACCATCACACAGCACCATCACACTGCACCATCACACTGCACCATCACACTGCACCATCACACTGCACCATCACACTGCACCATCACGCTGCACCATCACGCTGCACCATCACACAGCACCATCACACTGCACCATCACACTGCACCATCACAGCACCATCACACAGCACCATCACAGCACCATCACACAGCACCATCACACAGCACCATCACGCAGCACCATCACGCAGCACCATCACGCAGCACCATCACGCAGCACCATCACGCAGCACCATCACGCAGCACCATCACGCTGCACCATCACGCTGCACCATCACGCTGCACCATCACACAGCAGGCTGGTTTGCATGCTCAGTTGGAGGGTTGCTTTTAAACAGTAGCATGTTATGGCATGATGGCCAATGGAGAGAATACTAAGAGAAAAAATGAAGATGAAGCCTAGAGTGGTGACTTTTACAGCATACTAAAAAAATTATTGAGTTGTGTTTTCTTGACTCAGGGCACAGATAATGTTTTATGGTAGGAAAATTGCTAGAAGCCAAGTTTTTATTATTTGGGTATATCACATTGGCGAGGGGAAAGAAGATTCTGAGTGTGAATGTGTGTTATAAGGTTCTATGTGTGAGTGTGTGTCATGAGGTTCTATGTATGAGTGTGTGTCATGAGGTTCTATGTGTGAGTGTGTGTTATAAGGTTCTATGTGTGAGTGTGTGTCATGAGGTTCTATGTATGAGTGTGTGTCATGAGGTTCTATGTGTGAGTGTGTGTTATAAGGTTCTATGTGTGAGTGTGTGTCATGAGGTTCTATGTATGAGTGTGTGTCATGAGGTTCTATGTGTGAGTGTGTGTTATAAGGTTCTATGTGTGAGTGTGTGTCATGAGGTTCTATGTGTGAGTGTGTGTCATGAGGTTCTATGTGTGAGTGTGTGTCATGAGGTTCTATGTGTGAGTGTGTGTTATGAGGTTCTATGTGTGAGTGTGTGTTATGAGCTTGTAGGGGTTTTCGTTATGATATTTAACTATCCTACCTTCTTGTTTGTAGGGGTTTTAGTTATGAAATTTAACTAATCTAAAGGAACTCAGTTCTCAAATAGCTCAGTGCAGGTTATAGAATATAGCTACCTAACCAACGTTATACCAATAGCTGCGTTGTCAGAGATTAATCATAAACATGCGCAGCAGATGGGATACTTTACTGGGAATTGGTGTTAGCATACAATTACCTTTATCTGATACTAATTATGAGCTCATACGGCCCAGTACAGTTATAACCAAGGGATATTGTGGTTACACAATTAACCAGATTTATTCAACATCCAACAAAATATGAAACAATAGAACTACTATTCTAAAATAACTATACTATATCTCCTTTTATACACTACTGTAACGCTGTGAATTTGGAGCAGGACGCCACAGAGCTGCCGTAACAAAACGTTTATTTACACAAGCCCGCTACTAGAAGTAGCGGAACATTCAACATACTCTTTTACACTCAACACTCATGAAACAAAGACGCGCACAAGACACTGCGTAAACGCACATTAAATAGACAAACAACGCTATCTCCTGGTGATGACGAGACGAGCCACAGGTGAGACTGATGAACACACCCACACCGACACACCCACGGAACTACACATATGGACATAGACGACGTAAACACGCCCAAAAGGAGGGGTCCGGGAGCGTCACCGTGACAGAGCCCCCCACCAAGGGCAACTCTCCGTCCCGGGTTGCCCAGCGTAGCTGCCACGCCCGGACCCACCTCACGGACAGGCCCGGGCTGCAGGGAACCTCGGTCAGCGAGTCATTCCTCTGCGAGGGGCTCCACCGCGACGACGCTCAGAACACCCTCCCTGGGAAGACAGGGGAAAACACGTTAGACACTGGTACAAACACAGGCACGAACACACACACTGGCACATTAAACACAAATGGCACGAGAGGGAAAAAAGGGATTAGGGAGAACGATAGGTACAAACACAAACACAGGTAGCGACGCAATCGCTGGAGCAGTCCCGGGTCTCCACATCGGAAACCCCGTTAGTGGCGGAGTCTGCAGCCCTGTCGTGGCAGGTGCTGCACCCGGTGGTCCCCCTCGGTTGCCCACCGGGATCCCTCGGCTGCGCCCGCCTCGAGGTTCCCCGAGCTTGCGCAGTCCCTTTGTCCGCCACGGGGAGCCTTTTCCTCCCCTGGGTTTGGCAGGCACTCTCTTCCCCAAGACGGTGCTCCCGCTGCTGGCCACTCCCCGCCGGACACTGCTGAGCTGCGTCTAGCCCCCTCCTCCTGGATCTCCATTGCCTCCTCCTCCGCTGGGAAGGGGGATGGAGTCCCTATGCTGGCCTCCATGGATTCACTCACGGGGCTCGCCATGCTAACATCAGTTAGCGCGGGGAGTGGCTTTCCTCCTGGCGAGACCGCCGCACCTCTCGGTCCTTTACGGACTTCATCGAGCACTCAGAGGGGGCGGAGCTCTCCTCGTATCCCTCCAGATCCTCCAAGTATGACGCGGTCCCTCGGAACCGCCAGACAGAGGGGAAGTCGCCTCCTCCTCGGACTCCTCCGCAGCTTCGGAATAAACCGATGGGGGAGGACTTGCTCCTGTTCCGTAGTCTGCCGTTGACTCGGAGTAGACCGACGGAGGGGGGCTGGCTTCTGCTTTGTAGTCCGCCGTTGACTCATAGCAGACCGACGGAGGGGGGCTGGCCTCTGCTCCGTAGTCCGCTGTTGACTCTGAGCAGACCGACGGAGGTGGGCTGGCCTCTGCCCCGTAGTCCGCCGTGGAAGCTGAGCAGACCGACGGAGGTGGGCTGGCCTCTGCTCCGTAGTCCACGGTGGACTCGGAGTAGGCAGACGGAGGGGGGCTGGCTTCATCCGAGTCGTATTCCCCGAATTCATACTCCGGGGGAGAAAGACCCACGGTCAAGCCGCCCACTACAATGGGGATGTCACTGTCGCTTGGCAGCCAGTCGGGTAAGGGGTACAGCCGGGGAGAGGGTGCGCGTTTACGCACACCCTTCTTCTTCTTCCCCTTGGCCTTGGCTTTTCCCCTCACGTATCCAGGCATCCTGTTCGTCGGCGCGTCTTTCTGTAACGCTGTGAATTTGGAGCAGGACGCCACAGAGCTGCCGTAACAAAACGTTTATTTACACAAGCCCGCTACTAGAAGTAGCGGAACATTCAACATACTCTTTTACACTCAACACTCATGAAACAAAGACGGCAAGACAAGACACTGCGTAAACGCACATTAAATAGACAAACAACGCTATCTCCTGGTGATGACGAGACGAGCCACAGGTGAGACTGATGAACACACCCACACCGACACACCCACGGAACTACACATATGGACATAGACGACGTAAACACGCCCAAAAGGAGGGGTCCGGGAGCGTCACCGTGACAACTACACCCTTTATACCCTACACCCACAATCCTCTCCCTTTACACCCTACACCCACAACCCTCTCCCTTTACACCCTACACCCACAACCCTCTCCCTTTACACCCTACGCCCTCAAACCTCTCCCTTTATACCCTACGCCCTCAAACCTCTCCCTTTACACCCTACACCCACAATCCTCTCCCTTTATACCCTACACCCACAACCCTCTCCCTTTATACCCTACGCCCTCAAACCTCTCCCTTTACACCCTACACCCACAATCCTCTCCCTTTATACCCTACGCCCCCTCAAACCTCTCCCTTTATACCCTACACCCACAACCCTCTCCCTTTACACCCTACACCCACAACCCTCTCCCTTTACACCCTACACCCACAACCCTCTCCCTTTATACCCTACACCCACAACCCTCTCCCTTTATACCCTACACCCACAACCCTCTCCCTTTATACCCTACGCCCTCAAACCTCTCCCTTTACACCCTACACCCACAATCCTCTCCCTTTATACCCTACGCCCCCTCACCCTCTCCCTTTATACCCTACACCCACAACCCTCTCCCTTTACACCCTACACCCACAACCCTCTCCCTTTACACCCTACACCCACAACCCTCTCCCTTTACACCCTACACCCACAACCCTCTCCCTTTATACCCTACACCCACAACCCTCTCCCTTTATACCCTACACCCACAACCCTCTCCCTTTACACCCTACACCCACAATCCTCTCCCTTTACACCCTACACCCACAACCCTCTCCCTTTAAATAGACTGTCAGTGGACTGTTACTATTACATCACTGTTATGCCAGTATTAAGATGCTTCAGTTGGTGTGAAGAGAGGGTCATATCCTCAAATATGGCAGCACTGGGGCTCAGCAGGTTTGTCACTGAGCAGGGTTTTGATGAAACAGCAGGATTTTTTATGAGTCTCAACACTACTGTGAGCAGTTAGACATGATGTCACTTTCCTTATAGATTCTGAGCAGATCCTCACCACTTAGCACCCGACTGTAAAAGGCGAGACACACACACATTACACATACTCCATCTCTCTTACATACTCTCTCTCTCTCTCTCTCTGTCTCTCTCTCTCTCTGTGTTTGTGTCACACACACGTGCACACAGGTTGATAAACTAATTGACACATTATTGCCTGTAGAGACATTCAGGAGTTTGTTCGTAGCATCAAGAAAATGCCTGCAGGACTTTGCTGAATTGGTTGGGGGTTGTGGAGTAGTCTGCAGGAGTGTGTGTGTGTGTGTTTCAGAGCTAATGATAGGGCTCTGGTATTCCCAGTGCTGGGAGGAACCTTGTGGTCGAAACTCGGCATGTTGGAGCATGTTCAGCTCTCAACCTTGTCTTTCCCTCTCATGTTGGTGTTTTCCTGGCTGTGCTGCGAGTACCTGGCTGGGCTGCGTTCCCAGCATGACCAGGCCCAGCAGCAGAATGCACCCTCACTACCATTTTATCCCTTTTTACTCACACACTCATTCACATGCGTTACTCCTCCCCATCGCCATTCAGTGGTGTGTTTTGATTGTGTTCAGTTGGAGACCATTTCTTTATTTTACCCCTATCCTGCTCAGTTTTGTAGTACCTCTCTCTATGCCTCTTTAAGAGGGTTAAAGAAGAACTTGCTGGGACTTTGGAATGGAAAACCAGATTACATCATTCAGGACTATATTCAGACTTGTTTAAGAGAATGAGAGCGAAAGAAAAGTGTGTGTGTGTTAGTGCGTGTTAGAGTGTGTGTGTATGAGAATGCATGCTTATGTGTGTGTGGGTGGGAGACAGCAGGCATATGTCAAGCACTGAAGAGGTGCTAGCGGGTGACGGGACTAGGGAGAGGGCACAGGGGACTAGGGACAGGGGACAAGGGACAGGGGACAAGGCACTAGGGAGAGAGGACGGCACTAGGGAGAGGTGACAAGGCACTAGGGAAAGGAGACAGGACAAGGGGATTTTGCACCCATATACCAGACTACAGCCCTGCTCACCACATTGTCCTATATTTATGCTGTCTTATATATAGCCAGACTGAACATACAGGAACAACTTTTAAAATTAAGTTAAGTTGCAATTTTTGCCAATTGTGATTTTGGAATTAGCATTTACCCATCTGTCCAGTGAGAACACACATACACACTAGTGATCACTAGGGGATCACAGTTGGGGTTAAGTGCCTTGCTCAAGGGCACTTCAGTCATGGCCTCGGGCCCATGACCCTGGCGAGTGGGTTTTGATTCCTCCAGATGACTCTACAGTCTCTGTGTGTGATTAATTCTACACTTAGCACAGTGATGAGTACTTTTGTTTGTAACTAGCTCACTTCATGAAGGGCTCTGAGGTTCACCAGTCCAATAAAGGGATTTAAGTGTAATTGCAGAGCCTTGAAATTTTTACGGAAAAGCCCCTACCTGGTTTTCCCGAACCTGCTTGGGACAGTTGTGCTTTTCACTGAGCTGTGTGTGTCACTGACCACACAAATGTATCATCATAGTGGGCAAAGCAGTGAGAATGGACCCCTCCCCTCCCGCCTGGAGCTCTGTTTGTTCAGGTGGCTGAAGATGATTGACAGACGTGGGCAGGTCAAGGCAGCCACTCACAGCGGTTCCGTTTTGTGTGTGGCTGTCGAAAATGATGGTCAGACTTGCCCTCCAGTTAGAGCTGTATAAAGGTGTGTCCCTGTGGAGTTCACTCTGTCAGGGCGCTTCCTACCTTCCTCTCCAATTATTCATTATTCGTCTTCTTAAATGCCTTTTATTTTTCTTTCAGTCTCTGTTCATGTCCAATCTTCTACAGGAGTTTTCTTCTCTGAATCTTTCATTGAACAGTTCTGTGTCTTAGGTAAACCTTACTCAGACTGGGTGGAGTGTGTCATTGGGTTGACACAAGTGCTGGGATTCAGAAAGGATCGGAAAACTTTCCCATGTGTTCCTTTACAGACCCAAGCGATTAAACAGATTATGCAGGATTATGCGTAATCAGTAAGGTTCCTGATTACTTTTCATCAGGTTTGCACTATTTTACTTGATGTGAAGATCAGGTGATCACTCTGAATAAATGTTCAGAAACAAATCCATGTGAAAAGATGGAAATGTGGCACAGAACACATCCAGTCTTTTGTGTTCTTAACAGATTTAAGGGTCTGTCTACTGAATCCTCACCTTTTTGTTTTCTGTTTCCATCAGGCAAAGGGGCGAAGAGATGGTATCTCATCGTCCAATGAGAACCCTCGGCCGGTGGTGGCAGGCGGAGCTGATGGGAGGGGTGTGTCCTGGCAGGGTCCGCGGACTCTGGTGCTCCGTAAGAACTCGCAGGGCTTCGGGTTTACCCTGCGCCACTTCATTGTATACCCGCCCGAGTCCGCCCTACACTGCAGCCTCAAGGTAAAGCCTCTCAGCAACAGGCCCACCAATCAGAGTAAACAAACTCTTAGCAACCATGAAATAAAACTAGTGTGTGCATGACCGAACAGCCTAGTACTCGGATCACAGTCAGATGAATCGCGAGGAACGCAGTTAAATCACGAGACTCAGGAACACGGTTGAATCGTGAAACACAGTTGCAACATTTGTATAAGCAGCAGGCAGATTTGTTCAGGGTGCTGATGGGACAGACGTTTACAGTCATGGTATAAAGTTTTGAGTGGCACCAGTTTTGGTTTCCACAAAGTTTGCTGCCTCAGTTTTTATGGTGGCAGTTTGTATGAACTCTGGATTGTGAAGAGTGATCAGATGAATTGGAATTAATTGCAAAGTCGGGTTCTAAAAAAAACTGAGGCAGCAACCTTTGTTAAAACCAAAATTTGTTCTCAAAACATTTGACCATGACTGTAGAGAACAGTGTGGAGATCAGTGTGGTGAACAATTTAGAGATCAGTGTGGAGATCAGCGTAGTGAACAGTGTAGAGATCTGTGTGGTGAACAGCGTGGTGAACAGCATAAGAGCTCTGAGCTTCTCCAGCAGGCGCAGCAGGGCTGAATGCTGTCTCAGCACCAGGACCGATTACAGGGTTAATGCTTCCGGAAAGATCCAGACAGGAAACTGCCAGCTGGGAAACCACTAAGCAAGAATGCAAATGCAATGTGAACACCACTTATTACTGCTTAAAAAAACAAAAGAAAAGGTAGAATTGATTGTACTAGAAAAATCACTCGGGATGGTGAAAATACCCCTGAGTGGAACTGGGTGGACTCCACTACACCCTCCATTATACCCTCAACTACATCCTCAACTACACCCTACTACACCCTACTACACCCTCCACTACACCCTACTCCTACTACACCCTCCATTACACCCTCAACTACATCCTCCACTACACCCTACTACACCCTCCAATACACCCTACTCCTACTACACCCTCCATTACACCCTCAACTACATCCTCCACTACACCCTACTACACCCTACTACACCCTCCACTACACCCTACTCCTACTACACCCTCCATTACACCCTCAACTACACCCTTCATTACACCCTACCCTACACCTGACAAACCCTCCAGGTCATATTACACACTGCCATCTGTCCAGTAGGGGACATCACAAGTAGAGTATCGCACCAGAGGGAATGAAGTGTGCAGTCTGTCATGTGTTAGGCATCATGAGTAGAGTATCGCACCAGAGGGAATGAAGTGTGCAGTCTGTCATGTGTTAGGCATCATGAGTAGAGTATCGCACCAAAGGGAAGGATGTGGTTGTGTCAATAAATAATGAGAAGCAAGTGGCATTACACTGTGTGGATTTGTGGAAAGGCTAAGCTGAAGGTATTGAAGTTGAGTCGGCTCTGTGTGTGCGTGTGTGCGTGTGTGTGTGTGTGTAAACAAAGTCCCATTATTGCCACTGCATATGCCCACTCAAAGCAGCTGCAGTGCGCTGGTTTTGGTGAAAAGGTCTCTGTCGCGTATAACTGGCTGGCACCACACACACACATATACACGCACACACACACACGCCCAGGCCGTACCAGGGCTGAAGGGACAATGGGTCCCGACCCACTCTGTTCTGTTCTCTTATGAATGTCCGGCAGTCACATGACAGGTCTTTGTATCCAGATTGTGATTGGTGCAAAGCGTGACCTGTGAACATACTCTGCTGACTCTTCAGTTATATAAAAGTGTTTATATCATATTCAGAAACATAATCACTGCCAGACCATCATAAGCAAATTGAAATTTATATATAAAATCTCTGGTTTTTGCTGGTTTGATTTGATACATACTGATTTTATACTAAACTGATTGCATGCCATACTGATCTTTTACTAAACTGATCTTATAAAAAACTGATCTTAGACTAAACTGATCTTACACTAAACTTATCGTACACTATACTGATCTTACACTGAACTGATCGTATACTAAACTGATCTAACACTATACTGATCTTACACTATATTGATCTTATACTAAACTGATCTCATACAATATAAATATCTTCTCCATGCGTGTAAAGGACTCTATAATAAACATTTTTAATATGAGACATTTTTAGTATGAGGCGTACATTCCGTACTCTGTCTCTCTTCCACATTCTCTCTCCCTCTCCCCTTCTCTTATTCACCCTCATGTTCTCTGGGTCCCTCGCTGGAATGAAGCCTGTGTGTGTGTGTGTGTGTGTGTGTGTGTGTGTGTGCACATTTATCAAGGAGGCCCTACTGATCACACTACCTAATCAGATATTGATGGCCTGTTCAACTGTGTGTGTGTGTGTGTGTGTGTGTGTGTGTGTGTGTGTGCGTGAGAGAGAGATCAATGTGGCTCTGGTCTTATATTTGTTTTCAGTGTTCTTGGTAAACATCTTCACACTGACAGCAGAGAGAAGTCCAGTGCTATGCCTCAGTAGTGTGTTGTTCGCTCAATGCTGCCCTCTAGTGTTTCATTGAAACAGCTGCATGTTTGCATTTTGCAGTTCAGTGTGATGCTTTCAATCTGATGTTTCAGCAAAAACATATTCTCTTAAAAATTATTATAACATACCACAAACTCAGCACCAGCTTAAGATTAAAGCACGGGATCCAGCCCTAGACATCCACTGGGCGTTCTGGGAAGTTCTGGAAATATTCGTTTACGTTCATCATCTGCCACATCAGCGAGGCCTGAACTGTCCCCTGACCTCACCTTTCACCTCTCACCTCTCACCTCTCAGCTCTTCCTGCCTTTTCTGTCATATGTGTGTAAGTGAAAGTGCTGCTAGGAGTTTTTTTTTCCTACTGACTTGAGCTAATTAGCCAATCCAAGCAACTGGAGCAAAATCCTGGGCTATAGTTTGACCTTCTGGAGTGGATCTATTCAGCTATGTTCTCTGTTCTATGCAGGAACATAACAAATATATTAAAACATAACTACAAAGATAGTATTACAAGATCCTACTTGGGAGGTGTGTGTGGAGGTGGTCTGTGTGTGTGAAGGAGGGTGTGTATGGAGTGTTACTGTATCAGTCACTGACAGCAACACAGTCGTGTGACATGCTGGTCAACCATGACGCATTGTTGCATTTTTGTGACAGTTATCCATAATGTTCATGCTAGATTAGGTGCATCATTGTGTCCTGGATATTTCTGGAATTAAATGGAGTGACCTGACCTGACCTCTGACCTGACCTGTGTTCTGCTCTCTGTGTTTTCTGACAGGATGAGGAAAATGGAAATGAAAAGGGTGAGTGTTCTAACACCTGTTTTTCATATTTTCCCAGAATGCCTCAACTGCATTGGTGTTCATGTTTCCAACCTTCAAGAGGCCAGTCTAAACTAAACAACACATCTTATAGTGTCCTAAGACTTTGCACAGTACTGTATGCTAAGGCATATTATGTTTGTGTGTGTGTGTGTGTGTGTACCTGCTCATGCAGGGCTTCAGCGGAGTCGTCTGGAGCCGATGGACACCATATTTGTCAAGAATGTGAGGGAGAGAGGCCCCGCCCACCTGGCTGGCTTGTGCACAGGTGAGAGGGATGAAAGGTGTGTGTGAGTGTGTGTGTGTGTGTGTGTGTGTATGTGTGTGGAGGTGGGTGAGGGTGTTTGTACATTCCTTACATGTGCATGTGTGTGTGTGTGTGTGTGTGTGTGTCCTTTACAGGTGACAGGCTGGTGAAGGTGAATGGTGAGAGTGTGCTGGGGAAGACCTACTCTCAGGTGATAGCCCTCATTCAGAACAGGTGTGTTATATGGCTATTATTATTCTATTTAATGTATTATTTAAAGGATCGCCCACCTCATTTAGATAGAAATTGTATTGAGAATGGCCTCAATAGGACTAGTCTATTCTGACTGAGCTGGATTATGACTGGATTATCAGGCTGCATGTAAACATCACTATTGTTGGAGTATAATGTGTAACCATACACCTCTAACATGTCTGCTAGCTGGGTGAGATAAACCTAAAGGATTAATCTGTGTCTTTCTTTCATTTCCTCTTTCTCTCTCTCTCTCCCTCTCTCTCTCCCTCTCTCTCTCTCCAGTGAGAGTGTTTTGGAACTCTCCATAATGCCAAAGGATGAGGACGTGTTGCAGCTGGTAAGAATGAGCACACAACACACACATACACAAATATATACACACAACACACACACACACACACACACACATACACAAATATATACACACAACACACACACACATGTACACACATACACATACACATATATACACACACATGTACACACACATACACACACATATATACACACACACACATAAATATATATATATATATATATATATATATATATATATATATATATATATATATATATATATTCAACATACAAATATACAGTATATACACAAGTACAGTACAAGTACACATGTATGCATACATATATATAAACACACACAACACAGACATATATTTACATACACACACAATACACACACAGACAACACACACAAACATACTTCTACAATTCACATTTGTAGCTGTAGATTATAATGATTTTAGGAGCGTGGCAGTTAACCTTCACAGTTGTGCCCCCCGGAGGACGAGGCGAGTGTTGCGCTTCTAGTAGACTGCAAATTTCAGCCGTGTTTCAGTGACTCAGTCAATTACTGCAGTAGCAGCACTGATCAAGTTCTTACATTAGTAATGGTCACATGATAGTTCCTTCAGACCACACGCACACACACACACACACACACACACACACACACACACATATATATATATACAGTGAACAGTCAACAGCAGTAGTGTAGATATACTCTATAGTGTGTGTGTATGTGTATATATGTCTCTCTCTTTCCCCTTCTTTCTGCGTCTGTCTCTCCCCCCACTGTTTCTCTCTCTCTCTCCTGCTGATTCTCTCCTTCCCTCCGTCTCTGTGCTTTTCTCTTCCTCTTTTCCTGCTTCTCACACCCCTCCTTACACCAGCATCAGCTACATTCCAGGGATGACATCATCAGTAGTGTGGCTCCTCCCACACTCCCACAGGGCGGGGGGGGGTTAGCTGAGAGCTGGGTTGGGCTGGACATTACGCCGAGGAAGGATAAGAGAGAAAGAAAGAAAGACAGAGGGAACCAACGGAAGGAGAGGAGGGGACGAGACCATAAACACTGTTAGCGTGACAGCTGACAGGGACACAGAGCAAGACCGTCAAGACCACCTGAAGAGGACAGTACACACGAGAGAGAAGAAGATAGAAGTAGAGAGAGAAAGAAAGCAGGAGAGAACAAGAGCTCGAGAGAGAAAACGAGAGAGAGAGAGAACGAGCGAGAGAGAGAGAACGAGAGAGTGACTGAGGTGTTCTCAGGTAAACTCAGTGAAGCTTCTACTCCTGCCGTGAGTTTCGATTTGGTTTGTTTATACCGTTGACTGGGAGTGTGTGTATGTGTGTTTGTGTGCGTGTTTTTGTGTGTGAGTGTGTGTGCACACCCATGCTCTGTGTATAATGCTTTCAAGTCTTCCTGCCTTTTATATGAGGCAACTGTCTTCCAGCTATGTTCTGTTTTCAGTGAGTCGGTCGCTGATGTAAATAAGCCATGTGCCGGGGGTGGTGGGGCTTTTCCCTGCTGCCAGCATGCCTGTGCGGGACCACGCGGGACTTTGCGGGTTAACGGCATGCTGTGCTTCCATGCACCTCCTGCACATGCAGGTGGAATGCTGTCTGTCGAGATCCTTAACGCCAGAGGCAGCTACACACGCACACGGCCCTGGTGTCTTTACCCTGGGTCACACTCTCCCCTCGGCCCTGGTGACTTTACTCTGGGTCACACTCTCCCCTCGGCCCTGGTGACTTTACCCTGGGTCACACTCTCCCCTCGGCCCTGGTGACTTTACCCTGGGTCACACTCTCCCCTTGACCCTGGTGACTTTACCCTGGGTCACACTCTCCCCTCGGTCCTGGGGGCTCAGCACTGATGGCACTGGGATCTTTCTCCAGAGCTCTGGCTGGTGACATTTAGAGTTTCGGCTGTTTGAATCTTTGATTCTTCGTGTTGTTTGATTTTTACAGTATGTAACATTTCCAGTATGTGGTGCTGGATTCTGGTTAATTAGACATGTTGACAAAACGGATCTGGACGTAGCGAGTGACACCGGCCATGCTGCTTTGACGTTGGGCTTTTGATGGTGTTTTTCATAGCTGTGTGAAGCGCTTAGCTTGCATTGACATTTTGTTTATTAACATCGAACACAGGCTTCCTGACGTCTCGTGTGTTTTACACTGATGCCGTTTGTGGTGTTTGGAAATGCGGGAAACTCAGAACCCAGGAGAGAGACTCTAGAACCCAGGAGAGGGACTGCAGAACCCAGGAGAGGGACTATAGAACCCAGGAGAGGGACTGTAGAACCCAGGAGAGGGACTACAGAACCCAGGAGACATTGGAGGGCTTTCCTGCTCTGTGAGAGCTTTGTGTCATGTAGACATCCCGGTGTGCTGCTGTAGAGTGCAGCTGTGTGTGTGCGTGTGTTTGCATGTGTGTGCGGGTGTGTGCGGGTGCGGTGTGTGTGTGTGTGTGTGTGTCGTGTTGGTGCCACCCAAACAATGTATTGCAAAAGATCAGCCATCTTAGCCAAATGAATTCCAGTTTTCTGAACTGCTTCTCTCTCTCACACATACACTCACACACACACATACGCTCTCTCTCTTTCACTGTTTGTCCCTTTCTCTCTTCAGTAAGCTATAGAGCTATTATAAGCTATTAGAGCCATGAACAGTGTGGAAGTGCATGAGCTGGAATGCTGATGTGTTTTGCTCTGTGTGGAGAGATTTCCTGTGAATTGTTAGGATAGATTTTATAGTCTAGGAATGATTGTATTGATTAATAAAGGAGTTAAAATTTCCCTTTCCCTCACTCCATCTCTCCTCTTTGTTTTCTTCTTCTCTTTCTCTCTCTCTCTCTCTCTCTCTCTCTCTCTCTCTCTCTCACTCTCTCAGGCGTACTCTCATGATGCCTATTTAAGTGGAAACGACCCGTTTACAGGAGGGGCGCAGGACCTTCCGCCACCGCCGCCCCTGTGTTACCCCCCACGTTCTACACCCCAGCCTCCTCCAAGCCCTGCACCCTGCCCCGCCCCCTCTTACGCCCACATGGGGCAAAACCAGCTGGACAATTGGAGCCGCTGGCCCGGCTCCTGTCCCAGCCCTGCTCCTCCTCCGCTGGACAACCGGACAGGGGCCTCAGCCACTAGCACCATCTGGACTCTGGAGGAGCGCAGCTCCGGTCTAGGGGGCTTTGGCCACGCCACTCCGGCCCACCGCACGGAGGAGATCCGGTACGGGTCAAGCGAGCAGCCGTCTGGCCAGACGAGGGGGCGCTCGTACTCATCCTCCTCTTCCTGCAACGTGCTGCACAGCGTTGCCCAGGGCAACGGCGGGGGCCCCAAGGATGGCGCACGCTCTGCGTGGAGCGGCCAGCCACAGCCGACACCCGTGGCCACGCCCACCCGCAATCAGCTGACCCAGAAGGCCCTGAGTGATTGGTACTACAGCCAGGTCCCCGAGCGGCAGAGGCCCGCCACCCGCTCGCTCCACCCACGACACCGCAGCTACTCGCAGGACCGTCTCGGGGAGCCGGGCCGTGTCCGCCGGGCACAGCGCTCCGCCTTCCCCCACAGCGCTTCCCAGGACACCCTGCTCCACCCGCAGCAGGCCTCCATCGGGGGCCACGCTCACCCACAGCCTCCGCCCACCTACGGCCGGGCGCGCTCCGAGGGCATGCTGCGTGGCTACCCCGCCCCGCCCGGGCCGCCGCGCTGGAGGCGCTGGACCGCCAGCCGGGCCACCATCCTCACGGCCTGCCCGCCCCACCCCGACCCGGACCCCCACCGCCGAGTACAGCCCCGCCCACACGCCACCTAGTGTCAACCAAGCGCACGCACATCATCAACAGCACGACGCCGCCGGCACTGGTCTCCACAGCACGGGCTGCAGCAGGCCACGCCCCAGGCCACGGCCCCGGCCCGCCGCCTGCCCTCCTGCCAGAGCCTGGACGAGCAGCCCGTAGGTTACCGCAGCTACAGCCCCTCCTTCAACCGCAAGAGCGGACGCATCCTGCAGCAGGCGCACTCCTTCCGCCAGCAACTGGGCTGGGCCCCGCCCCCCAACACCAGCCCCCCGCCCACGCCCGTCACTGCCCCCCTCGCAGCTGCCCCGCCTACGCCCGCCCAGCCTACGCTCGTCCCGCCCACGTCCTCCGAGGGCTGGGATGCCGGCCGCCGGCCAACCAATCACGAGAGGCAGGGCGGCGACGCTGAAGGGGAACTCCAACCACAGACGCAGGAGGTGGTGCTCAGACAGAAGCCGCCCACGGGGCGACGAGGTGCCAACGCCCGACACCCGCACTACGCCCTTGCCTTCGATGGCAGTGACTCGCTTCTGTTCACCTCTGACCCCTCAGAAGACCCGCCCACGGTCGAGAGTTCCATCTCGCATCGCCGTGCCAACGGTAACCTGGCGCCACTCTCTGTGGAGGATGACTCTCTGGCCTCTATCCCCTTCATCGGTGAGCTCTTGCCTGCTGGGTTTCCTCTTCCTAAAGTCATCCTCCATTTTATTTTGTTTTCTTGACCTCTGACCTCTTTCCTGATGCCCTGTTCTGCTGCGGGACGTGTCCTGACGTCTCTGTCTGTCTGCTCCTCCGTACCTTCCGATCAGCCCCACCCCTCCACGATCCTTCTCTTGGATTCGCCAGGTGCACATGGGAGGGTGTGGCTGTTATCCACTCACATCCCACCTCGCTGCCTCGTGCCCCTCCCCCACAGCCACTGTTCCTCCCCCCACACACACTCCAGTGCTGCATTAGCTCTGTTACTGTCACTGACTGAACTGTTTCAGTCTGGAGCTACTCTGCATGTGTGTGTGTTTGTGTATGTATTTGTCAGCATGCATGTGTGTATGCACGTGTGTGTGTATGTGTGTGCCTGTGTGTCTGCACATGTGTGTGCTTGAGTATGTGCGTGTGTGCCTGTGTGTCAGCACGTGTGTGTGCTTGTGTGTGTGTATGTGTGTGTATGTGTGTGTGTGTGTGTGTGTGTGTGTATGTGCTTCACTCTCCTTGGTGTCCTGATCATGTCTCTGCTTGTCTGTGGGTGAGGTGGAGAACAGGAGGAAAAGCAGATTTTGAAATAAAATGGCTGACAAAATGCAAAGCATTCAAAACAAAGGCAGCAACTAGACGTGCTCCGTCACACGCGTGGGTACACGCTCGGAATGTCTCACACACACACGTAGCCTTAAAAACCTCTCTTCCTTATCACAACAATGTGATGAACGCACATGATCTGAGCAGATAATCTGGCACTGTTTCCAGCCGTTTCTCATAACATCGTCGTAATGGCACTTCCTCTGAAGACTAATCTCGTGTTTTTCTCACTAATCTCATTGTTGACTATCGGGCATAGCAACAAGTCTTATTTGCATAGCCATACCCCTTACGACCCACGACCCACATGCAAAGCCACGGTGGCTAACACACCTGTATGGCACACACACACACAGGCACACACACACACACACACACACACACACACACACACACACACACACACACACACACACACACACACACACATGCAGACACTTCTGGGAAGTTGGAAAACTTGATTGCTCTGTGTGTGTGTGCATGTTTGTGTGTTGTGTGTGTGTGTGTACTGGCAGGAATGTTTAACCTTACTGCCATTATTAAGAATGCGTATGTTGCTGTCTTTGCAAACGTGCGAAATCCCTCTACATCTGAACAGCTTTGCAGTCAGTTTGTCCTCTAGCGCCCTCTAGCCTGCACTGCTGCTGTATGGTGTCTTTATCCACTGGGGTTCCACTCAGGAGCTGAGCAGACAGCCTTAGCTTATTCATGGAGTGATCTGAAATACTTAATCATCCACAGGGAACGTAGGTGGTTGGTTTGGTGATTACTAAACTGTTTGTGTGATTGCTGAACTAACTGGTTTGTGTGAGTACTGAACTGGAAAGCAACAGTATTGTTGATAGCATGTGAGACATGTATTTACCAATAGCCCATTCATGGCTGATGAGTGTGATGTGTGTGTGTGTGTGTGCTATAACGTTCTAATACACACCCACAGCTGCTATAATGTTCCAATACACACACACACAGCTGCTATAATGTCCTAGTACACACACACAGCTGCTATAATGTCCTAGTACACACACACAGCTGCTATAATGTTCCAATACACACACACACAGC